>CM068727.1:1217500-1739775 GCA_035079005.1 Fraxinus americana | reverse complement strand
TTCTTTGTGTGGAGTGTGATTCAACTTCCAGAAATTAGAATTAAGAGATATATTATAGTAAATGATAATGTACCTTCCACGGATGAGGAGCAAGTAGATCAATTTGAACGGTTAGTAAAAATAGTTTCAGATCATTAATCAGATAATCGATGAGTTAAGGTAACCGCTCCTATCAAAACTTGTGTGCCTCTTGTCCCATTTCCTCAAAAACTACAGAAAAAGAAGCTCGAAGAACAGTTTACGAAGTTTTTGTAGACATATTAAGAAAGCTACATGTCAACATTCCATTAATTGCAGCCATATCTTAAATAGCGAGCTATGCAAAGTTTTTAAATGAAATCTTATCAAAGAAAAGAAAATTCACTGAATTTAAAAGCATCAAACTAAGTAGGAGTATAGTGCTATCTTGCAAAACAAATTACCCCCTAAACTAAAAAAATCCAAGGAGTTTTAAAATACCTTACTCAATAGGAAATGATTCAACTTGTAGTTGTTTATATGATTCCGAGCAAGAATGTCATCGATGGGGGATGAACCTTGGCCTAAGATCAGTCCGAAAGGCTTAATTGATGGACAACATGTGAATATTCATGTACTACCCCTTTTTGGTCCCAAGTAGGGGTGGGCGCGGGTCGGTTCGGTTCGGTTTTTTTCGGTTCCAGAAATTTTCGGGTATTTAGTAAATGGAACCGTCGATTCCAAATATAATTTTGGAACCGTTCGGGTTCGGTTCGGTTCGGTTCTGTTCGGTTCCGTACTATAATTAAATTTTTTAACATTTAAAATAATACTACATAAATACACCTGAAAGTAGATACTAATATTAATAACAAAAAGTAGATATAAATACCAAATTCAATTTTAACTTTTACAAATTAACGTAATCTAATTTAATAACATATAAATAATAAGTTGTCAAATACAAATACGGAAAAGTAAATATTACTAATAAAACTTCGATAATTCATATCAATAATTCATTTGTTTCAAACATTCAAGTCTACATAAAAATGAAATATAAATTAGAAGTAATAAAGATAAGATATTTTAAAGTATTGATAATACTTACCAACTATTTAATGTAATAATCAATTGCTTGACTTTCCATACTAACTATTAAGAGACTATACAAGAAAAAATTGAAAAAAACACAACTAACAAACATAAATAAACTCTAAATTGTTCAACTAATAAGATTTAATAAGAAAAAAATTATCAATTTATTTAGAAAAAATAAAAGAAATTGATTTATCCAATATAAAAAAAAAAAAATTTTGGTTCTTATTCGGTTCTTCGGTTCTGGGTCTAGAACCGAGAACCGAACCAAACCATTCGGTTCTCGATTCGGATACCCGTTCGGGTATTTCATTTTAAAAAACCCGCTCGGTTCGGTTCGGTTCGGGTCGGTTCCGGTTCGGTTCGGTTCGATTCGGACATTTTGCCCAGCCCTAGTCCCAAGGGATGGAGGAGGCTAGGTTAGCCAAAAGCTGGTTGGGGAAAAAGCTCTCCGTTCTTGGTTCTCCTATAGCTAAAACCTCTGGAACCACAACAATTCTTAGTTAGAATGGAAATCCAACTTAACACCATTTGAGTGAGATTTTGAGAAGAGTTGCTCTTGGGAGAGTACAATACAATGAAAGCGCTGTGTTTAGGGAAAAGTTATTGTCTATCGTCGATCTCTATGGTAGAATCAGTCAGGGGGCCTATGAGGCGGTCTATTGATCATTACTTTGGTAAGCTATTGTTTTACTAACTACCTAATTAGACATAAGCACCTCCATAGGTGGATTCTTCATTTTGCTTCTCAACTTACAGGGTAATAGTAGCTTTCCAATTGTTGTTTCACTCCCAATGGCAAGTTCTTGCCTTTTTCTTACTATCTTCCTTCAACTAGCGGACATATCAATCAAATGCCCTCGAGAAGTCGTTGAGAATGAGCTCATTAGTGTGGGTAAGTTTATATTCTAAAAGATTTCATTATCATAGACATAGAAGAACCATGTGTTGCATCACTACTAATCTTGAGTCGATTTTTCCCATCAACAAGTCGGACTATTATGGACTTTGAAGCAAGGGGACTGACCTTGAGGGTGGATGATGAGCAAGAGAAGTTGAAAATCCATACCACTATCGAGAAGTCATCCCATAAAGAGAATAACATAAAGGTTAAGGAGGAAGAAATGAAAGAGCATTTAAGTTGCCAATATAAAAAAGGAGTTGGTGGAACAATTGAGAACCTCAATAATGGAAAAAGAGCTCTTCAAGCATCGAGAATAAAAAAAGGGGTTGGTAATGCTGAACATTGTGATCAAAACTTTGCAAGTGAAATACATTTTGAATCACCATGGATGTCACATCAAGCAAGTGCAGCTAATAATACTTTATATTTAAGCGCTTAAAAACATTGAATCTGACAATTTAGAGCCCTTTTATTTGTTATGCTTTATGAATTTACGTGTATATAGTTTGATAGGTTACAGTAGTTTTAGGAATAGTTTTGTTTCAATAAAAGTAAATCGTCTTATTTATCGTCATCACTAGATGAAGAAAAAGTTTTATTTGGAGTCAAATGCAATAAAGAGAATCATACTTGACAGATGTTTCAAGGCGCTATAGGAGCGTAAAAAAATGGTCATCATGCATGCCACATTCTAAACATTTCAAGTAGTTACTTTTAACTCTTATCATCTGTTTTCTTTTCTTTTCTCGAAAGAATTATAATGATGTCAAATTGGAAGCATACTTAATAAGTTGAAGAATGGACTAAACTAGCTTAATAAGAAGCTTCCATAGAAAAATGAAGACATGAAATTTGGAGAGTATCTTATTTTCTAGTGTGAGTTGGGTAATGATTTTGTTTGAGGGCAAATAAAGATTTAAGTTTAGAGATCTTTAATAATTCTATTTTATACAGTTATTTGAGCTTTAAAATATAAATATTTAGTAGTTCTTTTGATTAATTATAGCCTAGTTTGTTATATATTTTGTTTATTAGGTAAAACTCGATGATTGGACGTGGAATTGAAGAAAGAAGTGAAAACCGGCTAAAAAGAGCGAAATTCAAAGTTTGGGGTATAAATTGCAACTTTTCAATAATTGATTATGACCACTAAGCGATGATGGAAGATATTACGGGTTCAATTGGATTCAATCAAAAGTTAAAAGACTGAAATTTTAAGAAAAAATAACTTTAAAGAATCAAGAATCGAATGTGAACCAAATTCCACCATTGAAAAATTACAACAAGCGCATAGGCGCCACTGTATCCTGTTTTATATAAAATTCTTTCCAAACACTAATTCTAACGCTATTTTCATCCTATTTTCAACACCTATATATAAATACAAAACTCCACATTATATTGAGAAGACTTTTGATACTCCTAAAATCTTCAATTAACATCATCAAAGAGAGGCCAAATCATTAAGAATTAAAGGGCAATTGCATGATTTTAACCAATTGAAGATCAAACCTTGGTTTTTGGGAAACAACAAGAAGATATAGTAGAGATTCATCAATAAATCATCAAAGGGATTCAAGATTTCAAGATCCAACTTCTTTTTCTTCATCAATCTATAATTCGGTTTTTTTTTTTCCAATTAGTTTTAATTTTGGTAATTTTGTAATGCTAGGCTAGTGTTTCAATTACTAAGACATTGATGAAACTTTATTATGAGTTTTAATATAAATTCGATAAGTTGACACACAATATGTGTTTATTCTTGAATGATTGTTATAGAATTTAATGCATTTTTAATTGCTTGATTGCTAATTGGATTGATTGTGAATTTTATTGATTTCGAAAGAAACAATATGATAGATAGCATTTTATAACATCGATTGTAAAGTCCGATAGGAGATGGAGATATATTGCTATACTTGGCATGATTTCTATAGATGCTCTAACATTTTTAATTTATGTTTACATGTTCGCATCTTTCATAGAGATATATGAAGGTTACATAAGAAGATAAATTTAATTGACATCGAGATATTTTTTAAGTAATTTAGGAACATTGATCAACAAGAATATGTACATATTGTTATGTTATTTAATTACATTATAACAAATTAATAAGAGAGATTCAAAGTCTTAATAAGCATATCACCTAAATTTACAAATGCTTCATAAATTGCTCATTAAAATAGTTAGTTTAAATTAGAATAATTAGTATAAATCATTCAAACACGCTTCGCTATTCGATTAAGATTACGATTAATTGACACTAGATTGAGAACATAGTCCTCGTAGGAATGATACTTTATTTATCATTTTATTATTTGTTCGTGATATCATATACTCGTGGGAATTCAAACGATCAGGTGCCTCTTTATTCATTACAAATTTACAATTCATGTAATAATGGTCAATTATTTCGTTGCATTAAGAACTACAAGTAGAATTAATAAATAAAAAACTTAACTACAAAAATCTTGAAAATTTAAATTAGGGAATCACAATAGTTACATCATTTGTTTCAACTATTAGTTTATGTACACATGATGGTGAAAGAAACAGAATAAAAGATTTAGTTTATCACCAAATTTTAACTAAAGACGAAGAAAAGTCAACGATTTTACACCAAGATTCTCATTTTTCCAGTTATACGCTTGAAACCCTGGCTTCTTAAATTTTCTCCTCCCTTTCTTTCATTTTGATCTTAAATTGTGTATGCTTTTCTCTCTAAATTGTGCCCCTGAATGAAAAGAATGAATAAAACTATTTATAGTAGTGCTCTTAGGTCTAAAATCGAGCCCCAAATTATATCCAATGTAGAGGTTGAGTCGAAGTAGAGAAAGAAAAATATGGGCTGGTCAAAACCATGCGATAGCATAGTCAGACAAGATCCGATCACATGGTTAGGTATTTTCGATGGCCCTCCAATGATGGGACACCAAGTGTCCATTATGGACACCATTATGGTGCCCATTATGTACCTCTAGCACATCTCATTTTCAATTGCAGGTTCTTCTGCATTGTCCACTTTCTACCCTTTGGCGTTTTGATGCCTGGATCCAATTTCTTGTTCATTCTCAAATATTGAATGTTGGACTCTTCAACTTTCAAATTCGATACTTTGATCCTCAAATAAAGCATGCATAATTAAATATCTACCAAATAAAAGCACTCAAAGATGTCCACTTATCGTGGTGCGGATAAGTGTAAAATCAAAATTTTCAAACAACTATTACTTACTAGAAGTTCGTTTAGACTTTATTTCTATGCTTTATAAATAGGACGTGGATTTCATTTGTAGTTTGATTATTGTTATTGTTGATATTGAAATTTGTAGTTTGAAGATATGCGAAGATTAGATTGATTGTAGAGTTTGATTTAAGAAAGATTTCATTAGTGTTTTTATAAAACATGCTTCCATGCTTCTAACGGAAATTAAAATTGTAAAACTTACTTGAAACCATTAAAACGAGGTTGAATCACTTGCATTTTGTTTGCTTGTCTCCTACACTGCTTTGTACTCACTCCTCGGTCGGAAATTCGATTACAAAGAAAAGAATTTGATAGTTACAATCTAAGAACCAATTTAGAGATGATATACTTCAAAAACAAGCCACCACCCACATGTATTTCTCTCTCTTGATTTTCATACAAATTTGTGTATGCATATCTTTTTCTTTTTGTGGGGGAAGTTGTATACGGGAGTTGTGGGTTGTGAGGAGTTGAGTTTCATATTCAATTTTCTCAACTTCTTCAACTTCTCCCTCCAATAACACTCTCATGTAATTCAGGCCAGATCAGGTCAGCTCACATGGACGACCCATTTTCTTCCAACAATTTTATTAGATAGGATTTTATCAACTTAAAATAATGGTTGTTCTTTACTAGAATTTATATTAGACTTCTGTTATTTGCTTTATAGATAGAACATGTAGTATTTATTTGATTTCAGATGATTATAGTTTTATTCAAATTGTAGATCTTCTTCCTCCTAAAATATTCCTCTCATCTCGCGATTTCTCCCTTCCGATTCTCTCTAATTCTCCATCTTCACTGCATCCTACGTCAGAACCTACTCTTTCCTCTTATCAAATTCTTCATGATACATTAAAAAATTTGCAAAGTTCTTCAATAGACTGTTTACAACATTCCCGTTCATTAGTTAGTGTTAAAAAAACTAATTATATTTTCCATTTAGGGGAATATGTTATTACAAGTGTTGAAAGGGTATTATAGGTATTATATTATTGTTAAACGAGCCACAATATGAAAAAATAATAATAATAATGTAAGGGTATTTTAAGCAGTATCCATATTATTTATATTTATGGTTAACATGGGAAAGAAATGTGGTTAGGCGGGTAGGAGTTATTCAAAAATTTAAAATAAGGGAATTTTTGTAAATTTTCAAAAGAAAATGGGTGTCTATGAAGTTGGGAAAATGCTTGTTATACATGATCATTTACATATTTTACATAGTGATAAGGTATAATTTTCTTAGTCATCATTGATCAATTGACTGAACTAAAAGTCAACACCTCAAAATAAAACGACTCGACCCTGAAATCATTTGCGCTATTGGAAACAACCTGATTTTATTAGTGTTACTCATGGCCTGTTTCCCAACTTCACTTAATAATTGAGAAAATTACCATAAATAAGGTGTTTAGTTTTAACTTTTTAATAATCAGGTTTTGACTTTTTTTAATCAAAAATCAGGTTTTATTATTTTTAATTAATAATAATGTTATAAAATAAAAATAATATATTATACCCACCATACTACCTACCCCACTAATAAAACCCTAACCTAATCCATTAAACCTCATTTCATTTCTCTCAACCTTTCTCTCAACCGCCGCCGCTGCCGCCCGCCACTTCCCTTCTCCTCTCCCTCCCCATCCCCCTCCCTCCACACCCTGGTGTGAGAGCTGCTGCCGTTCCTCTGGTGAGAGACACTGCTGCCGAACGGCAGCAGCGTCGCCGTCACGCTGCTGTGCGTGACGGCGACCTTCCCCAACCTCCCCTCCCTCCCCACGCCGACGCCTGTGCTGGATTCGGCGACAGCGTCCCTCCTCCTCTCCTCACGCCGACGCCATCGCCGAACGGTGCGGCCGCCCCCTCCCCCTCCCCGTCCCCTTCCCCTTCCCCTTCTCCCCCTGTCGACGGTGGTTTGGTGTTTTTAGTTGGGGTTTTTTTTGGTTGTTGGAGTGGTGGTGATTATTTTTACGTTTTGGTGGTATTGGAACGGTTGTAGCGATGGTTGTGTGTTGTTGTGACGGGTCGACTGTGGTGGCGGAGGCGATCATGGGTGTCTGTGACTTAGATGGGTGTCTGTGACCTAGGAATTGTAACTGTGACTCGTTGAAATAGAGTTGCGATAAGTAAACGTTTTGATTTTTTTCAATTTGTGATGGGGAAGGGTGTTTAGGTGACTGTGACCTAGTTATTGTGGTTCTTTTTGGTGTCTGTGACCTTACTATTGACCTGTGACTTTGAAATTGATAATTTGTAACTTAAAAAAGGAATCTGTGACCTTAATTTTTTTTCATCTGTGACCTCGAAATAATCTATGACCTATAAAATTTTAAATTTGTGACCTCGAAATAATCTGCAATCTACAAATTTTTTTATCTGTAACCTCGAAATAACTCGTGACCTACAAATTTCTTGATCTGTGACCTCGAAAAAGTCGCCGGATCGGAGCCGTCGTCGGTCGTCGGATCGGAGCAGTCACCGGTCGCCGGAGTAGTAGTCGGATTTAAGAAAAACCTGATTTTTGTAATTTTAAACTGTTGGGCCTGATTTTTAGTTTTGGAATAGTAAACACCTGACCCATAAACTTTTCCCATGATAATTCAATTAACCACTTATTTGTATCGGGCTTGGCCCATTATCACACCCTAGTTATTTTCTATATATGCTACATTTCCTTTACTGTAACAGTGTTTGTGTTATTGCTATTCTTCCTCTATTGGTGAAATCGGAGTCAGCTTTGTGCTTCCTTTTACTGTGCCTTCTTCCCTTCTTCCTTGGCATGTGTGGCTGCCTTCGTGGATGCAATAATAACCTTATTGTGTGTCCTAAGTTGGTATTGTTGAGCAACCAGAGTTAGGATTGTTTAGTTTGGTTTTTGGCTTGACTTATTTGAGGTGTTTGATTGTTAGAGTATATATTGAGCTCGGAAAACACCATTGGTGATAGAGATTTCTGCCACATCTAGTATCAGAGCCATTGGCGGAATTTTTTCAAATAAAAAATCAACCAAAAATTGCCCAAAATCGATTTTTTCTCAAACCAACTGAACTTGAAAGCTTCGATTCCAGCCAAATTAGTCACCGATCGGACAAACAGAGACCAAACCCAGGCTCGGCGGGCAAGGACGCTCCTCTCTACGTAGCGCATGAACCTCCTACGGCGGCACATGGCGGCATTTTTAAGCTGCTCTCTTCAGTCAGGTTGTTTGTTTTATCATACTGTACATTTTGATATTCCTACTTTCTTATTTCAAGTTGTACGGCATATTTTGGACGATTTTATCCGTGGAAGATCCTCTTGCGATTACTTGTCAATCGTGTTGGTACATTTGATGAAACTTTATGGCGAATATTGATGGCCCTAAAGTCGCATATTGGCATCCCTCGATTAGACCTTCAGGCATTGTCTACTTTGGTAAATTGGATTATCTCATTTAATTTCCAGCACTAGCACATTATCGTGTGAGATGACAATAGGATTTGGGTTACCGTATGAGGTAACCTTTGCACGTGATAAAAACTAGTAACTACTTGCCTTTTAATTGTTACTTGATTGAATTACTCATTTGATAAAATCAGCTTATTATCTCTGTGATATACTATGTGAAACTATTTGGTTGATACATCTCTCTGTTGCACCATTAATTCCATTAGAATGTCTAAACCTTACCCGTTTGAACATTCCCTTGATTTATGATTGAGAATCTTACAAAACTATGGGAATCTATAACGGTGTATATTGTTTATGACTAGGATCTACTCAGTGTGGCTTAATTGTGATTCTATGCATTTTTTGGTTGATTAATAAAAATGACAACTCACAATTTTGATTTGGAAATTTTTAACGAAAAATGTGATTTTTGCAACAAAAAATGAGATGTATTTTCGTTCAACAAAAAGTTTCAAAGACCATTAATGGCAATTCTTCAACTGATTTTTCAAAAGAACAAAAAGAAGAAGCTAATAAACTGGCTTGCACCTCAATCATTTCACACTTATCCGACGCTATTTTTGAGAAAAGTGGATAAATTGAAAACCACTAAAGAACTTTAAAACATGACAAGAAATGTGGTGATATTCACATAGTGAGGAGTAGAACTCTATTTAGACAAAACAGTCATGATGGATTCAAAAGTAGTGGCGAGTTAAGTAGTAATAGAGGTAAAAAGGAAGGTACTGGTAGGTCTAAATCAAGATATAGGACCAAGGTTAAGAAATGATATGGTTGTGGGAACACATGGGCATTTTATAAAAGACTATTATCAAGAGAAGGGCGAGCTAAAAGGTAAAGAGAAAGATGAAGTAAATGCATTGTCTTCTACTTCCAATGTTGATGATGGTGAAATGTGTATGATTACAAGTTCTATTGTTTTTCCTGCTGAATTAAATCTAACTGCCAATTCATGTTTGCATGAGTGGATACTTGATTCTGGTACATCTTTTCATGTAACATCACAACAAGATTGGGTTGAAAACTTGCATGAATCAAATTATGGGCATATTGTGCTGTGTGATAATCTGCTTATACTATTGTTGGGATTTGTGATATTACCTTAAAGTTTGACACTAGTTTTGTATATACTTTAAAAGATATTAGATATATTCTTGAATTGTCAGGAATCTAATTTTTAGAGGAAGACTTAAGAAATCTGATTTTACTAGTAAAATTGAAAATTGAGTTTTGAAATTGGTTAAGGGTGCACTTGTTTCCATCAAGGGAACCATAAGAAATGATATTTATATCACTATTGGAGAAGTGATAAGAGATTTAGATTCCTTTATCTTTTTTGTCAGTCACATACATAAATGACACAATATACTTGCACATGTGGGTATTAAGAGGATTAAACTTCGTAATGAAAAAGAAGTTTTGGGTAATGATTGTGTGTCGAGTTTATCTTTATGTGATCACTGTGCACTTGGTAAGCATTATAGAATTTCTTTCTTCACGAAAGTTTATAAAACTAAAGGCATGATTAAATATGTGCATTCAGACTTTTGAGTCTTGCTAGTAATCCTACCTTAGGTGGAAATAGGTATTTTTGGTCTATTATTGATGATTACACGACAGGGGTGTAGGTGTATCTTTTAAAGTTCGAAAAGACAAGTTGAGAACCAAACTGGCAAGTAGATTAAGTTTTTGAGAATTTATAATGGTGATAAGTGTATTTTTTTCACACTTATTCAATACCTAAATATGTTTATTGTTGATGAAAAGAAGCGAATTTATATTCACAATTATGTAATTATTGTCTTTGTAGGTAAAAATCACCCTAGGAAATAGAACAAGGCAAAGAAAGAGGAGAAAAAGACCAAAATCATGCAAAATTGTAAATTTAGGTACCAAAGTGAACAAGTTAAAAATTTGAGTACCAAATTGTACAAGCTTAAAGTGGATGGACCTAGCATGAAATTATCTAAGGGACTAGGCTGCAAAATAAAACCAATTTATGGTTTGAGACTGGGTGCCACTTTTAAAAACATGGAGGCTATTTTAATTATTTTGTGTAATTCGAGGGACTAAAGTGCAAATTCTGAATTGTTTTCTAGGTTCAAAAAGCTTTGAAACATGCAATTGGGTCTGTTTCTTGGCCGTTTATTTTTTTCCCTCCTTTACATTTTTTTCCCTTCTTTTTCTTTCTTCTTTAATTTTCTTTTCTTTTCCTTTTCAATTTCTTGATATTTTGGGCATACAAATCAAGAATATAAGGAGAATACATTCAAGGATTTGGAGAAATATTTAGGGAAGTCAAGGCCAAGTTTCAAAAAAGTGCTTTATCTATGACTTTGTATTTTTCTCAATTATTTTGCCATATTTATAATGTATTGTTATAAATATTCTTATTTTTATCATTTGTACAAAATAGGCAAATTATTTGTATTGGGATTTATGGTAGTAACTTAACTTGACTTTAATTATTTTTAATATTTGTTCTTTAATGCTAAAATGCTTATTTTCATGTGTATTTATTATTGTGTTGGATGTCTTTCATTTAATTGGTCATTAAATGATTGAGTTTAGTAATTTATACATCGCTCGAGAGAAAATTGTACATTTGAGATCAAACAGTAAGTACCATAGGTTTGTGTATGGGATAGAGATATACCACTAACTCTAGGTGATTTATTGAGTTATTTTCACAAATATTTAATATTTGGTTTGAATCGATATAGAGATATAGTATGTTAAATTAATCAATTATGCCTAATTTCGCTTAAGAAAGGTAATTAACTAAATTTGAATATTCGGGTCTAATATCATAAATGAGTAATTTGTTAATTGGCTTGTGAAGAAATTAATTAGCCGACGGTTAAATGAAATATGAATCTCAACCACATTTTTTTCTCTAAAATTCTTAAGTGTTTATGTTTTCTTATCTTGTAAATTTTTAATTAATTTTTTTTATTTTTCAAAATCAAAATTTATTTTGTGTTTATTTCTATTGTTAAAATTAAATGAATTAAAGTGTAAAATTAAAAGTAAATATTTCTCGAGAGATCGACAATCCGAATTTAAAAAGTTCACTTTATTACTTGAACGTGATCCGTTTACTTGCGGTGTATAAATCTAGTGAACAAATGACATGGATTTTTGTAACTCTGAATTTGACAATATGTGCAAAGAAAATGGAATAACAAGACATAAACTTGTTCCTTACACTCCCCAACAAAATGGGTTAATGGAAATAATGAATAGAACTATACCTGATAAAGTGCATTGCATGATATTAAGTTATAGTGCCTTAAAATCATTTTGGGATGAAACTGTTTTGACTGCTCGTTATTTGATTAATTTCACTTCATCTGTTGCATTGAATGGTGACACTCCTTATGAAAAATGATCTGATAAACTAAGTAATTACTATGTGCTAAGAACTTTTAGTTGTGCTTCATTTGCTCATCAGAGTGAGAAAAAGCTTGAACCTAGAGCTAGAAACTGTATTTTTCTAAATTATCCTGAAGGTGTCAAAGGTTACAGGTTATGGGATAGAAGCTAAGATGAGGTTAAGATCATTATGAGTAGAAATGTTACGTTCAATGAATGTGAAATGTCGTGCCTTAAAACTGAATTTGAACCTGTGAGTAAAGAAGAATAAGGTGAAGAAAGAGATCAGTGGAAGGTGGAGTTGGGAAAACTTAGTACATCTGTCCCGTGGAGATCCAAGTTCAACAAACTGTGATGGAGATTGGAGAGGAAGTAGTGATAGAAGAGCACCCTGAAGAAGATAATCTCTTAGCAAATTATAACTTAGCTAGGGATAAAGAAAGAAGACAGTTGAGAGCATCTAGAAGATTTGGATATGAGTTCGAGTTAGCTTTTGATCATGCTAGTTATGAAAAGCTAGTGATAGAAAGTCAAAAACATTTGAGAAGGCGATAAAGGGTTAACAATCTGAAAGGTGGTTTGAGGCAATGAAAGAGTAGATGAGTTCTTTACAAAAGAATCAATCTTGGGAACAAGTACATAAACTTAAGAATAAATCTACAATTGACTATAAGTTTTTAAAATTAAGGAGGGTACTAGTGCATCTAAACCCCTAAGATTTAAAATTAAGTTAGTTGTCAAAAGTTATTCACGGAAGAAGGGTGCTAATTATAAGAAGACTTTTTCACAATTTGTTAAGTGCACCACTATTAGTGTGATGCTTGCAATGGTTGCATATTTTAGCTGGAAACTTGAACAACTTGATGTAAAAACATGATGAACTTGATGAGCAAATCTTTATGAATCAAATAAAAGGTTTTAAAGATAAACTAAAACCTAATCATGTGTGTTTTTGAAAAGATATTTATATGGCTTAAAGGAATCACCTAGATAGTTGTATAAAAGAATTGATTCTTTTGTACTAATTATAGGGTTTCAAAGGAGTAAATTTGATCATTGCCTGTATTTTTAATATGATGATGTTAATAATAACTGTGTTTTTATTACTATATGTGGATAATGTGCTCTTAGTTGGTTCATCACCTGAGTGGATAAGTAAGATAAAAACAAATTTGAATAGTGAATTTGACATTAAAGATCTAGGTAAAGTTAAGAGAGTTCTAAGTATGGAAATTGAAAGAGATTGGTCAAATTCTGCATTGTTTGTGCATCAGTCCTCTTATATTTCAAAGGTGTTAAAAAGATTTGACATGTATAATTGCAAATCTGTTACATTATCTTTAGTTAATCATTTTGTATTATCTAAAGACCGGGTTTCATGTAACAAAAAAGAGATAGAATACATGAGTGGGAGTCCATATTCTAATATGATTGGATCTATTATGTATCTGATGGTTTACACTATACCGAATTTAGCTTTAGATGTTAATACTCTTAGTATGTAAATGTTTAATTCGGGTCCCAAGCATTGAAAAGCCTTAAAGTGGATGTTAAGGTATTTAAAAGGGACTAGTGATACAGGTCTGAAGTTTGATATTAATAAAGAATGTATGAAATTGGAAGGTTTTGTAGATGTTGATTATGCGGGGGATAAAGATAATAGAAAATCAACTTCTTCCTATGTGTTTACTTTGTCTAACTCCTGCGCTAGTTGAAAATCACAATTACAACGCATAGTTACACTATCCACAACAGAATCAAAATATATTGCTAACACTAAAGTAATTAAAGAGTCTTTGTAGCTTAGAAGTTTGCTTCATAAACTTTGTGTTTTAAATGATTATGTGGTAGTATATTTAGATATTCAATACTCTATACATCTATGCAAAAACTCTGTCTTTCACGAACGTACTAATCACATTGATGTTAGACTACACTTCATTAGAGATATTATATCATAAGAGAATGTAAAACTTGAAAAAACACACACCCAATATAACCCTTTGGACATGGGCACTAAGGTGTTGTTATTGGTGGAGTTTAGAAGTTGCAAGGATCTTCAAAACATTGGTGCAAGTAAATAATTTCCAGTTTTATTTGTTCTCCTTTTGGAATTGTCGCTAATGGGTGATAATATTTTTCTTGTATGTCCTTTGACACCAACGTGGAGATTTGTTGGGTAAATTATTGTCAAACGACCTCCTGGGTGATAATGTAACTCAATATAATTTTCTCAGTCGACATTGACCAATTGACTGAACTAAAAGTCAACACCTCAAAATAAAACGACTCGACCCTAAAACCATGTAGGTCATTGGAAGCAATCTAATTTTATTAGTGCTGCTCATGGCCTATCTCCGACTCATTGGATGGCTTATATTGAATGATGCACTTAGTAATGCACTTATCCACTTATTTGTATTGGGCTTGGCCCATTATCACACCCTAATTATTTTCTATATATGTTGCATTCCCTTTGTTGTGACAATGTGTGTGTTATTGTTGTTCTTCCTCTCTTTGTGAAATTGTGCCAATTTTGTGCTTCCGTTTACTGTGCCTTCTTCACATTTTTCCTTGGCATGTGTGGTTGCTTTCGTAGCAGCAACAACCTTATTGTGTGTCCTAAGTGGGTATCATTAAGCAACCGGAGTTGGGATTGTTTTGATTTGGTTTTTTGCTTGGCTTATTTGATGTGTTTGATTATTGAAGTATATACCGAGCCCGAAAAACACCATTGGTGATCGAGACTTCAGCTACAATGTTAAAAAAAAAAAAAAGTGGTGGGGTTTCTTTTTTTTATTATTATTGTTTGGTTGATGAGATTTTGACCTAATCAAAATCTCAACATATCATCTATTCGTAAATTATTATGTAAGTTGGTATGAACATGCAGCACAACCAATGAAGTTGTAATACTTTAGGGAGGTATGTATTGTATAAAAATTGAAATAAAGAAGACTTACGTAAATTTTTAAAAGGAAATGAATGTCTCTAAAATTGTAATAAACCTTAATGAAATATATGTTATTCAAAACTTGAAATAATAGAGTTTTGTATGTTTTTTTTTACAGTGTGGGTGTCTCTTCAGTTTTCATATAACTACGAGATGTATACGTTATTCAAATTCGGATGAGAGATAATGAGTGCAAGATACTGGAGAAGGATTTGGTCTGTTTATCTTGTCAGCTTCCCTTAACTAAGGCTACCTTCACTTCACTCCTTGAACTCACTTAAGGAAATCCCAAACTCCAGCTCCAACACTAAAAAAAAAATAAAAAAACAAGGCAATGGGGCCTTAAATCCTATAGCTGATAAATTCAAGGAACCTTCAAGTCCTCCCCATCAATTTCTTTGCAACCACACTTTTGTTACTAGTATTATATTCCAATTCATATCCCTTCAAGGAGTTAGTGATAAACACGAAAAGATTACATATAACTATAGACACATACGTGCTATGAAGCATGGATGCTTCTAACTTCTACTAGGGCGGCATGTTAGTGTCCAACTCTTTTCATATCGAGTCAGACACCAACATTCCTTGGACACTCCATATCATGGAGTCCACAATCCATACATGGCGAAACCGGTTTGATGTAAAATGCCCCTTGATTATTATCTGATGGTTTTCAGAAATCGGCACCAAAATGTAAGAGAGAGATTGGTAGCCACAGTGGTTTTGCAAAGGACGAAATATCTGATACATTTCACTACAATGACGGGTATTGGGAAGCAAGGAAACATAAAATTTGGGAAGCGTGCCCTCGTATTTTTTGGTGAATTAACTTTTGATCAGACTTTAAATTGAGAATAATTGCCTATTAGGTTTCAACTCTGCCATTTTGAAGAAATTTATGGTTGGTCATCCTACATTGCTTCCAAGGTGAAGAAGTATGAATTCTTTAAAACATGTCCAAAACATAACCTTTCGAGCATTTTCCAAAGGTACGTATTTTGGGTCACTGAATTGAATAGTAATCGACTGGATTTAAGAGGTGTGTGTTCAAAGGTCTCTTGCTTGAGTCGTTAGATCAAATTGACCTGAATAGTACTTGACTAGATTGAAGAGGTGCGTGTTCAAAGGTCTCTTGCTTGAGTGGTTAGACTAGATCGAATAGCTCAATGCAAAGTTTAGAAAAATAAGACATATATAACAAAATTTGTCCATTATTTTGTCATGTCCAGTTCAGTCCAATATAACTTGCAAGTTTGTAGGCTAGTCGGACAAATTTTCTCGACTCTACATTCATTTTCTAATGTTACAATTATTTATTATTTATTCTTTGGGAAGAAGTACATGATTAAAAAGTAATGTACTAGTCTTTCTACCGCCTGAGATATAAACAGTCGTGGTTGTATAAGCCCTTAATCACGCGACCTTTACTAAAAGACATTACTCCAGATATGGTATGTTCCAACTGCAGGTTGTCTTGAGATTTTGATAAAAGTGATGTTGTGCGGAGGTAGAATGTTTGTAACTCGTGAATTTCTTTTAAATGTTGTATACAGATTAAATTGCGCTATTGGTTGTCAAACTTTAAAATGAACCATATCAGTATACAATCTTTTGAGCTTTCATTATAGTTGTATAATTAATTATATTTAACGTAAATCATTCATTAAATTATAGTTATCTACGATTGCATGCAGGGGCGGAGCTAGGAAAAGACGTTGGGGTGGGCTGAAATTTAATTTATAAATGTTCATGTTTGGTTCACTAATAATATACTTATAGGTAAATTAGTTTATAAATAATATGTTTTTAATAAATATTTCTTTTATTAACTAAATACAATACAACAAGTTACTTATTTTAGTAATAACATCTAATTCATGGTCAAATAAGTAAAATTTTAATTTGTAAGTGTGAATAAATAATATATGAAAACTCATATAGATATAAAAAAATTAATTAATTTTAAGCTTATTTAAACATGTAGATTCTCTTAATGCTAAAATAAATTATTTATTTTTTTACTTCTATCAATAAAAATATTATTATAAAGTTTATTTATTTAATTATAAGTGAACTCTTTAAACTTAGTCAAACATAGATGAACTAAATTTCCTAAATTGGTGATGAGATTGTATAGCATGAATATGCATTAAATAAATACTAGTTAGATGCACGTGCTAGTGGTGTAGTTGGCTACTAAATATCGTGATCTTTTAAAAAAAACAAAAACTAAGGATGAATCTCACACCATTGGCATACAGCAAAGTAAATAGGAGCATAATTAATTTTTACAGCAAAATCCCAAAGGAAATTCGCAAAAGTTTCAAAATTCAGTGATAATTTGTAACTTAAAATACCGAATCAAACGTAAAAATGGAAAAAAAAACTTTACGTAAAAGAAACAATTACGACTTTATGTTTCACAATTAACTAAAAATTATCTAAATCCCGACCAAAATAAAAATTCGGAGGGGGGGGGGGTACAGGAAAGGGACACATGCCAAAACTGGTACACTAACCACTGCTGTAAAAGTGACGATATTTGGCTTCAGATCAGGGGCTTTAAATGTGAATTGTACATATATTCCTATTCATCGCAAATTTTATCACCCCACCACCCAAAAAAAAAAATAAAAGAGAAAAAAAGTGAGGAAAATAACTAATCAATCCACTTAATATTTCCCAAAATCTCCACTTTAATCCCTATGAAAAAAACCATGTAGATCAACACCTTATGTTAGAGATAAAATACAGTTGAAATTTTGCCTTTGTTTTCTCAAATACTTGCTCTGTTATGATGACCTCTTTTGTCGTCAACCATCTTGATCTCCAAGTGAGCTTTTTGGTAAAACTCGGTACCTCTCAAGGTGTTTGCAAAAAAAATCATCAAATTCAATGGCAATAGCAGTTTCAGCTTTGGTTCCATAGACCAACCTCTGGCAACAAAAAAAAAATACGAAGGAGCATAAATGGAAAAGAATATCATTTCAATGCTGAAACACATGCTTAACTTGCAAGACCAAGAGAAATATGTCCAAAAGGAGAAACAAATAGATCACACGGTCCGCGTAAAGAAAATGGTGGATTATGTGATTTGACTTGTGATTTTAGGTTTTCAAATTGAAAATTTTCTTGGTGTGTTAGGTGAGAGGGTGTTGGGGTTGGCAGGAGAGTGTGGGTTGTTGCGTGTAGAGATGGAGTTACACACATCGATCTAAAGTATACTTTTTTCCTTTTATTTATAATTAAACATTTTCAATAAAATAATATTACACGTAAAATAAACAATAACGACTTTACGTTTCATAATTAATGTAAAATTATTTTTGACATCATCCACAAATTTTTAAATCGCTTAAAACGAATATTCGTAATTTAAAATACTGAATCAAATGTAAATAAAAGGAAGTTCGTGGATACTGTCTACATCAGTGTTGCTCGGTCAACTGAGTTTGTCTTCTTTTTTTTTTATGTTTCTTCTCATGCCAATTCTTTAATTGAATAATAAAATTTGATGACATCAATCCAAAAAAATGATATGATTATGTGCAATAGATTCAAATAGGTTGATAATAAATAATATTTATTATAGTGATATGTTCAATAAAAATCCATTTTGACGCAATAAATTTACCATTTTTTAATGCAGAAATTTAAGAAAAATGAAATTGGGAGAAATTGGTGTAAGTATGGGGTTCAATGTGAGTTAGAAAAGAGAAATTAACTTAAATTCTGAATCGGACTAAAAAAGAAAGGGTTTTCATAATTAACGTAAAATTATTTTTGACATCAAAAATAAATTTTTAAATCGCTTAAAACGAATATTCGTAATTTAAAATACTTAATCAAACGTTAAAAAAAAGTTTAGTCGAGCCGACCTATATAACAAAAAATAAAAAAAAGTTTTGGGCGAGTCGACCCATAAAGTCATTTGGAATCAAAATCAAACGTAATTAAAAAAAAAAAAAAAAAGCTTAGCCGAGTCGACTATATATTTAGGATGGCCGCACTTCAAAATTAAAAAAAAAAAATTTAAATCGCTTAGAACGCATATTTAGAACCTAAAATATTGAATCAAATGTAAAAAAAAAAAATCGGTTCAGCGGCTTAGCCGAGCCGAGATTAAACCTACAATATTAAAAAAAAAAATTATTTCTGTTCAGTGGCTTAGCCGAGCCGAGCCGAGACGAAAGGTCTATCGGCTCGGCTTGGCTTGGCTTGGTAAAGAAAAGGAAAAAAAAAGGACTTAGCCGAGTCAAGCCAAGCTAAGCCGAGCCGAGCCGGCTCCTTATGAATAGTGCTTAGGAATGGTGGCTATGAATAGTGCCACCCCCTTCACTCTTTTAATATAGGTAGATGTAAATTTTGAAGTCTTTAACAAGTTTGGGTAATTGGACAATGGACGAGCTGTGACTGTAGTTGGCTTGAGTGGGCTGAATTAGCTTTAATTGTAGTTGGGCTGAATTAAATGTTTACATTCCATTGCCTATGGATTGGGGGACATGCTGGGCTATAGCCTAGGATTGCCCTCCCCTACATTGGCCTCTGATTGCATGGCTAACTGTCATGAACTCTAGATCGCAAGATAATGACGATAATGAAATAAACAAAAAGAAAATAAATATCAAGATTTACGTGGAAACCAAATACAAGAAAAAACCACGAGCAGAGGAGAAAAAATCTACTATAACCAATAGTAATTGTGTTTAAAATATCAAGATTTCAATGCTCTCAATTGAAATCTAAACTCTCTAACTTTCAAGATGTTGTTGAATAATGAAATGTGAAGATACAATGTGAAATATATATAAAAATTCCTATGTTGGAGATCTAGATGAAGTCCTAAAATCCGGAAAAACGGAATTAAAATACCTCGATGGCGCCGAGGCGTCTTTCGTTCAGGGGGACCGACATCGCGGCACAACTTTGAGCATGCTATTCTCCATTTTTTCCGCTCCAAAGTGTTTTTTTCATCTCAAAGTCCTTTTCCAAACCAAACTCACAATCCTTGATGAAATTTGATTTTCATTAATTTGGACTCTTAAAAACTCAAACTCCTTAGACTTGTTTTATTCTACCAAACTCAAATAACATGACATTTGGATCACACCATAACAAATTACATTACAAGGAATTCATAACATATCTACAAGTAAACACCATTCCTCATTTTCCAAACAAACCCCAATTGACTAAGTCAATGACAAACATCCACTAAATTCAAGCAATGCTCAAACTTAGCAATGAGAAGTTGTTTTGTCATCATATCAGCGGGATTATCCTTGGTATCAACCTTGCTCACTACAATATCACCACGAGCAATCACATCACGCACAAAATGATACATCACATCAATGTACTTAGTCCTCTCGTGAAACATTTGATCCTCAGTCAAGAAAATTGCCCTTGACTATCACATAATACTATAAACACCTATAAGTCTTCACTGACTTCACCAATCAATCCTCTCAACTACATAGTCTCCTTACATGCCTCTGTAATAGTCATGTATTCTGCTTCGGTTGGAGACAAAGCTACTATATTTTACAAAGTAGCTTTCCAACCGATAGCACAACCTCCAAGAATAAACATGTACCATGTAAGTGATCTCCTCTTATCAAAATCTCGGAGCTGCCCTGTTTTGTTCAAGGGCACCAACGTAGCGCTGAGAATGCTGTTCTCCTTTTTATCTTTTCCGCGCTAAAGTGTTTTTCTTTATCTCAAAACCCTTTCCAAGCCAAACTCTCAGCTCTTGATTAAATCTGATTTTCATTAATTTGGACTCTTAAAAACCCAAACTCCTTACACTTCTTGTACTCTACCAAACTCAAATAACATGAAATTTGGATCACACCACAACATTAACTTTATAAAATTAAGTTTTGCTTCTCAACTTGAACTAGTGTTCAAGGCCCCTATTTGATTTAGCTAAAAATTATGTTTTTAGAAAATTTAATAAAAGATGAAATGGATGATTGAAAGGTTAATAAAAGTTGTGAACGTCATTAAAGTATAGTTGAAAATGATTTTGTAAAAAAAATGAGTTTTGAAAAATTGTGGTTGTATAGGGTCAAAATTTGAAATTGTGAACTTTTTTTTTTTTCAAGAGTTACATGACAATATAAAAAATAAAAATAAGAAAAATTGGTAGGCCTTTTGAAGAACTATGCAACTATAATAAACTTAATCGAATAAATCATTACCATTCAAATCATAATCTTTGTATTAAAAAAATAATTAAGAGTAGTGACAAACATGTCTAAATTAATTTGACTTTGACTTGGGACAAAGAGGCAATAACATCAACCTGTCCATGATCATAATTTAGTATTTTACTCAATTAATTTTTTTTTTATAGGTACACAACCATGGATTTATCTAATTATCTCCAAGCTTATTTAATTATTGATTAATTATAGCTAGTCAAAATCAATGGAGTCAATAATAACCCCCCCCCCCCCACACACACACAAAAAATAAAAATAAAAATAAAAAGTATATATTGTAAATGTTTAAACAATACAAACAAATATTATGTGTTCCTATATTTTTACCTACTCCTGTCTTTAGTTGAAAGAAGGTGAAAATTGTTGAAAATAATTTGTTAGAAAATTTTATTTATTTTCTTGGGAGAGTAATATATTTTAGATGTAACTATTCGTCACTTGGTTCACATATTAAAAAACTTTCCCTTAGTAAGGAATATTTGGTTCATCTCAATATTCTTCACTTACTATTGTCCAGTATTTTTCAAAATTTTTCTCCTCCTACAGTTACTCATAGCCCCTGTTTGTTTCTAATTTTTCATTCATAAAAATGAAAAATATAACAGTTATTCATCACATCAAGTCATCAATTTTGAATTTTCATCTCTTGTGTGGGGCCTAATAACAACTTCATTCTCATTCTACAATAATAAAAATCAAACGGGTATGTATAAAAATGCTTAATGGGTATTAGTTGAAGAGCTATACTCATTTATAAAACAATTGAAATTGTATAATGCTACAGCTATATTTAAATTCTTGTAATTAAAGTTTCACATATTTCAAATTTGACTTACAAGTTACAAGTAGTGTTTAATTTGACGAGATTTTTCTAATAAATTTATTATCTTTAGTGCATACTTGAATCGAATGTAAGCTCAAATTTTGTCATCGTAGTTTATATTGAACTGTATAAATAGCAAGCGATATTAATAAGGTTTCACTAAGGTTGGATTGGATTGGTTTTTTAGTTCAATTGGGTTGGGTTCGGGTTAAGCATTCAAATTTTAGATGGGATTGGGTTGAGTTCCGAGTTATCTATTAAAACTCAATCAAACACAACCCAACTCAACCCGATAAATTAAAAAATATTAAAAAGAAAATTAGTACTTAAAACAAAGAACCTAAAACCTAATAACCAAAATTCTCTTCTGCTTCACGTCTATTCTTCCTCGTCTCTTTTGCCTCTCATTGATGCTTGTGCCTCGACTTCTCTATTCGATTTTTTGACGTGATTTTTGACTTAGACTTTTCAAATCGACTTAAGGCCTTTCAAATCACCCTTTTTAATGTAATTGAAATTGTATTAAGTGGGTGTTTGACACCCATTCTTTTGAAAAATGAGTTTTTGAATAATGATTGATGTAAAGAATGTGCGGTTAAAAAGTAAGAAGAATTTTTGGGTTTATGTGTAATATTATTTTATTTTGAGAATGTGTGGTTAGAAATGAGTACTGTAGAAAAATGAGAATGAGAAATGAGAATGAGAATGAGAATGAAATAAAAAATGGGTGTCAAACGGGGGCTAAACTTTACAAAAATTATTCAAATTCAACGAAAAATGTCACAACTTGAATTGGACTTTAAGTCCAACGCAACCCAATGTTTGAATTGAGTTGGGTTCCAACTGTGAATGAGTTTGTTTATATTTGAATTATTGTCAAATCGAACATGTTGGATTGGGTTTGAGTTGGACTCAAAACCAATCAAACCCAATTCACGCCCAGCCCTAGGTTTGACCAATTATATTCTATATATAATATTTAGTTTTGAGTTTTGAGACATTTATGATGAGCAAATAGGAGAATTTCTCCAAAAATACTTCTAAAACTACGAAGAGCACTCACATCTGTTGTGTATTAAAAAAAAATGCTATTCATCTCCACCTGGATGCATCCCTATTCTATGTGGCGTTAATATGACATTAAATGATAGATGAAATTAAACATTTAATTTCACATATCATTTAAGCAATCATTTACATCCACATGGTGTGGATGCATCCCCACCTGAGATGAATAGCATTTTAAAAAAAAAAAAAAACAATTGCACCCTTTTGAGTTCCAGTAGAAGATATGGAAAGAGATATTTTGAGTATATTCTTCTTGATACAATGTATTCTTAGATTTTAACAAAAAAAAAAAAAAGTCGAACAAAGTAATACATTAAATTGGACAATTTTGAATAAATTAAAGAAGAAAAAAGTAAAAATTTAATTCGTTATTCTGAAAAGCAGTAATTGTGCAACATATGCCTTTATACAATTCATTATAGTATTTGGATTCCATGTCATCGTGGGCGTGACCAAATTAAATAGAAACGATAATGAAGTTTGGCTAAATTGTATGAATGGGTAGTTGGAAAATATATATAACTTTGCCTCATAATTAAATTTCATTAAAAGGGCTGACAATTGTATTAATTATAAGGGCTGTCATAAAGAAAGAGTTGGGGAAATGTTCATTTATGATCCGGCGGCGCCGCCCCTCGCGGCCACCACCAGGTGGCCGGGCAGGGGAAAGAGTGGACTAGTCTAGGAATATTTTTAGGATTTAGCTAGATGTAAAAAATCTTGTACATAATGGATTACAAAACCGCCACGGGGCGCCCCACTATGGGCGGGGCGCCTGTTGCGTCCGGCGCCCCCCCAATAGTGGGGCACCACTTGACATTTTGTAATCCATTCGTAATCTATTTTGTACATGTAGCATGCTCCATATTTTTATGGCTTGTGTTTTTCTAATCAATTGATCTAGAAAGTTGGTTACCTAAGAAGGCGAATTTGGTCGTGCAAATTTAGGTTTTTTTTTTTTTTTTAATTCTTTATTTGTTATTACACTTTAATCGTAAAAATACAACCGCAAATGCTAAGTCTTTGATCTTTCAATTTTTTAGCACATTGGTCCTTCGAGAATAATTTGACTTATTCAATCAAAAAATATTAAATTTGAAATATTTAGGTTCATTTTAGTATAATAGTCAAAGTTGAAAGTGTATTACACGTTATTCTTAAATACTTTCCAAATACTACAAAAGTAATATTCGATACGAATTTATTGGAAGAATTTGATGAGTTTCAAACGAATTGAAGAAAACAAAATTTAGTATTGAAATTTAAGAAAAGAAAATTGTACTCTTAAAACTCAATTTCTATGATTCAAATTTTTTGTGAAGATGAAATACTATAAATGATCAACGTTTTTATCTGGTACATAAAAATTAATTGTTAATACATGAATTTAACACTCATTAAAATTTCTAGACACATCAATAGAAATAAATTTATCCGTAATAACTCTATATTCATGTATAGATTAATGTGAATATTAATTAATTGAGAATTAATAACATGAAATTCATACAGACAAGGATTTTGTAGTATTTGTTATGTAATGAAAAATGAAAAGTAAGGTATTATTGAAATAATTGAATTGACGTAAAATTAAAATTGTTCAAAAAATGATTATCACTTGATGTGATATTTAATAAATTAAAAATATGACCGATAAGATTGACGAGTAGAGAAATGTGATAAAATATATTTCTTTTTAGTGATTTTTGTTCAATGTAACGTGCTGATAACATTGTTTTATTTTCAAATTATTGAACCTTGTGATAGTCTCCAATAATTTTGATGACAATATTGGTAGGGCAGAACCAACAACTAAATAATCAAATTATAATAAACTATGTTCTACGACTCAAATTGAAAAGATAAAATAGCTTACAATGATAGTAAACATGATGAAATAGTAACTAATAGACTCTTATCATATATATACAACATTTTTAACTTTTTTAGTCTAGTTTGTGTGTATATATCAGTTTTCTAAAACGTTCGTCTTTTCGTCGCTTAGACACAGTCTAGGCTCGAAACTCAGGCAAAACGTCCTGTTTCACTTCTAGAAGCTTTTTTTTTCTCCAATTCTTAAATGGCTGACTTCTTCCTCCACCTCTTTCGTCTTTTTAAGGTGCGCTTTATTTGACTTCAGCTATTAATTTTTTTTTATTTTTAAAAAACTTTTCATTTGACTTTAATTTCAAAATTTTAAAAAAATTTACATGTACAAAATTTAAAAAATACTTTATCTAAATAGTTAAATAAGATTTAAGATATGATGTTATCTACATTATGTAATTATAATCTTGAAACTCGTTATTTTGCTGCAAATTTCAAAAGCATGTAAAGTGTTCATTTAAATCTATTAAATATGACATATCTAGTTGAAAATTGAAACAATGAAATATATTTTAATTTTTACATTTCGAAAAGTTGAAAATTATATAATTGACTAATGGTATGAATTATTAAGTAAATATAGTATTATATAATTTAGATGTTTGATATGTATTATTTTAATTATTAAATGATTTGAAATGATTAAAAATTTAAAATAATATTAAAAATAAGCAAACGTTTTTTGACGTCTAACCCTTGCTTAACCTTGTAAAGTTCAAAATTTCGTCTCCACGCCTAGCCACCATTTAAGTCTTTTAGAACATCATATATATATATATATATATATATATATATATATATATATATATATGAAGTAATAAAGTTTTTGAGGACTTCATTGTCAATATTTCTGCTTATTATAAAAGAACTTTACGAATAAATTATCTTAGGTGAACTTTCTTTAAATAACTCTTTAGCTCGACAAAGTATTTTTAGAAAATTGTGCAGCAACTTCTTAATTTTAGAAGCAATTTTTAACTTTTCAAAAATCCTGTCAAATGGGATCTGAGTATGATTTGGTTAATATATATTTTACCAACCATTATTGTAGATAAATTGCAAAAAAAAAAAATTTATGTGCATTAGGTAACGATGCTATTATTATTAGACTGGAATGGCCAAATAGACAAAACTTAGATTCTACCATTAACTTATTACCCTAATTAGGCGTACATAATCTCCCCAAATTATAAACTGTACATACTAGAATTCTATGTACATGTGAAAGATTCGTCGAATTAGAGCATAAATCGAATTGTGTTGGGTTCACTCAGATTATTTGACCCGACTTAGAATTAGTTGGAGTTGCACAAAAACCCAAATTATGTATGAGAAATTAGGTTTAACTTGCCCAAAAATTTAGTCGTGTCTCTCAATAAACAATCTACACTGAACTTTCAAATTTTATTATCCAACTTACTTGACATTTATAAAACGATGGTTGGTTAATTTCTGCACAAACTATAGTTAAAAACTCGATTGCAGCTGATTAGTGCAAAACAATTTGGAGGTGGCTTATGTCGTGTCATGCTCGTTGGACACATACTACCCCAACATATCTAAAATTATTTGGGCTCAACATGACATGGATTGAGCTCGAATTGCATACTAACAATCAAGTTGGCAAGACTCGAATGTCTCAATGTAGATAGGTGGCTGACAACATAGCTTACAACGAACTTCGTTGTGTCTAAACATGACACGTCGCTCTATCTAATCGGTTCGCTCATTTTGACACACTGATTAGAGGCATATCCCTCATTTCTAGGGGCATATTCGTTGAAAAAAAAATGAACTGTCGGATTATACATACAATTACTTACACTTTATTGTATCTACAATTGCATGTATCGATTTTGCAAACGTAATGCCGCTTCACTTTTCACACTTTTCTCACTTTTCTCTTTCACACAGTCACGCACTCATTATCAGTTTCCCGTGTTCTCTCTCCACAAAACCTTCCATACAGTATACACGCTATACACAGATAGATAAATGATGCAGAAACTGTATTTCCCTGCTGTTCATAAACATTCTTGGGAATAGCTGAACAAATCCTGCTTACTTTTTCTTGAAAAACCTCATTTTCCCGAGAAGAATGCCACAGCAAGAGGAAAAGGATAAGAAAATTTATGGGCTAGAGGAAAACGAAGTGAAATTTGAGGGAGAATCGGAAAAATCTATTGATTTGTCAGCCAATAATGCTACAATTAGTGAAACAAAATCAGTTATCGTTATGCCCAGAAACAAATCTCAATCCATCTGCCGTAGAATTACACCTTCAAATAAAGCAGACGATATAACAGAAAAGCTGCTTCTAAATGGGGATCTGTATATTGGAAAATTTGCAAATAATACACCTCATGGATTGGGTAAATACCTATGGAAAGATGGGTGTATGTATGAGGGTGAATGGAAGAAAGGGAAGGCCTGTGGCAAAGGGAAGTTTTCATGGCCGTCAGGCGCAACATTTGAAGGTGAATTCAAGTCGGGTCGAATGGAGGGTATTGGTACTTACATAGGTTCTGATGGGGATATGTATAAGGGCTCATGGGTCGGTGATCGTAAGCACGGGTATGGAGTGAAGCGTTATGGAAATGGGGATTACTACGAGGGCGAATGGAAGAAGAATTTGCAAGATGGGCAGGGGAGGTATACATGGAGGAATGGGAATGAGTATATTGGTGAGTGGAAGAATGGGATGATTCATGGAAGAGGTGTTTTAGTTTGGAACAATGGGAATAGATATGATGGGAATTGGGAGAATGGGATTCCAAAGGGAGATGGGGTTTTTACATGGCCTGATGGGAGTTGCTATATCGGCTGCTGGCCGAAAGACTCGTGTAGAAACATCGATAGTGATCAAATCTTGAATGGTACTTTTTATCCTGCGCATAAATGTAATAATGTTAATGGAAATGATGAGAATGAGGAGGAATTTAAGAGGTATTTTGATTATAAGTTATTGGTGGCAAAGGAGAAGAGTATGGATGTAATGATAGGTGGTGGTAGGAAGAAGAGGTGGTCAGTGGACGAGGGGTTGATGGAGAGGACCTTCCCAAGAATATGCATTTGGGAGTCGGAGGGTGTGGCTGGGGATATAACTTGTGATATTATTGATAATGCGGAGGCATCATTGATATATAGAGATCATGAGGGGGTGAGGCAATTACGGAGGAATTCTTGTAGTTTTAGTGGGGAGGTGAAGAAACCAGGACAGACTATATCAAAAGAGCATAAGAATTATGCTTTGATGCTGAATCTCCAATTGGGTATTAGGTAAGATTTAATTGTGTTTTGATCTTGCAATTTCTCAAGCTTTGGGTGTCGGTATAATTTGATTTCTATTGAAATGGTAATTGTTCTTGTTTAGGTATTCTGTGGGGAAGCATGCTTCCATATCCCGGGATCTTAAGCTCAGCGATTTTGATCCTAAAGAGAAGTTCTGGACTAGGTTTCCTCCTCAAGGTTCGAAAATTACACCATCCCATCAATCCTTGGAGTTCCGGTGGAAGGATTACTGTCCTGTGGTGTTTAGGTAAACTCTCCACATAGGCTCTGAATGTGTTAGAATGCTGATCTTCAATAGTTAATGTTTTAGTTTCATATATGTGAATATGTTATTCTTTACAATTATAGTAGCATTTAGAACAATTGGCATTGATTGCCTTTTAGATTGCATTCTGAAAAGATGATTGCTCAATT
Organism: Fraxinus americana; assembly: GCA_035079005.1. Taxonomy (NCBI): domain Eukaryota; kingdom Viridiplantae; phylum Streptophyta; class Magnoliopsida; order Lamiales; family Oleaceae; genus Fraxinus; species Fraxinus americana. Next base: position 1,711,069 of record CM068727.1, on the reverse strand, counting down.
GTGTTATCAGACATTTAAGGGAGTTATTTCAAGTAGATCCCGCTGATTATATGCTAGCCGTTTGTGGAAGCGATGCTTTGAGGGAGCTTTCATCCCCAGGGAAAAGTGGAAGTTCATTTTACTTGACTCAGGACGACAGGTTTATGATCAAAACAGTGAAGAAATCTGAAGTCAAGGTTAGTTACCTATTTATTCGATTTGTATAAAAAAAAAAGGATGTGATATATGATCACAGCATAAGGCGGTAATCAAAATATTTGTTAGAGGCCTTTCACTTGAACTTTATTAATATGCAACTTAAAATTTGGTAATCCGTTTTCTTCAGGTTCTTCTTAAGATGCTTCCGAGTTATCACGAGCACTTCTGTCGTTATAAAAATTCTCTTGTCACAAAGTTCTACGGTGTCCATTGCGTCAAACCAGTGGGCGGTGTCAAGGTATGTGGATGATGTTGAAAGTATAATTCTTCTGCTATGAAAAATGTGTCTGCTGTATGACTAATTAGTGTTGTGTTATTATAAACCAGACACGGTTCATTGTGATGGGAAATTTGTTCTGCTCAGAGTATCGAATCCATAGAAGGTTTGATTTGAAAGGATCGTCCCATGGCCGAACAAGTGATAAGTCTGATAGAGAGATTGATGAATCTACAACTCTTAAGGACCTCGATCTAAACTTTGTGTTCCACCTCCAAAGCTATTGGTACCAAGAATTAATCAAGTTAGTCTGGTCTTCTCCTCTTTTTTGTATATTGTTCTGTTTTAGCATGTTTTGGTATTTTCTCACTTTGATATTATCTTGACAGACAAATTGATCTAGACTGTGAATTCTTAGAGGCAGAGAGAATCATGGATTATAGTCTCTTAGTTGGTCTTCATTTCCGAAATGATAATATCCTGGATAAATTTGGCAGGTGTGTGATTTCTGCTGTTGTCAAAGTTCTATTACTTTATTATTTGAACATTCAAGAAATGTTCTTGATTTTATTTCTTCTAGTATTGTTTTCATGTGTGAATTTGTATGTGATTCGTTTTTTTACCAGGAAACCATTGATCAGGCTAGGGGCCAACATGCCTGCAAGAGCAGAGCGAATTGCTCAAAGGAGTAATTTTGTTCAGTACACACCTGGTCGATTTAGCAATTCGTCTCCTTCCTGTTGTGGTGAAGTATACGAAGTAGTCCTCTACTTTGGGATCATCGACATTTTACAAGACTACGATATCAGCAAGAAACTAGAACATGCATACAAATCTTTACAGGTCGACCCTACCTCAATCTCAGCTGTTGATCCAAGACTATATTCCAAAAGATTTCGAGACTTCACAAGGAAAATCTTCATAGAGGATAGATGATTCCAATGAGACCTTAAGTGAATCTTGAAGCCCGGTCTAATAGACAAGCAAGCATGCTCAGATCAATGGAGTATGACTGCTTGGAATAGACAAGTCCGTGAATGTGGAAATTGAACCCATTATCTTTTTTCGTCCAGCTCGTGTCATTACTGATGTATGATGTTTGGTTGGTCGGGTTTTTTTGGCAGCAAGAAGAACCGAAGCTTGCTCATGGCTGAGTTTTTTGGTTCTGCCCTCACCGGAGTAAGTACAACGACCGATGCGCAAGGAAAATATTGGTTTTTGTGTTCCTTTTTTTCTTGTAAGTAATTTTTGGTGTATTTAAAGATTTAAAATAATATAGGTATAGGAGTAACTGTTTCCAAAAAAAGATTCAAAAAGAGGGTGTGAGGGGAATTGAATAATTGATTGTACAGCTTACACAAAAAAGATTGGAAAGATTATGAAATTTTAATTTTGTTTTCTGGGTGTGTCTTAAAACATCCTTATACACGATTATGGTACTCTGCCCCCATCTTGGGATCTATCTTATTTTGTATTTAGTAACATGAACACGACTAGAAAATATACTGAATAAGATTTTAGTTTTCTTTGCTTCTGAAATCGTGGCCATTCAAAGAAGAGAGCAAATATCTATGTGAAGGTACACCCCACCCCACCCAATCTTTTCTTTTCTTTTTTTTTTCTACTATGGTTTGGAACTAACTTGAAATAGGTATATTTTTCTTCTTTTGAAGAAAATTTGTTCAGATCCATAAAAAATGCAATGTCCAGACAATTGACTTAAATTTTGGTTCCTCATCATTATTCAACCTTAGTTGAAAAATATAAAAAATTGTCTGCTACGTGTCAGAATTTATTAATGATGGTATATTTTTCTATTGTATTTGTCAATTATGATGGACTCAAGGTGCTTGTGCACTAAGAATGTTTGTGAAACGTTACAAGGAATTTCATTTTTCACAAATTTGATAAAATTAAATATTCCTTTGGCATGTCAAATATTCAAATTAATTAATTGCATTTTAGTTGGAATTTGACTTTGTGTGATGCTTATATTTGAGATTGACAAGTCCATTGTCTTGTAACGTGACATGCACTTCCTTGGTCAACCACATTATTCCCACACATGCACCTGTTATCTCAATTGTCATGCCTAGTTTTAATGCGTGAAAGACTGTCAATTTGATTAAAAGAATCGATACATGTACTCCAAATAAGAGGTGTAAACTAAGTCAGAAAGACCCAATTTTGAGATGGTGTGGAACGTGTTGGGCCATTAAAAGTCGGTCTTTAATAAACTCGTTCAAGTTTCCCATCATGATCCAAGCATGCCGTTGAGACCCTACAATAGGTCTGGCTCGTGACAAGGCTTGTTCCATGCTTCTTCTTGACTCGAATGTCTTAACACGCTTTCACGTCTTTAATCTAATGCAGCAAATGTGTTACACATGTACGGAATAGTTGTCTCAAAATGAACATGTATTCGATATTTTCACATCAAGTACTAATTTAATGTATTAGTTTGTGGATTGACTAGGGTTCTTGACATGTATGCCTTTATATCAAATATATTGAATAAGAAAGGTGAAATACTATCTATAGCTTCAATTTGCATATGCATGTTCAAGATCAGCAACTTGCCTATGCCGAGAAGAACAAACCATAGGGGGTTATAGTTGCGGCAGCTCAACCTCTAAGTTCCACCCCTAAGGTAGGGATTGCAATGGGGGTCGAGGGTTGGAGCACTCGCCTTATCATAGATGTTCGCGAGGCAGGAGGAGAGAGTGGTCTAGGATGGATTAAAATGGGCAATTATATTCACACCACAATTTTTATCTGTTACGCCACATTTTAATTTTACTTAAGGTTTTTAAACTTTGCTCATTATACTACTCATATTCCTAACAATTTTTCATATCATTTTTATTCTCAAACTTTTCATTAGTTAATACATTTTGTACTTGATAATAGTTTTATATCCAAAAAACCATTGAAATTGCATAAAACAACTTACTTCCCTATCATATTTTTTAAAAAAATAAATAAATAAAGTACAAAAAAAAAAAAAAAATTCCTCATTTCAAAGCATGAAAACAAAATATTTTGATATAAATTATCATCAACGACGAGACATACTAATTAATAGAAGGTTGAAGTTAAGAATTAGTCAAAAAAGTCAAAAAAAAAATAATTATTACAATGAGTAAAGAATGATGAACTTAACTGTAATTAAAATGTGTTGTATCAAATAAAAATTGTAGTGGCAATATAACCACCCTAATAAAATATCACATTTATTGTCATGTTAGTTATTTTACATTTAATATAATTTTTTTTATTTTTAATTATGATTAATTAGAAAAAAAAAAAAACTAGGCAGGATAAACGAGGCAAATCGAGCATAAAGAATTTTGTCATTCCTACCCTGAGTTTCAGGATTAAACTATTCTCCATACTATTTTCTTCGACATGATGTGAAGACGACATTTTTTCTTCTTTTATAGTCGTCAGACACAACTTTAATACCTTTAATGGGATACTTGCAATTGAATTTTTCTATATTTTAACTCATCCCTAAGTCTAATTCTACTATCCACACACAATGGTGGTTTGCAGCAGTTTCCACTAGTTATTGCATACCTAAAAGGCACACAAACCCCATTTATTAAAGGTCGAACCCTAGCTTTGAGGGCCTCCACCGTTCCGCCCCTAGAACATTGTGGGGGAAGTAAATCGCGGAATGTATCTCAGCAGACCATGGTACAAGAGCTGTCTACTAGTGCCCACAAATAGTCCAATTACATACCTTGTAAGAATGGGAATCGAACATTCACACTGCAGCTGCCAGCTCAATTGAGACTACCTCACTTTTATCCTTTACACCATTGAATTATGCTTTGGAGAACCACAAACCCCATTTATTTATAAATCGTCCGAAAGATTTCATTCAATATACACATAAAATAGTATATTTTTATATCAAAATGTTTTGTTATTTAAAAATATAAATTATTAAAGAGATAATAAATTCATTTATTTTTTATATGTATACTCAACTATCGAGTATTAGAAAAATTCATTTTTTTTTTCTTTCAAGAAAATTGTACAAAAATTTAAAAGCTAAAGCAACACTAAATCATAACAAACCTATGCCTTTTTTTCCTATCTAATCACGATCTTAAAATTGGATTAAATCAACGAATAGTCTTAATTTTAATATATTTAACATCGAATTAGAATCGAGATTATGAACAAAACAACTCATAAAAATAATAATCATTCTTTTTTTAATCCTAAAAACCCCCCCCCCCCCCCCCCCCCAACACAATCATATTGGAATGAAATGGAAACTAAATTCTTAGTGGATTGCTTACATTAACCAGCTTTAAAAGCAATCATCATTTCTTTTTTGATCTAAATTCTTCCATTGAAATATAATTCACTTTCAATCATTCTCTTCTTTAACAAGCTTTAAATTCTTGCACAACATAAAATTGTTATTTGCACTTCCTACGTATACTTTTCATGGATGCTTAGTGCACGATATTGGATGAGATTCAATACTAAAATTATAACTTTTTTTCCCCTTTAACTTATCTAATATTATACATTAATTCGATCTTACTAAACAAGCTACCAATGTTGTTTACTATCCACCAATGTTTTTTTCGTCTTTACTTTATCAAAAAGGGTTATGCTACATGTACATTATGGTACACATAATGGTGTCCATAATGTACATGTGTTGCCCCTCTATTGGGAGGAGCACCTGGCCCACATGCACTCCCCCCAATAGGGGGTCGCCATATGTATATTATGACACTATTATGTGTACCATAATGTACATGTAGCATTATTCTATCAAAAACTATACATTCGATCTTACTAAAATAAGTTACAGATGTTCATCTTCCTCATATAATTTATTGATACATTAAAATACTAAATTTTTTTAATGGGTTATCTATCATTTTGCAAGAAGCCCTACTAAATTTGAATGAGGTGAGAGGGCAAATGTTGAGCAAAGACAGACAAGGCTACCCCCACAAAAATTCAAATACTTCCAAGAGTAATAGTGGCTAAGTGACCTACTTGAGATTCTATACTAATTACTCTTCATTGAGGATCCCAATGCTCCTATTTTTTAATATGATCTCTCAATGAGTACTGACACTATAGAAAGTAAAATAAAATGCATATATAAAATTGGGTTATTTGTGATCAATCTTCCAAAAAGTTAGAACAAAATATCATGATTGTTTTTGTGACTTGGATTGTCATATTTGTCTTAGTTTTTAATGGAACTTTACAATGATTTAATTAAGCTAATCGGTTTCATGTTTAAATGTCAACTTTGGTAAGACGAGTAGTTCAAACTCTTATAAGTTAGACAATATTTCTGGGATGTATCATTTAACATACACCTACAAGTTAGTGACTGTTTGATCAACACTAATTTTGAAATTCGTGTACTAATATTTTAGTCTCGGTCAGATCGAATTGTTATTTGGAACTTAATGAACTCTGGTATCATAGTAAGATTTTAAATTCTATCTTAAAATGTCGATCTTATTAAAAATAGTAGCTCGAAGTTTATTAATATTTCTATCTTTATTCAATGTGAAATTTATTTTTTAACGGTCTTGGACCACTCAATAAATTTTTATTAGTGTCTCATATATTGATTGCATGACTATAATAAAATATTCTAAATCAATTTACTTCTTTTTAAAAGTTGAATACCAACTCGTTACTGAAAAATAAGTTAAAGACGAGCAATGTAATATTCAGTAAAACTCAATACAAAAGACAAATTTTTTTTTTTTTCGTAACTTGAAACATGATAGCTTCACATTGTATTCAAGTGCAGCTCTTTTACCTTGGAAAGGTCGATGTCAAGTGAAAACATAAGGTTTCACTTTGAGGGAACAATGTCCAACCATTTCTTTTACTTTGTTGTTTTTGTTGAACCTTTTTTTAATTTAGTTCTTCATAAAATAACAAAGTATTTGAAACCTTTATTTTTCATAATTATATAACCACCTGAGAAAAAGATTAGACACTAAAGCAAAAGCATTATGATTTCTAGAGTAGGTTAGTGCTGAAAAAGAAAGAATAACAATAAACAAAAGTTTAAGAAAATGGGTTGTTCATTTCTTGATAATATTTTTCTATGACAATGGAAAGAGTTTTTATTTAAAAAAATAATGATAAAGAATTAAGAAAATACCTCGATGTTAACACCATATTTAAATTCTTTATCACATTTATATTCTCAGCTTTTTTTGGTCGAATTCTTATCTCTAACATTTCAGTAATTAGAACATCTTTTCCCTAATGACGTTTTCCGTCCAAAACTTTTGTTAGCGTACTTGAAAATAAGGAATAAATATTTAGTTGCAATTTTATATTTATCATTTTTATTTAATTTTCAAATACAAGTGGCAAATGAGTCTTTTACTCTATCTTAACAAAATTTTTGGACGGATGTGCTAAGTAATGAAACGTCGAAGGTAAGTGTCATAATGAGTGCAGTTTTGGAATTCTTTATGCAATTAAAATGTGATATTTTTAAAAAATGAAGTGTGAATATATTAACCTTATGTTATAAAAATAAGGAAAAGTTGCAAAAAAATTGCCTTAAAAATAGTTAAATAGATCTAAAATATCCTTTGTATTACAATATGTAACAATCTACATACCAATTTTAAGTGCCATTTTTATTCTCCCAACATTCAAATACTATTTCATTTCATCTAAAAAAAATATTTTTTTTCATTCATCTATCCTTCCATAAATTAATATATATTCAATTGAAGCTTCTTACTGAATCATAAAGGCTCCGACTAATTCCACCATAGTTCATACTGAAAATTGTGGTCCAACAATGATTAATTTCTTAATGGAGGCCCATATTTCAGCCCACTGGGCTCAGGAACGATTTTGTAGAAGGGAAATTGGTACCGGCCAATGTTCAAGATTATATTTGGGGAAATATCAAAATATTGTAAAATTTGCAAAAATTAGGTCGTCACTAAAATAAGATAATATTTCCTATAGACGGTGTCAATTGATGTTGGTCGATTTTGTACGCAACTCGATCAGCCAATTTGCACTAAGAAGAGGTTGGGATCCTCATCTCCAATCATCCTCTGATTCTGAAATAAACTTAGCCTCTGTTTAGTAGCAATTAAAAAGAGATTTTTGTAGGAAAATAAACTTTGGACAGTGGTTTTTTTTTTTAAGAATGTGTGTTTAAAAAATAGAAAAAAGATTACATACAAAATATTTTATTTTATAAATGTGGTTGTAACTAAATTTGAGAAAAAAAGGTAGTTTGATTTTAATGAATGACAAACAGTGGAATATGTATTAATATAAAGAGAGTAAAGACTATTTATATGGAAAGTTGTAAAAATACTTTTTTGTATTTTATTTAGATTCCTATATATAGGGATGATAACAAGATGGGTATGAAAAATGGTCGATCATTCTCACCTTGTCTCGAGTATTTTTGTCATGTTCCCCATCCCCATACCCGGTTAAAGGGGGATGGGGTGGATTCAAGCAGGGCAGGTCCCCTGTCCCATTTATCGTCTCATTTATTGTTATTGTTATTTTTTATTTATTTTTTTGCTTTTATATTTTTATGTTTTTAGTTAGTAAATATTATTTTTTGTCCAATTTATTAAGAACAATTCACGTTCTCTTTGAAAAATGATAACAAATCTTTTATTTTTGTTTGATAAAAAACTAAAATTTGAAATTAACTTTAAATGGGGAGGGAACTATATTTCTCATACCCACATCGAGGGAATGACCCCCGCCCCCGCCCCATTCGCTGTAGGGCAACGGGAATCATTAACGAAACTATGTTCTAAATGTAAATATGATTTAGAAAAATTTAAATTTTAAATTAACTTTAAATGGGGCAGAACTGTGTTTCCCCATACCCGCTTCTTCCCCGCCCCATTTACTTGATTAAATAGTTAATCATCGCCCCATTCGGGGTGGGGTTACGGGCATATGGATGAACGGATTTTATTTTACCATCCTAACCTATATATATAAATCTTGGCAACATGACATAACAAGAAGCATTAATGATCATGTGAGACAAGTTTTCTAGGGTTACCGTAAATTGTGGTGGGAATCACGATTAATGGAGTGAAATCGTTAAGTGGATCTTTCTAAGAGCAGAGGATCATCATTTTTTATCGATCAGTCCTTCCTGGGGTATTAGACGATGACATGTAGTCTTAAACTAATGAATGATTGATTATAGGCTCTATCGATCATACATATGCATACCTTCATTTTACAGCGTTATCGTGCTTGCCTCATTATAACAGGGCCAATCCTGAGAATTTAGAGGTCATATGTGACTAATTATTATGAGGCCCTTCAACATAATCACTTTTTTACTAGTATAACAAAATTTAAATATTTAAATAATTAACACTTTTATATTAAAAAAAGACTTCATAGAATTCAAAAGATATAGTAGCAAACTAAAATTACTTTCATAACCCGAGAGATTAGGCTAGCATAAGAGTTAATCTTCTCAAATTTTGAGATGTAAAATCAGTAATCAAACTACTAAAATCAAGTTTTTCCAACATACTTTTTTCAATTGAAATCATAGCTAATCAATTTAATCGTTCTTGTGACATGATTGATTGAAGATAAGACTTAATCAACTTCAACTTTGAAAAACTTCTTTCAACATAGGTAGTTGTGACATGAATAATCAATAATACTCTATAAGCAATCTAAACATTTACAAAACAACAGTTCATTCTATTAATGTAATCCAACACATCAATTGCTCCAATAATTTTTCTAGGTATCACTTCCCTTAACGCTTTCAACTCAAAAAATAATTCTACCCCATCAATATCAGAATCATATTATGCTTCAAATAATTTTCAATGTTAATGCAAGAACACTTCAAACTATCATCATCAATAGATTTAAGTCTTTTCAAATCCAATAAAAATCCAAAAATATAATCATATTTTTGAAATTGCTCAAATCTATTATGAAGTGGTGATAGAGCTTTATCAACTATATATATATATGAAATAATTGATCTAAAAAGATTTTTCAAGTGTTTGTATTATTTTTTCATAAGAAGTCTCGTCAAATTGTTTCTTTCTATGTATAACCCGTTTTCACGAAATATCGGTTCAATTTCTAATTCACTTACAATCTCTTTAGCATCAACTATGGCCGATTCAAATCCAGATTCTCTATAACTTTTGAAAAATGAAATGAGCCCTTTTAAATGGTCTATAGCAACATCAATATGCATGTCTTCTGCTTGCAAATGTTTGCTTACTTTGTTAACATTATTGTATTTCATACAAAATAATCATTCCAAGTAAGAATTCAAAATTCTCAATTTCATATGCTGCCAAACACTCCGCCTCACCTTTTGTCTTAGGATCATCAACATTTGCCAATTGAAGTAAATCATTTTTTTATCCGTGGAGCTTGAACTCTTATCACTCTAACACTTTCAATATAATTTTCCCAACGAGTTTCTGACAAAGGCTTAAGGGTAAGACCATTTACATTCTCTTTGAAAAATTTTCACCGTTTAGTAGATGATGAAAATAAAGTGTATAGACTTTGTACCACCCCAAATAAAGATTTAGCTTTTGGACAATAAGGAACCATATCACAAAGTGCAAGATTAAGACTATGACACCCACAATGATTTAGTTGTAATAGTCTATTTTGAATTCTTTTATGTTTTCCTTTCATGTTAACACTATTATCATAACCTTGACCCCTTAGATGATGAAAATAAAGTGTATAGACTTTGTACCACCCCAAATAAAGATTTAGCTTTTGGACAATAAGGAACCATATCACAAAGTGCAAGATTAAGACTATGACACCCACAATGATTTAGTTGTAATAGTCTATTTTGAATTCTTTTATGTTTTCCTTTCATGTTAACACTATTATCATAACCTTGACCCCTTAGATCATCAATATCAAGTTCTAGATTATTCAAAGAACCCACAAGTTCATCAAAAAGTCCCTACTAGATGTATCATCCACCAATAAAAACCCTAAAAAGAATTCTTCAACCTTCACTGGACTTGCTGAAATATCTACACAATTCAATATTATAAACATTTGTTCTTCGTGACTCATATCTGGAGTGCAATCAAGTATAACAGAAAAGTATTTAGAATTTTTGAGTTTCTCAATTATTATTTTTTTATCGCATCTGCCAGCATTAGTATCAACTCATTCTGAATTTTATGTCCTGGATAATGATAATGAATTTCTTTAGTTTGGATTCGATTAACATGCTCTTGCATTACATGATCAAACTCAACAATCATTTGAATTATGTTTAAGAAGATATCATTATTTTCTTGGTATATCTTCTCATTATTTTCACGAAATGCTAAATTATTTTCAGCAAGAGTTCCATAGATATTATTCTCAATAATACTTGTCTCTAATGTTCTATATCTCTATTGATTTATTCTTACATACTTTTATCAATTGTTTTATTCTTTCAAATTTTAATTCCATTTCAATCCATATAATCATGTTATTGATATGGTCACAACTTACTTCATGCATTTTAGTTTTTTCACCAATATTTTTTCATTTATTTACTCCATCATGTGCCAATTGAGTTATGATCCCCTCATTCTTGAATAACTTACAACAAAAGCAAAATACTCTATCCAAACTTTTTGAATATATGAACCATTTTCTATCATGTTTCTCTTCATTAGGTAATCGTCGAACATAATGTGTAGATGAGAAGTGTCGATTTGCTACATCGTTCGAAAAAGTCACATCATTTTCTCTTACAAGACCTTTCATTATAATTAAATCTCTTAAATTCGTATTCATATTTTTCCAATTTGTTGGATCAATAAGGTCAAGGGAAAATGGTTCATTATCTCTGTTAGTAGATACAGCTTCATTTATCAAACAATATTTTTCTTCAATTGTATTATTTATGTTATCATTCTCATCAAACTCTTCTTAAATGATTACGTCTTCGTTATGTGTTCCTTTACTACTACTAAAAAAGTGCCCCCTCTTGAGATTTAACCAATTTTTCAACCTTTTTCTTCCCTTTCTTTTGGCACATTCAGATTTAAATTTTCTTGTAGACATAGTTATAGGTAAAGAGCAATAAAACCCGATTGATAAGTCTAAATGAAAAATTCTCAAACTTTTGCAAAAAGAAAGAATTCAACAATGATAAATGACCAACAACTATGTAGTTACAGAGGATAAGAAAAAAGTCCCCATTGAGCAAATAACTAGAAGGATTAAAAAACTATTACAGCAAATTAAGGGGGGTTTTGCTTCTATTCATGTGGATGAATGTCAATGTGCCATCACTCATAATAATTATGCTACCAAAGCTCGAAATTAGATTACAATTTCATTCAATGTTTCTATATCTCATAGCAGATTCAATTACAAATCAAGAGTATTCATGCAAGATCTTGTAAAGTGTTTGATACTCGATGTATTTGTGATCATCAAACTCGGCAAACAACGTACGTTTCTTTCTTTCATAAAGCCTGTAATTTCATGTGTGAAATATGATTACAAAATGGCATTCACAACGGCTTTGCACATTATTAACTCACACTTCCATGATTACATTTTGAACTTGTGAATAGTTCCAGAGACAATACATACTATTGAATCATGATTGAGTATAAAGATTAAGAGCATCACACTTACATGAGGATTTAGTCTAATTTTGGGATTTTCTTTATTGGATGACTAGTGCTGATATCTATATATGTACACAGTACACAGTACATAAATCATTAGAATTAAGGACTTCTGAATCTTGAATTAATTAAATATAATGGGTTATAATCTAATTAATAACACCAATGAATTTACATGATAAATTACCTTAGAGATGGAGTTCCTTTGATTAGTTCATATGAGGATAGCCTAATAGGAATCCTAAGCGTCAAGCGATGGCCTTGTCTATGAGAATTTTGCGAGAAAGCTATGCCACCATTTTCTAATCTCAAGTTTTCTGAAGGGTTGGATTTTTCATTCAAATTACTTGTAGAAAAATAATCTCTTGATTGGATACAATATCCTCTCTTGGCTCGACTGATTACTATTGAATGGAAGTAAAATAGAAAGATCAGCGGTTCGAGTATCCGACAATTGGTTTCTTTCTTCTCTGCAGCTCTACCCAATTTTTTTTTCTTTTGAAGGGATTTGAATTGGGGACAATTTTTGGACTTTTTATTTTTAAGAGGTCTCTTAAAATATGAGGTCCAAGGCAGTGACCTTACTTGCATTGGACCAGGACCGGCACTGGATTATAATGTTCTCAATCCTACTCAATGAGTAGGGTCGAACCATTGTCTATTGTTCTGAGTTTTAACCCTCTCATCATTCATGATGCACATTTCGTTATACTCTACTAAATACTCAGTGAGTTGGGTTTCGTTTAATAGATTAAGTGCTCGTTATTATACTCTATTATATATGATAGCATCACTGCCTAATTCGGATTCTATGACTATCTCAAAAGTTTATTATGTAAAATTAAATTTTTAAAACTCTGTGTTGTAATTTATCCTAGTAGAATAGACATGCGATATTAATTTTAGAGTTCTAGTGGTGTATGGACGCAGAACAGAAATGTGAAAAATAATAAAATGGTTTAATTCGTAACATAAGAACGGATGTGAGAAATATTGGAATTCGCCAATTAACGAAAAAATGTAATGTTATTCATCAAAAAATATCTGCAGGGTTTTCAAACCCCTAATATATATTTGTAGAGTTAAAACGAATGCTAATTAAATTGAACCCCTAATTCGATAAACAAATCTGAATAAAACTCAGTAACTACTAAAATGACAAAATTACTCTTAAACTGACTCAAAACAAAAAAATTTCTAAAACAAACTCCTGAACGATAGAATTTGATCTCAACAATTTGACAATGTTGGCCGAAGGCCAATCGTCACAAGAGAGGCTTAGCCTCTGTCCTCCTATACGCAAGCGTCTTACGATGCACATTTGCATTAAGAAAATTAAGCCAAAATGCATAGAATCAAAAAATACTTGCTGATTTTATTTGTGTAAATCTGATACTCAAGCTGAAAGTTACGTGCATTTTCATAGATCCTTCTTTTTTTTTTCCAATTGATTTGCTATTTTCTCTTCTAATTGTTCCACATTAAGTGCAAATATTTAGCACTTTGTATGCTTATCATCAATTTATTTAATTGTCATTATTGATATTAGATGGTCTAGGAGCACTGTTAAATTCCAATATGACTAAATTTAATATTGAATATGTTTCAATTTAAATTTAAAACTGAAAGGTTTTACTGTTACTTATAGTCAATTAATTAAAAAATCATATTATAAGGTTTTTTTGTAATATCATGTAGTCGAGCACTCTCTTCAAAAGAAATTTGATTTATTCTCAAACCACATATGCACTTGTTTGAAGAATTGAGATTGATGATAAGAAGTTAGTTAATGATACCTAAAAATGTATTTCTGTATTGAGAATTACAAGTAGTACAAATTATGGTAGAAAAATGTAAATTTCGTTCCAAAATTCAATTATTTTCTACTATCCCATCTGCTAGACTTTTCCAAAATCGGGACCATGGTGACAAAAAATTTGGTCACAAAGTCTAGTAGGTGCCAAAATAATTGACTTTTCCAAAATGGGGACCATGGTGACAACATGTCACTTCTAATGACAAACCAATGTATTTTTCACAAGATGCTTGAGGATTTTCTATGCTCCGGGGTTTATTGACAAACCTTTTGATAAAAAAATTTTAAAAAAAATTAGCGAATTTTGACAAAAGTTGATGTTGATGATAATGTGAGATTAAAAATCGGAAAAAGTTGTGAATTATGAGAAAAATGTTGGTTAAAAATTAAAGTTGAACCAGTAGAAAAATTGATAAAAAATTTCAAATACGTGCACTATTCGTTCAAATTAAGTATATGTCTGCTTGGTAAAGACTAAAATCATACTTTTATCATATTTTGGTAAGGTTTATAAAATGTATGGTTGAAAAGTTGTGAATGTCATAAAATATGTGATTAAAATTAATGTTAATTTTGACTTCAATTTTAATCTGATTTTAATCCCCACGAAATAAGTAATATCTTCTATGTTCTATTAGAAGACTCCTAAACTAGTGGAACACTCCCCCCATGAGACACGAAATAGGTAATATCTTCTATGTCCTATTAGAAGACTCCTAAAGAAAGAGTGCAAAAACACAAATCTTGGCAATTCTTATCAAAATGGCATAAAAAAGAAATAAAAATATAATCTTATAATTTATTCATTCACAGTACAATAAAGTGAAAATCATGCCAAAGACTGAAAGTCTACGGTCTACCTAATGTGGAATTGAAGAAATCCTATCATCAAACAGGAGTCGGTGGAAGAAAATTCTTGATATGCAAATGAATTTGTTCAATCTGTAAATTTTTCAGTGCCACTCCATCAAATCTTCTCTTCCATAGATTCACAGTATCACGGCTGCCACCGGGTGGCTGCACCCTCTTCACCACCGGCAACGGCGGGTCAAGTTCATTGATATTGACTTTCTTATGGACATCCTTGATCTTGTGCCTTCTTGTACCTCCACTAGTGTTGGCTGGCATGAGGTTTTTATTAGAAAAGAAGCTTTTCAGTTGGGTGTGTTTGGTGGTGTTATGGTGGTTGGCGGTGGTCTTGGAGGCGGCAGTGGTGGTGGGATAAGCACTGATTTTGTTGTTTCTCTTAACTTGGCCTATGCAGGTAACTTTAGGGGATGAAGGGTCATTCAAGAATGACGAAGATGGATTTTTTGAGTGGGTTGTTTTAACGTCTTTGATGGATATTTTGCATAAAGTTGGCAAGAAAATGGATTTTTGATGAGGGTGGTGAATTTGATGATCATATGATCCACAGCCAATTTCTGCTAATGATGGTCTCATTTTCTGTTAGTGTAAGAACTGATGCGATGGACACACACTTGGGGGGAATTTATACAAATAGAGACAGTGATTCAATAATATTTTGATAAAAATATGTGATTAAAATTAATTGTTGACTCATATTAAAATTTGAATTTTTAT
Source organism: Fraxinus americana (assembly GCA_035079005.1). Lineage (NCBI taxonomy): Eukaryota > Viridiplantae > Streptophyta > Magnoliopsida > Lamiales > Oleaceae > Fraxinus > Fraxinus americana. The sequence goes on along the minus strand of CM068727.1, from coordinate 1,695,582 downwards.
TTCTACCAAACGAGAGCATATTGAAAAATGAACACACGTATACCAAATAGACACGTGTACATAGGATGGACGTTGAGTGGTTCCTAATATTCTTCGACAGTTAGAGTCTCTTTGAATTCACCTGTACAACTTTGAAAGTCAATTCGAAGTACAGTATTGTATGCAATTGAGGCACCTTCCGATCATGTACTCGCCATATATTTTTATTATTCAAATATTTGATAATACGAAAATTATAATTCTAGGGATGGCAAAGGAAGGGGTGGTCGTCCTCGTCCCTTGCCCAACCAGGAAATTGTAGAAGGTGAGACGTGAAATTAAAATACCTCAATTTTCTTACTCTTTTTTTCATTTACTCATTTATTAGTTTAATATTACTTATTCTTTTTAAGTACAATTTAAGCCATTGTTTGAGTCCCACTATTTCAAAAAATAATTTTTTTTCAAAATTCGTTTTCAATTACACATTCTCCAAAAAATTACCATTTCAAAATACATTTTTTCTTCAAAATGGGGCTCAAACAAGAACTAAAATTAAAGATATAGAACAATAAATATTAAAAGTTGGGGCAAGACAGACCAAGATAGAATATTTGCCATGTTTCTAGTTACAAATTTTAATTTTGTTAAAATGTATTATTACTATTGGATTTTGATACTCAATAAACCCTGAACAATGATGTTAAATGATTTGAAGTAAATTTCATATATTTCGACCGATAAATGTAATAATTATATCAACACCATAGTGATTAGCTCGATCTGAAAACAACTTTGGCCATTTAAAGCAACTTAGAGCTTTTTTAAGCCCGTTATTTGGATAAAAATGCATTTTGGAATAGTAGATTAATGGATAATGTGTAGTGTGGTTAAAAAATAAGGAAATATTTTGGATTAGCATGTAATATTATTTTAGCGAAGAATGTGTCGAAATGAAGATAGGGAAAATGGTATCTTGAAAATAATGGGGATCAAATGAGTGCTTAGTTAAGTAGTTCATGGCCCAACACTTTTGAATGGCCCATGTGAACTTTAACCAAGTTGTGGTTGGTTTAGTCTTTGAATTGTTAGCCCATTTATTTGGTAAGTTGGGGCTTTGTTAGTTGGACCACTTGCACTTGACTTGGGCCATTTGAAGGTGATCGAAGGTAATCACTATTTCTAAATATCCATTCCTTTTACCATTTTCAATGGCTGTGTGTTAACTTTGGCATAGAGAGAAAAACACGAGTGTGGCCGTCTTTGGTTCTTCCTTGAGGTTCCAATTGCTTTCTCTATTTCTCCTCCTTTGTAGGTGCAAGTTAATCACCATTGTTGGATCCTTTGTGGGTTAAAAACTTAAAGACAACTTTATTTGGTATTCATTTGGTTTGACTGAGCCCGAATTTCTCACTACATCGAAGGATTTCGGCTTACAATCACTAATTTTTAGACTATTCATACTTAATTATGAGTATAATTTCTTAATTTTAATACATTACTTTTAATTGAATCTTAATTCTCAAAACACCAAACGTATTCTCAATTTGTCTCAAAATATCAAGTTAAGCCTTTTTCAACAACGTGACTTCTTTGGGGTACGCAACGTAGTCTTGGATCATGCTAAATGGTGCAAGAGATGAAATTTTAACATTTTATTCCTTCGTTTAATACTTGCATTCCACCATGAAGCATGCCCCTAATTCTTTGGAACAACTAACAAACTACAATGCTAAAAGATTTAAACCACATATCGGTAAGTTACATAACGCCCAGCAGTTTCACTTGGTCGGATAATTTTCACGACGTGTCCACGCTTCAGACCGTAATATCTTGCAATTGGGTCGGTTACCTGAATGCGGGGTAGCTGAAAGCAAAATTAACTACTTGTCAGCATCACAATATAATAGCAAGGGAAACCAAATTGTGAATGTGTATAACTTATTTTGAAACTTGCTCATTTACCCATAACTAAACTTTTTAAGCTTTAGCCAAATATGTAAGTCCAAGCCTAGATTCACAATGAAAGCTCGAAAGAAATTGGGCCAGTTCTCGGCTCACTAAAACTAAACATTAAAGATGTGAGAAGAATGAACGAGAGCCATTCACAAACCTGTGTTTCTTTCACAGTGTATCTTTCTAGCAAAGTCTTCTTTTCTTCAGGAGTAAGCAGCTGGTGCTCGGGAACAAGAACATGCTCTTTTATGTTGACCAACAACTCTGCCTCCTGTATCATTGCAGTAAGTATGCATCAGCATCATTGACATTCTCTCCAAAATTCAAAATGTGCTTATACAATAATCTGCGAGTTGTTTAAAAACAATAACTTAAGAGCGAGTTCGGGCATAATTAAAGCAATCAATAGAACAAGTGAAAGGATTCTCAGTTTGCAGCTTCAGTCCCCAACCTATAGTGTTTGTAGCATCGTAATCCTCAACCTATCTATTTCAGGGAGTCATCAGTCCCAGTAACTATCTATTTGACTATTAGATGGTCAGATATTCTGCAGAAAAAAAAAGAAACAGAACAAATTCACTTTCATTCGCTCTGTCAACGGCCCCCACCCGCTGCTGGCAGGTTCCTCTTCTCGAGGACCTGCGGGCTCCATTTTCTTCAATCTATTTTGTCGCCTTTCCTTCAGCCTCCCATGTCCCTTTTCCTCCCCCCATCTACCAAAAAGAGCCCCAGCACCACCACAACACCAGATCCAACGAAGAGATATATCCCAAGAAAGGTTATGCCAGATAAATCAAAGTCAAATAATAATGTCAGTGAAACTCTGTATTAATTATATTCAATCCATGTTCACATTTAGATTAATTTTGAGGGATTGATGAATCTACCTGTTCCATTCATTTAGCAGATAGAAATTCTTTTCCCCTTAACTAAAAGTAAGGATACGGTGATCTTTTCTGCAGAAAATTGGAACCTTCAATGGTCAAATGGACGGAATATGTCTATTGGTACTAAGGTCACACAAAAATAGTTGGGGACGACTTCTATCAAAAAAATTGGTTAGGGACTATGTTTTCTATAAACCTATATGTACAATAACTATAAGAAAACTTGCACATGATATCTCCATCCTACTCAAAAAATTTCCTCACATATTAATAGAAAATCTGTAATGTGAAGAAAATATCAATAATCACCTGGAAAACCTCCAAGTGAAATTTTGTAGATATTTCACTTATACAGGTCCGAGCAAAAGGAGTTAAATTATGCTGAACAACTAAGATTGCTCGATGAACATCATCATCTTTCATACGATTGGTATAAGTCTTCATTGTCTTAACACCAACCTTCGCCTCCTCGGGAAAGAACACATATATCTGGTGACAAAACAGAAAAGCAAAGGTGAAATAGTAAATAGGTTGCACAAAGCATCTTTTATCAAAAGATTCCAAATACCAAAAAGAAACAACACGAAATCACACAACAGATTACTCTTAATTTGATTCACATAAGGAATAGCCCTTCAAATACACCAATCACCGTGGTGAAGTTTTAAGCAATCAAAGAAGCTCAAGAAAAAGACAGTATCTAAGAATGCCACCCAACATATCAAAAGTGCAAAACCCTTCTTACCAAAAAAGACAATCACGTTTGTGATATAAATATTTTATTGCAGTTATATTCTCAATTAGAAGCCTGCAACTAAAGAATTGTGTGCTGCCCAGTTAAAGTGGAGCACTCTGGAAAGTGGAAAATGGATTCTCGATAAGGCTTTATTCTATGCTTTCAACTGATACTCCCTCTCTCCACTTCTAATCCTCTAACTGCAGTAGAATTCATTGAGCTTTCTGACCAGTATATATCCCTCATATAAGTTTCTGTTCATCATTCATTACTGTTTTGAATATGGCTCTTAACTCTCCTGTATTCTTCATGAAAATGTTTGATTTCTTTATCATTCCAATTGTGTACTATTTTCAAACATTTTAGAACTTCTACCCAAAATTTCTTCTTCCTTTTAACAGTTCTAAGATTTCATACAGCATTGCTCTTTGCAGCTCATGATGGAATTTGGACAGACAAAAATGACATCCATTAATTTTATGGGGAAAATAACGTCGGTGCTGCACACTTCCTTTTTCTTTTTGCGGCATAATAAATACGATAACTTATTTTCAGCTGATGAAAGTGGAAGATTGCATATTGAAAGTACACCTAATCATACTCACAATAATCTGTTCATTTATGCAACTTAAAGCTATTTGAGTTCAAGATAACAAATATCTGACAAACTAAACTTAATGAAAAAGCAAAAAAATCCACATAAAAGTAGACCTTTTCAGAGGGATTGCTGCGCAATTCTTTGATAATAACGAGGTCCTCTCTCTTCATGTTCTCGCCGTACTTGCTAAGGAACTGATGCTTCGACATATCGATCTCAAAATCACCTACTGTGTAACCCCTATCCCTCAGCATCTGCATCACTGTCTTCCTAATTCTGAAGATCCGTGTAATTTCCTCATCCGACATAACCATCTTCGCACTGCCAACAAAACTTAAAAAAAAAAATACTTGTCATAGTTATACATATTTTCTTCTATTTTGATCATAATTTGCATTATAATTAACCATCTTCGCACCACTAGGGCAGGTCTGAGAATTAAGGAGGCAGGGGATGAAATTTAAGAAAGTCTCTTTCACTTTATTGTTTAACCGCGTGCACAAGCATAAATATTGGGCAAGTATAAACCAATTCACATAGAAAGAGAGTTTTAAACATATACAAACAAGCTCGTCCAAGAGTTTAGTTTCAAATTCCAAAGGAAAAGGATGCAATTTCACCATTTATATGATGTTTTTCAAAGGTCATCTCAATACAAAAATGAATAACCTACTCACCACGACCCCTGTACATCACAATTCTGAAAGAAAATGATGCTATTTCTCCAATTATCTATGTTTATCCAGAGGTCATATCAATACTAAAAATGAATAACTTACCATTTAAAAATTGGCACTTTTTCCCTCTTTCCCAATTTGCAAAATGACAAGCCTCTAAAGGCATCAAAGATTCAAAGGCCCTACATTGTCCTACCATTTCACCAGTCCATCACTCATCTCAATGAACCTTATTCCTGCGTTTTTCCAGTTCACTTATGAATTAATTAAATTTTATTTACATAACTTAATCCAAAGTATAGAGAACAATTTAAAACAGAATGAATACTACCCAAACATGTCATTAGTTAGCTTCAGCTTTCCACTCCAAAATAGTCAATATAATTTCAGGAAGCATATAATTTGTTGGAATATATGCAAGTTCAACAGATCAGCAGATTCCCTTCTCCAGCTCAGCACAGCAGATCACGTTCAGCAGCTCTTCTTCCAGATTCTAGCTTCTTCTAGTTCCTTCTTTAGTTTGTTAGTTGTTAGATTAGTTTGTTACACGAGCTGAATTAGTCTATAAATAGATCACTGTACTCAAAGTATTACTTGAGCTTTTGATGAATAATAAGTGTTCTACATGTTATATTGAATCTATCTTTTATTTTCTTAACATAATTTACATATAGCAGGTGAGAAATTTAGAACACAGGAAAACATAAATAGGAAGGAATTTAAAATTCGGTAGAACATAATTCAGAAACAACCATATACTGGAATTTAATTCCGGTACTCATCCCAAACCTTTCATCAAAGACTCAAAATTCAAAACCACGTTCACACAAAAAAAAAAATGGATAAGAAATAGAGCTTACAATGAAGAAGCAGCTTCCCAGAAATTGAGGCTGGTATACGTTATTCTGGTATGGGCGAAGTAGAGATTGTAGAGACTGAGAATCGTCAGAGATGAGCTAGAGACAGAGAGGAGATGACGAATAGGTTTGGATTCAAGGAATTGAATGGGGTTTTTATTTTTCTGGTTTGGGCTTGGGCTTGCTCATGGGAATATTCCAAAAGGTTTAGTTTTACCGATTTTAAATTTAAGAGATAATTTTAAAATTTTAAATCTCAAGAGTTTTTTAAATTTTATTTATAAATAAATAAATTAAATATATATTTTATTAATTAAATATATTAAAGTCACAATTTCATATAATTTGATCACAAATTTCATACAATTGATCACAAATCAAAATTTTCATTCGTCATAAATTATTTTATTGTCACAATTACAATTTGTTTATCGGTCACAAATCAAAAATTTATACGTCACAATTTATTCATCAGTCAAAAATCTATCAAATTAATAATTACATATTATTTATTGATCACAAATAACAAATTTTATAAGCCACAACTTATTTTATAGTCATAAAACATCAAATTAATTGATCATAAATTATATATAGGTCACAATTTATCAAATTATTGATCACAAATTAATAAATTTTTAGGTCACACGGCATGTATTGGTCACAATTTATTTGTTTCATTGGTCACATATTGTTTATTGATTACATATCAACCAATTTATTGGTCACAATCAACCAAATCATTTGTAACCACGACCAATGCTTGTGACCATCACCACACCGTTGCAACAGCCTAAACCACCGTAGCCAGAACCATCAACACCACCTCCACATACCACCACACGCTATACAGATCCACCACGCACTGCACCGCACCACCCATAGCACACCACCACCACCCCCCACAATCACATCATCACCGCCATATCACCAGCACTCCCAACATCACAACCACCAACCAAACCACCAAAAAGTCAAATCCAAAATTATCACAGCCATCGCCACGACCACACCAACACCACTGTCATTGCCGCAGCCACCACCGTCTTACCATCACATAGGCCACCATCACCACCCCCACCACTATCACTTGTACAAAAAATCATAACTAACATCTCCTCTATATCCATCTTCGCCACACCACAACCACCACCCCACCAAAAAATTCCCAAATCGTCGCCACTGCTACGACCTCCACAAATCCACAACAAACCAACCATAGACCTGCACAAATCCACCACGCCACCACGACCTCCACTAATCCACTATACCACAATCACCAGGGTGGTACGACGATGCTTGCAGCACCGCCGTGTACATACACAAAAAATCTCTAAAAGCACGATGTTGCGCCTTTATGAAGACAACTCCAAGAAGAAGAATCGGAGGGACAAGCAACGGAAGCACCCTATGATGACGAATCATTGTTTTCATAGTCGCGCTGCTCGGTTACAGTCCATTGATGGTGGTTCTGTCGTCGGAGAGAAGATGGAAAAAAGGATGAGAGGAATGAGGGGAAGGGAGAGAAGGAGTGCGCGCTCAGAGGCGTCGATGGTGGTGGCGGCACGAGTGACTGTGGCATAGAGAAGAGATGGAGAGAAGACAGAGAGTGAGAAGACCGAGAGAGGAGAGTGAGAAGAAGTGGAAATTTCTAGGGTTTGCTGGCCAGTTTGAAATGAAATTAAGGGGGTATTCGGTAAAAATTAAAATCAGATTAAAATTGAAAAACTAGTCGCTATTGTTGACTTTTATTATACGAGTGAGATCCAATAACAACTATATTTTCAATTTTAATTGGATTTTAATCACTCTCAAACACGCTTTAATTAGGGTTTATTATGAAAATTATAAATTAATATTAAATATTTAAAAATAAAATTTTTGATTTTTGAAAATGAAACCTTATATCTAAAATTTGAAATTAAATCTTGATAACTCTTGTTTTGTATAATTTCCTCCTTGTTTATTTGGACATTGCCTAATGTTAAAAAGAAAACAAAAAGGGAAATGTTCTAAACTTACTGTTACAAAGATTTTAATTATACCCAAAAAAATTGAAAGGTTGCCTCAATATGTTCACTTTGGCACTAAAATATTGAATACTAATTTTACCCTTAGATATTAATTATATGTCCAATATACCCTTATTTAATTTTAGTTTTGTTAATAATTAATTAATAACATCGATTCAATTTATTCAATAAGAAATTTAAACAAAATCATTTTTTTCATGTCAATAATTTCCTAAATTAAACTTTTTAATATTACATTAATTTTTATTAACAGCATTAATTCTAACCATAAGCCCATTTTTTTCATTTGTCAATAATTTCCTAAATTAAACTTTTTAATATTACATTAAATTTTATTGACAGCATTAATTCAAATTATATATTAAGTCATATGCCCAATATACACTTATTTAATTATAATTTTGTTAATAATTAATCTACAATATTTAAAAATAAAGGATTGAAGAGAAAGTTTTGAATATCACTTTTACCCTTATATATTTATCTATATATCCAATGTACCCTCATTTGGGTTTCTATTTTGTTCTTAAATTTTGGAAAAATTGTAGTAACGGTCCCTATTTTATCCTTTTACATTTTTCCAAACGTTAACAATTAGAATTAAACAAAAAAAAAACCTGCCCACAAAGATTGCAAATTCAAACTTGAAAATGATCTTTCTAATTTTTGAAGAATTATGGGCAAAGGGATTGATTGATGGGACGGTTTTTCAAAACTTTTCTAATACTATCGCCGTGTCTTATGTCTAACGTGTGAATATTCTTCGCACCTTCAACATAATCTACTGAAGCTCTTTTTGCAATATAAATTTCATCATAATAACTTGTGAAACATGCACTCGAAGCTACAAATTAATTGAATAAAGGACATGGGTCGTTGCCTTGAACTGGGCGTATGGGGGTACGAGAAACATAATTCTCACCCTACAACCTGCTCTATTTAAAGTTAATTTCAAATTTAATTTTTTTATCAAACAAAAATAAAATATTTATCATTATTTTTAAAGAAAATATGAGTTGTTCTTAATAAGTTAAAAAAACAAAGAAATAATATTCACTAATTAAAGATATAAAAATATAAAAGTAAAAAATAAAAATAAACGAGGTAGGGAACTTGTCCCGCCTCACCCCAATCCTATCATGAACTCGTCTCATCCCACTTTAGCTGGGTATGAAAACGGGACAATGTGACAAAAATACTGGACAAAGACGAGGTGGGAATGGTCGATCCACCTTGTTCAATCCCTATATGTTTATGAACAAATTCAAACTTGAAAATGATCTTTCTAATTTTCGAATAATGATAGGCAAATAGATTGATTGATGGGACGATGTTTCAAAACTTTTCTAATATCGCCATTTCTAGTATCTAACGAGTGAATATTCTCCGTGCCTTCAACCTTACCTACTAAAGCTACTTTTGTAATATAAATTTCATAATAATAACTTACGAAACATGCACTCGGAGCTACAAATTAATTGAATAAAATAAAAAAAACGAAAATGTAAGATTTTAACTTTTATTTGTTTATCGCTAAACCACTTTATGGTGTGTTTTAGTAATTAACAAGTAAAATAAAGTACAATAAACTTCTTGTAATCAGACAAATTAAGGCCCTGTTTGTTTCTGATTCTCAAATCAATTCTCAAATCAATTCTCATTTTCAACCACACATTCTTCAATAAAATAATATTTTCCATCACATCAATACTTTTTTCTTCTTTTTCAACCACACATTTCCCATCATATCACTATTCAAAATCAATTCTTCTCCCAAAAATCCCTACCAAACATGCTCTAAAGTAACACACATTTCTTTAGGCATTTCAATACACAATATTCTACTAGCACTGCATCATGTGTTACAAAGAAAATACCATAAACTAGTCATACGAGGGGAAACCGATGTTGGTTGGCCGGAGGGAGACCTTCCTCCTCCCTCGCCCCCTCCTCCGCCTTCACTTTCATCCCTACTTCCGCCTCCTCCATACACAAAGTTACCACAAGCATTGCTGAAGCTAGCGGAAGTAGAGCCACCCCAGCTATAACCGAAACCGCCACCACCGTGCTGTCCTACTTGAATTGATCCTGATCCAAAATTGAAAGTGTTGCCACCGGAGTCCAAGCCAATGCCCCACTGATAATCCCAACTTCCACGGGAGCCGACCCACGGGCACAACGGAAGTCCCACCCTTCATTTTGGCCTGAGCCACCACCCCTATTATTAGCTTGATCAGATATGGTTATATAGAATGTTTTGGATTGTTGGACTCGTTACAAAGAGTGGGAGATATAAGCAAAAGTGGAACTCCCAACCATCGAACTACAAATTTGTCTATCTTAATTATCATTTTCTTGACAAATTTGGTGATAAAATTTGTAGTTGGGAGTGTTGGAATTTTGTATTGGAAATTGGTTGTGACCAATTTAAATGATTGAAGCGAAATTCGTTGTTTGGTGAATGAGAAATTAAACCAAACTTAAATCGCTTAATACTTGAAATTATTGAAAACATTGTGTAGGATATTGTGGAGTATTTTAGGAAATGTGTAGATGAAAAGATGTGTCTTTTCATATGGAAGATCATGACTTGTGGAGATCATGACTTTTGGTATGAGTACTTTCGAATAATTATGTATCTTAATTTCAAAAGATGTGTCTCTTAGTATGGTTGTGTCTTTTAACAAACCTTTTCAACTACTATATATAGATCCCCATGTGTTTGGATTACAATACAACAATTCTATTGATAGTTCCATATCATTTCATGTTTGCATAAAATACTTTGTAGAAATAATTGTGTCTTGCATCAAAATCATGGTTATGGTAGAGAGGGAACTTCGTTCGAGTTCATTGGTCTAAGTCATTTGGAGTGCTCCTATGGCTTGAAGTGACTGTTGTATCTTAGGAGATGATTGTCAAGAAACCGTTAGCACCGATGCGGGACAAATTCATCTTAAGGATAAAGTGTCAAACACTTGACTCGGTCGATCGCATCACTTGCATCTCATCTTTCTTTTTCCGATTTCTATCTAATTTAGTATTTTTGATTTCGAAAAGTAACTAATATTCTTTTGATTTCATGCTAAGGTTTGAATTAAAGCACGTTCAAGATTGGAAAGTGATGAATCCATATTCATATATTCGAAGTCGGTAATTCACTAATTTGTCTTTTCAAATTAGATTTCAGTAAGTCGAATGATATTTCGATTTCAAGCATATTAACGGCATGTTCTTGATGAATATAATATGTATATTATCGATGTAATATCTCCAACAATCTTAAGATGAATTTTGGTATGCTGTGCATATGAATCAAGAATTATATGTCAAATAAATAAATTTGCTAATTATATTCCAATAATTGGCATGTGTATGCATAATTTCGGCTTGGAATTGAGTTTAGAAATTCTGGCATTGCATGAGATTATATGCTACTTGTATAAAGTATATGCATGGTCGACTTGAACAAGTGGCTTGGAATTTTGGCAACATATAAATATATTTTTATATCACAGAGGATGGCATGCTGTTTCTGTCCTCATTAATGGAGTATGGCAAAAATCACTTAATGGCAGATTTTAAGGTTTGGTACTTTCTTTGATAGTCATCTTTCCTGGACATGGTTATTCAATATTGGATGCGTGTCGGGTTCAAAGTTATTAACATTGGTTTGGATTTGTATAACTCAATAATTGGTACATTATGAATGGTCTAAATTGGAGACGTGCACTGATAGTGTAAAATGGAAATTGGTGTCTGTTGAATTCCGGATGAAATCAGTTACTTAGTTTCTATTTAATCCAAATACATGACTTTTTAAATTATGTCCGTTCATTTCAAAACTGCCATGGAAGGGAAAAAAAAATTTTGTGCATGTTCATATTGAAGTTTGGGCACTATTAATCTAAGTAAATAATTATTACTTTGTGCATTAATGTGATACACAAACAATATATGAAATGACTTAAGAAAGTTATTGATAATGACTTTTGATATGGAAGCAGATTACTGCATGCATATTTGTGCCATCCATTTGTTCGTATATGATGAAAGATGAGTATTATCTATGGTTGCAATTGTTATCAAAATGCATGGCTGCCAAGAACGTGTTTTTCCAGATCAGATTCGGACCATGAATTTGAACAAGTGCATATGATTTATAAAAGGTTATTAAATGGTGGAAAGAGATTCTATTAATTAGTGATTAAGTAAAATTAAATATTTTTACTAGTGGAATGAATTATTTGTCCATAATTATATTCAACTTTGCCAAATTACATATTTGTGTAATATGATTAAATTCAATTGAACATTTGGTCTTGGTTTATTTAATTGATCGAGATTGAGATCAATGATGATATCTCTAAATATGGAAATGTATGGATTTCCTCAAGATATTGATATTCCTAGTCACGACATGCGTTGACTAAAATGGAATAAATTTACTGAATATATAAACATTTGGAACATAAGTTACTATTTTGTCACCTCGATCGTGATGAATATAATTCAGGCAAGAAATTGATAGAAATGAGAATTTACTCCTAACCATTGGAAATGTATAAATGTTGGAAGAATGCCAACTAGTTATTGAAAGTATATGAACTTTCATGATTATTCCTTTTATTGGAATATGGAAAATTATATCAATGATCATAGCCTCAATTAATTTGATAAAATTAAGTGAGACGATTTATGCAAAATTGCACTTGCATAAAATATGACAAAATTTGAATATGGTGAATAAGTATTATTTAAAATGGAATAATACTATCTTGTGAAATGTTACAAATGTGATATATTGCATATGTTTGGAGAAGTTGCAAATCTTGTGAATCAAGATACTCAGTCTTCTTCATTTTTGAATTTGATTTCAATCGTGGAACCAATTAAAATGGTATATGTTTTTAGAGCATTATTGGTCTATGTGATGACCTTAATCTAATTTGGATGATCAAATTAAAAGAAAGTATGATTGAAGTGTATTGTATACAATTTCAATTGAAATAAATTGTGGGTAGACGACCACTATTTTGAAAGTATTTAAACTTTCAGGAAGCATTCGATATGAACATTATCTATTTGATAAATGAATTGAACTATGAAAGAGTTGATGAACTCTAAGTTCAAGTGTAATCCAAAAATGTGGGGGTTAACATTTAAAAATTACAATTTTCTATACCTTATAGTCATAGAAATATATTTATGAAAGTGAAAAAGGTATAAAGTCCTTATATTAACTATAAGGAAATTATACACTAAGTCTAAAGTGGATAAAATATGATAAAAATCGATTACGGCATTTGTTTGGATATGCAAGATCAATTGAAATATTTGAAGAATATTCATAAAGTTGAAATGCATTGTAATATTTCAATAATGATATTGAATACGCATGTTTCTGAAATCCACTAGTAAAAGAGATTGACTAGTGTAGTGTGTGATAGAAATCCTCTAACATTGTTGCTTGGAATTTATAAAGTTTTAGATAAAGCTAGTTAGAAGTATGTAGCTTCATGAGCGGATTTTTTTTGTGGTGACATGTTGTATCTATTAAATCAATTGATTGTTGGCTAGCTATATTTGATGAGATACTAAGTCACATGTAATAGTAAGTCTAGACGTATAGGTCATAGACATAATATCGTTAAGCAGTCGATTTCAGTGATGTAAACTTGTGGTACCTTTAAGAGATTTATCGAGAGATCAAGAATACTGCATATCGAGAGAAATGAGATTAAAGTCTACTACGTAAGAGTCTTTGTAATGGTAACCCTACCTTGTTGATTGGAGATCCCAAGATCTTGGTTCAAAAGGACAACTAAGTTATGAAGATTCCATGAAACACTTAGGAAATTATTCCTATGATAATTAAAGTGCTTTCTGCAGAATGATTGAAGGTTAAGATACTTTTTTAATGATTTCTATATCTTGATTAAGCCAAGTAGAGTACGGCAGAATACTCTTAATAGGAGGCAATCTATATAAGTGTGAAGTGGGGCCGCTTCAATGAGAATTGTTAGAGGCTAAAATTCTCTAAACACTTATAAAACCAAGAGTGGTCTAGGGCCAAAATAGACACAATCATGAGAACCATGAACGTTTTAGGGAAGACATTTGTGTGAGTACTGTTGTCTTGACTTACACCAACGGCTGAATGATTCAAGATATCACGTTCACCAATTAGCCAGTAACTCCGATAGTATTTCACTAAGGGAGGTTCAAGATCAGAAGCTACCTTCTCTAATACAGTATTTTCCGCACTCTCTCTACTAGACGCATAGTCATTTACATTAATTTTCATTCATGTGGGGGATTGTTGGAATTTTGTATCAGAAATTGGTTGTGACCAATTTAAATAATTTAAGCGAAATTCGTTGTTTGGTGAATGAGAAATTAAGCCAAACTTAAACCGCTTAATACTTGAAATTATTGGAAAATCGTGTAGAATACTGTGGAATATTCTAGAAAATGTGTAGATGAAAAGATGTGTCTTTTTATATGGAAGATCAGATTTTTGGAGGTCATGACTTTTGGTATGAATAACTTCCAATAATTATGTATCTTAATTTCAAGAGATGTGTCTCTTGGTATGGTTATGTCTTTTAACAAACATTTCCAACTACTATATATAGGTCTCCATGTGTTTGGATTAGATTACAACAATTCTACTGATAGTTCCATATCATTTCATGTTTGCATAAAACACTTTGTAGAAGTAATTATTTCTTGCATCAAAATCATGGTTATGGAAGAGAGGGAACTTCGTTCAAGTTCGTTGGTCTAAGTCATTTGGAGTGCTCATATGGCTTGACCCGGTCATTATATCTTGGAAGATGATTGTCAAGAAACCATTGCACCGATACGGGACAAATTCATCTTAAGGACAAAGTGTCAAACACTTACCTTGGCCGATCGGATCACTTGCATCTCATCTTTCTTTTTCCAATTTCATTCTAATTTAGTATTTTTGATTTTGAAAAGTAACTAACATTCTCTTGATTTCATGCTAAGGTTTGAATTAAAGAATGCCACGAGTTCAAGATTGGAAAGTGATGAATCCATATTCATATATTCGAAATCGGTAATTCACTAATTTGTCTTTTCAAATTAGATTTTGGTAAGTCGAATGATATTTCGATTTCAAGTATATTAACGGCATGTTCTTGATGAATATAATATGCATATTATCGGTGTAATATCTTCTACAGGGATGAGGGGTTTTTATGATATTTAATTAAGCAATTATGTACTTGGTATGAACTTATAAGAGACTTAATTTCATTCATACATCTAGACATGTAGGTATCACAACGCAAATAAAGATGTACACTTTTTCTTAAATTTCGGCTGGTTCGTAAAAAATCTAGAAAATTAGGCAACAATCTCTTTAATTTTTTTTTTTTAACATAAAATACTCGAAAACTAGTGCACAAATAAAATTGATCTTGTATTTTTTCTATTTCTCGCTTCTTGTTACATCGAATTCAAATCTAATACTTAGAATTGGACATTAAATTGAGAAAACTCAATTGAAAAAAATTACATAAATGAAGCATGTGTGTGTGTGTGTGCGCGCGTGCGCGTGTGTGTGTGATTAGTGTGTTTTGCACACGGAGTTTATACCAATAAAACTTCATTTGTATGTTTAATCTGTTGATTATAGAACGAATTTAATGGTTTGCTAGTGTTTTGGTTGAAGGACTGTTAAAATGAAGAAAAATGATTTTTGGAGCAAAATAGAGGAAGAATGGAGCAGCAATATGGCGCTCAAGCGCCCGGAAATGGCGCTCAAGCGCCGGAGATCAAAGAAGAATTTTCAACAGCAAGATGGCGCTCAAGCGCCACCTTTATGGCGCTCAAGCGCCACATTAAACTTGAAGTGAAGAAAAATGGACAGTAAGATGGCGCTCAAGTGCCACCTTCATGGCGCTTAAGCGCCACCTGCACACATGACGCGGTGCTCAAGCGCTGCAGTCGGGCGCTCAAGCGCCGCGCCGCAAAGAAAATTAGGGTATTTTTGGGTTACGAAAAAGCCCACCAAAAGGACTCCAAATTGGCCAAGGATGTATGAGAAGTATAAATAGGCTAAGAGAGGCACGAAATAGGAGTCCACACTTGGCAATAATTGAGAGAAAAACACCAAATAAAATAGAGATTCACAAGAGGAATTACATCAAGGATTCGGGTTCAAATCGAAGATTGGAAGTTGAAGAAGATCTTGGTGCAAGGGCTTAATCTTTCCATCTTTTGTATCAATCAAATTCGGTGATGTACTCAGATTTTGTTATTTATTTCGTTGTTTTACGCATGAGTAGCTAAATTCATTATTAGGGCGAACAATGTAATCTTTTGAAACCCTTAGTTATTTTAATTCATGAATTCTGAGTTTCCATTATTCAATGTGTTGATTTTATTATGTGTGCAATGCTTCAAATTATTTAGCCATTAATTTGATGATTTATTAAGTTTCTTACGAGTCGAGAGGTGAGTTCGAAACTTAGAACGTGTAATAAAATCCTGTAACGAGGTATAACGTGTAGAGATACCTATACTAACTGCCGCGGTCGTTATATGAATTCCTAGTGCTTTAACTCGTTTAACTAAGGAGAATTTGCATAGAGATATGGAATTGATTTAGTTAAATAGGCTCAATGAGAATTCGAGAGGGGTAAATTGAATACCGTAGGAGAATTCGATCGAACACTACATTAGGCTAGAATCTTGAATTGGTAACTAAGGTGATCATTAGGTGAAATTGTTTTGCCCTAATACTTCTCACATATTTGAATTTTCGATCTGTTTATCTCCAATATTCGTTCATTTTCATTCGTTTTAGGAACTTAGTTATTCTAGACATCCACATTCATCACAATCTGAATTTTGAGTTCATTTATTTTCATCAAATAGTAGTAGGAGAAATATTTTAAGCACTAAAATTAGTTTTCGTGGGAACGATAATCCGGACTCTTAGGTCCACTATATTACTTGTTCGATATCGTACACTTGCGATATAAAAATACGCAAGAAGTTTTTGGCGCCGTTGCCGGGGACTATTTATTTTTAGTCTTAATTTGTTTTTCTTGCCGTTGTTTGATTTGTGTATTCACTTTTATTTATTTGTTTACTAGTTAATTATTCGATTTGAGTGCTTTTTTTTTTTTTACAAAAAAGGGTGTTCATTGCATACTCCTTACCCAAGGCAACGAACTTGAACCGTTTGATTCGGAAATAGAACGTACCTTTAGACGAATACGCAAGGAACACACACAAAAACAGCAACATCAAATGGCGAATAATCAGAACATTCCAGTTCAAATTCAACCAGTAGGACAATTTGCCGCTAGAGTGGCTGTACCACCAAATCAGCAACAAGAGTCGAGGGAAATAAATCAAGGACATTTACCGATGGCCATGTTCTTAACACCTGCTGCCGCACCAGCGCGCTCCAGTATTGTGTATCCTGATTTTGGAGTCAACAACTTCCAAATAAGGACAGAATGGATAAATCTGATGAGTAACACTCTCCAATTTTACGAGTTACCTCATGAGAACCCAAATACACACATAGATAGATTTATTCGAAATTATCAGAATTTTCATGCTCCGAGGGTTAATGAAGATGCTATCAAACTACGTCTATTTCCTTACACACTTAGAGATGCCGCATTGGAGTGGTTAGATGTTGAGCCTCATGCTAGTATATCAACATGGGAAGACCTCACCCGAAAATTCTGCAACAAATACTTTCCACCTACTAAAGTAGCCAGATTAAGGTTGGAAATTCAAACTTTCCAACAACGTGATGGAGAAAGCTTTCACGAGGCATGGACCAGATTCAAGGATCTAATGAGAAAATGCCCACATCATGGAATTCAAATTGGAGATTGGGTGAGTCTATTTTACAACGGACTATTACCGTTGGCAAGAGCTCAAGTGGACGCCTCTTCGGGTGGATCGGTTATAAGAAACTCGGTACAAGAATCATTGGATCTATTTGAGCTAATTGCCACTACAAACTCAATGTTCCCTTCAGAAAGAGTGGCACCACCCCGAGCACTTGGAGTGTATGAAGTGGATCATCCCACATCTACTAATGCCCAAATAGCAGCGTTGACAAAGCAGGTAGAACTGTTGGTGAAGGCACAGACAAAAGGAGCACATGATGTAATGAGTAGTCCAACTTGCGAAAATTGTGGAGCTAATCATGCAACAGAGAGTTGTATGTACATGGGTTTTCCAGAGGAACAGGTCAACTTCATTCAAAATGGATCCCGCAATTTTAACCCGTATTGTCAGACCTACAATCCAGGATGGAGACAACACCCAAATCTTAGATGGTCTGATACTCAACCAAGACATGTTCCAAATAATGCCCAATAGGAGAACAAACCAAGTTTGGGGGAGATGTTTCATCAATATGTGCAGAAAATAGACAAAGTATTCCAACAGATTGATACTAATTTCCAAAATCAGCAGGCATCCATCAAGAAGTTGGAGATACAGATTGTTCAGATAGCTCAACAACTTTCAGAACATCCACAGGGATCATTGCCAGGCAATACAATGACGAATCCTAAAGAGCAAGTGATGACAATAGAGGTAATGGAAAATGACCCGCCCAGGGCTCCTGTAAAGGTTAAAGCACATGCACCTCCACTTCCATTCCCCCAAAGACTTCGAAAGAAATCAATGGAGGAAAATCTTCATGCTATCACTACAAGGAGCGGAGTACAAGTACCAGAGATTACTGTGAAACAACCAGAAAGAAAAGAAGATTGGGAAGGTGTTGATGAAACTATAATGGAGGAAAAATCTACACCCACCTCAATTGAGAACAAAGAAAGTACAGAGCCATTAACTACCAACGCACCAAGTCCAGTAAAGGCTTATGTTCCTCCCATACCCTTTCCTCAAAGGCTCAAAAAGAACAAACCAGATACAAAATTTGACAATTTTCTTGAGGTTCTTAAGAAACTTCATATCAATATTCCGCTGATTGATGCAATATTACAAATTTCAAGCTACACCAAATTCTTGAAGAAGATGTTGACAAAGAAGAGAAAGCTTCCTGAGTTTGAAGTTGTAGCATTAACGGAGGAAAGTAGTGCAAGAGTGCTAAACAAATTGCCTCCCAAGTTGAAAGATCCAGGGAGTTTTTGTTTGCCAATTTCAATTGAAAATTCACGTACAATTGCTGCATTATGTGATACAGGTGCTAGTATAAATCTAATGTTATATTCTGTTTACAGGAAATTGGGATTGGGTGAAGTCAAACCAACATCAATAAAGCTACAACTAGCTGATACTACAATTTCAAAACCACTTGGCAAAGTTGAGGATGTACTCATAAAAGCAGGAAATTTAATATTTCTGGTGGATTTCATTGTACTGGACACACCAGAAAATCGAGACATTCCAATTATATTAGGTAGGCCATTCTTAGCAACGGGTCAGACTCTAATTGACATGGAGAAGGGTGAGCTAATATTGAGGGTGGAGGATAAGCAAGAGATATTTAATATTTATACCCCACTTGAGACACCTTCCAAGAACAATCTTTGCTGTGGAATTGATGAAGAAAAACCTCCTGGTCAACGAAACTGTAAGAATAGAAGACCAAATTTCGGTGGACTTCTTGGTAGAGATAAAAATGGAAATATCAAAATATGGAGAGCACAAAAAGGGTGTATGAATGAAAATTGCACAACGTGTCATGATGGCATAAAATGGTTCGAGCCACCATGATCAAACATGTCAAGAGACACAGTCTAGCTAAAGACTATAAAGAAGCGCTTCTTGGGAGGCAACCCAAGTTCTATCCTTTGTTTTTATTATCTCGTTTTCATTTTTAGTTCGTTTATTCATTTGTTTATTCTGCTTGTGTTATTCTATCTCTCTTGGTGAATTGTAGGCAATACTCAAGTTTGGGGGTGAGCGCAAGAGACATGGAGATTGACATTCAACTCATCATGGGACAGAAGTTTATACAATTAGGGGGTCAATCTGAGTTTTCAATGACACTTAGTATCTTCTCAGGTAAGTCCTCCTTTCTATTCTTCTTTTTAACATTGGGGACAATGTTTATATTAAGTTTGGGGGTATTTTTTTTGGCTTATGTGTTGTGTGCATGGCTAGTTTATTATGTTTTTTTTGTGATTGTGTGATTGACTTGTGTGCTTTATTTCAAAAAAATAAAAAATAATAAAATAATTAAAAAAATCTGCATTTTCTTTATGAATTTACAACTTTTGTGTGCTTGTGTGAGTTGGGTAGTCGTACTTCTATGATGAATATAGCTGAGCGAATGGATTAGTTGTGGATGATGATAATTTATGTGCTTGAGGCTTGATTCTCGCTTATCCATGACAAATAGGATGATACTAATGCACTGCAATTGAGTATAGCGTTGTACACGAACATGAGGTTCACATGCTAAAGTTATAGATGCAACCTAAACACTGAACCTCGTATCCCATGATTCACAAAATCCCTTGACTACAATTACATTTGGAATGTTTTAACCGGTAAAGGAAATAGTTTAGGATTGTGATGATTCCGTGCATGATTTAAAATTTGTGTGGAGTGTTTCGACTATCTCGTAGATGCTTGGTGATGACCGTATGCTAGGAATCTAACCCCTTATTATAATTGCTTAAAAAAAAAATTTTGCTATCATTTAGCTTATGTCTCACGCCGGCACCTTTTTGACTCGAGTGATTAAGTCTGCAGGGTATCTCATGACCTGGTACCCTTTTGGCATTCAAAAGCTGGGGAGTTACCGACTAAAAGCTCGCTACAAGGGTCAAGAAGCGAAATATGGGTGAGGTCAATAAACAGCCAACAAAAAATGATGATGAGATCAAATAAAAATGTGAAATTGACGTTAGTTCTTGGGGGTTTTAGATAACTAGTGGGTTTGAATCACTCAGCGTAAGCTAGCTTGTTGAACACTCACTTTTGGGAGAATCATCACATGAATAGACTGTAGATATTGTCTGTTGAACGAAGCCAAATGCGAGAGGTGTAAGGACATAAAAGAATGAAATTGAGCTTAGGAATACACCATTGGGAGAGCATAAAAGAAAAGAAGTTTGGGGGTGTGTGAATCTAACTAACGATGTAAGGAAAGAATTGTCCATTCGGGATGGGAACTGAACCAAATTGTGAATGTCAACGATATACTTGATTTACACACACACACACACACACACACCCGTCTGCATGGGATAAGTGAAAATTGACTCTTGTTATGTAATTTTGAAGTCATTCATAGATGTAATACATTGATCTCAGTCCTGAGTAACGACATGCTATCTAACTAAGTTGGGTATTGTGTTCTCTTTTAGTTGATTTTCGTTGTCTATGTGTTTGCTCGAGGACTAGCAACATGTTAAGTTTG
This sequence comes from Fraxinus americana, assembly GCA_035079005.1. Classification (NCBI taxonomy): domain Eukaryota; kingdom Viridiplantae; phylum Streptophyta; class Magnoliopsida; order Lamiales; family Oleaceae; genus Fraxinus; species Fraxinus americana. Next base: position 1,674,454 of record CM068727.1, on the reverse strand, counting down.
GGGGTATTTGATTAGTGTGTTTTGCACACGGAGTTTATACCAATAAAGCTTCATTTGTATGTTTAATCTGTTGATTATAGAACGAATTTAATGTGTTTGCTAGTGTTTTGGTTGAAGGAATATTAAAATGAAGAAAAATGATTTTTGGAGCAAAATAGAGGAAGAATGGAGCGCTCAAGCGCCCGGAAATAGCGATCAAGCGCCGGAGATCAAAGAAGAATTTTCAACAGCAATATGGCGCTCAAGCGCCCGAGAATTTTCAACAGTAAGATGGCGCTCAAGCGCCACCTTTATGGCGCTCAAGCGCCACATTAAACTTGAAGTGAAGAAAAATGGACAGTAAGATGGCACTCAAGTGCCACCTTCATGGCGCTCAAGCGCCACCTGCACACATGACGCGGCGCTCAAGTGCTGCAGTCGGACGCTCAAGTGCCGCACCGCAAAGAAAATTAGGGTATTTTTGGGCTACGAAAAAGCCCACCAAAAGGACTCTAAATTGGTCAAGGATGTATGAGAAGTATAAATAGGCTAAGAGAGGCAGGAAATAGGAGTCCACACTTGGCAATAATTGAGAGAAAAACACCAAATAAAATAGAGATTCACAAGAGGAATTACATCAAGGATTCGGGTTCAAATCGAAGATTGGAAGCGGAAGAAGATCTTGGTGCAAGGGCTTAATCTTTCCATCTTTTGTATCAATCAAATCCGGTGATGTACTCAGATTTTGTTATTTATTTCCTTTTTTTACGCATGAATAGCTAAATTCATTATTAGGGCGAACAATGTAATCGTTTGAAACCCTTAGTTATTTTAATTCATGAATTCTGAGTTTCCATTATTCAATGTGTTGATTTTATTATGTGTGCAATGCTTCAAATTACTTGGCCATTAATTTGATGATTTATTAAGTTTCTTACTAGTCGAGAGGTGAGTTCGAAACTTAGAACTTGTAATAAAATCCTGTAACGAGGTATAACGTGTAGAGATACCTATACTAACTGCCGCGGTCGTTATATGAATTCCTAGTGCTTTAACTCGTATAACTAAGGAGAATTTGCATAGAGATATGGAATTGATTTAGTTAAATAGGCTCAATGAGAACTCGAGAGGGGTAAATTGAATACCGTAGGAGAATTCGACCAAACACTACATTAGGCTAGAATCTTGAATTGGTAACTAAGGTGATCATTAGGTGAAATTGTTTTGCCCTAATACTTCTCACATATTTGAATTTTCGATCTGTTTATCTCCAATATTCGTTCATTTTCATTCGTTTTAGGAACTTAGTTATTCTAGACATCCACATTCATCACAATCTGAATTTTGAGTTCGTTTATTTTCATCAAATAGTAGTAGGAGAAATATTTTAAGCACTAAAATTAGTCATCGTGGGAACGATAATCCGGACTCTTAGGTCCACTATATTACTTGTTCGATATCGTACACTCGCGATATAAAAATATAAAAACAGTGTGCACGCCCGCGCGTGTGCGGAATGATTCACGAGTAATTCATAAAAGACGAGCATATAACGATAATTGTGAAGTAGCTTAACAATTCATGAAGAAAAAAATTAAAAAAAATTCCCCTGAACAAAATAAACAGGACCTCCACTAAATATACGCTTCTCGTAAAAATAATTATACCCAAAAATAATGATGAAAAAAAATAGTTACATGTGAGATGACGAGAATACTTAAAGAATTTAGTGCACATCTCATTCAACAATACCTAAATCTATTCAAAAACCAAACGACATTGAAACCAAAGAGAAATAGCCAACTCCCCAACATAAGTGACATGAAAAGAAGAATTAAAAAGTCCTAGAAACGAAAAATTAAATAGTGCGCCAAATGCAACCCAAATGTATACACTAAAATCACAATGTAATTGTAAAACAACCAACAAGAAATTAAAGAAGCATACTCTATGCTTCTGATAGCAACAGATTCAAAAAGGAACTAAAAAACTAGGCAAGCTAATTGAGGACATACGTATGGTCGAAGTCAACGGCCAACTTGATCAGAGGATCGATGGATGCCATTTGAAAGAATACAGCTGCCATAAGAAACATAACTCTTTTTTTTCGTGTTCGTGATTGAGACAATTAGAATAAAATAGAATTGATATGATACCGCCAATGTGAAAGCTAAACAAAGGAACAATAAAAGGAATACCTCTTCATAAGGAGTCGTAGATAGTAGCGAAATGATGCAATGCATCAAAGGTTTGTCAAGAATTGTGATGGTCAGAAAATGTTTACATCCTGCAAAGAAGTACAAGCTATTGTTCATCTTTGCCAATTAAAACTCCCAAATATTATCACGATAGTCAATTATATGAACCATATTCCCAAGCTAATGTCTATAACATATCATGTGATTTAAAAGAGGCAATAAAATTTTGTGCACAAAAAAGTCATTTTCAATATCTAATGGTTTGAAAATGCTCAACAAACGTATGTAATGTTGAGACAACTGGAACAGTAAAATATATCCAAACTGACCAATCAAATATGATGGTCTATTGATAGATAAATAGGATGAGAAAATTTTCCTGGTAGGTCATCAAGATTTGAAATTATAATTTCCTTTTTTTTTAGGATGCAATAGTTGGAACCAACTTCAACATGCACCAAAAGAAACACCCACATTCCATGAAATGATGAGTAACAGTAAAATCTTCTTGCTCAACATAAGCAAGCATACAAAAAAAACTAATGGATATAACAAACTCAAAAACAGATAGATTAAGAAGCCACCGTATGTTGGGTCATGAATGTACGTCAACTAATGAACATCTCATTCAAGCATAAAAATGAAGCCTACCTGTCAAACAACCTTGAGTAGACAATCATGGTAAAAGCATCTGCTGACAGCCTCAGTGTCTGGGTCTAAACATTTGGTGATGATTTCATCAAGAGTGACAATTACACGTTTGCAGAGGTTGTCCTCTAACTAAGCCTTCACATATCACCTACAAAATGCAGAACTTTTAAAAACTGAATCTTCTTAATCTTAGAATGTAGTAAGATAAAAACTTAGCAACTACTCTTATCAGGTAAAGTATAGCATTGCAAAATCTAACAATTACATGAATAGTTCTATTGCAGTTCTTAAATGAAACCAACATGTTTCATCTTCAGGCATGGATGAATTTATTTATTTCTTTCCTCTTTGTAAATTCAATATTTCCAAAATGGAAGATTGCAGCAATAACTCTAAATATTGCATCCTGATCGGCAACAAATGAAATAGAGTTAGCAAGAAAACACTTTTGCATGTAAAACAACTGTCCTTTATACTTGTTCCTCTAAACTTATTCCCATAGTATCCATTGCCTTCTTTATTTTTATATACTCTCTAGATTCATCAAGTCAATCTAACTCATAGCAATTTGATTGATTTAAATAATGGAACATTTTTGGATTGCCCAATTTAAATTTCTTAATATCTTGAAAGTAAAAAACAACATAAAATGAGAGTAATCTGGATTAAGTCAGAAATTTAAGAAAGTGCATAAATAAAGATTTTTTAAATAAATTGACATAAAGTTAAGAAATGTAATTACTTATGCAAAAGACGTCAGGAACTAACATTTGGAGGCATGATACCACATAGACATCAATAGATGAACTCAATTCAATCCCTTGGAACAGTACAAAAAAGATATACAATATATGTTTAAGACTAAAAAATGAGAACAGCATGAACATATTTAAAATTTCACTTACGAGTCAATCAACTCTATAGAGCAGTAGCAATAGAGAGAATTCAAAAAGAATCTTGGGGTCACTATTGTCTGCAGGAATGCTTCATTTGAGTAAATAAAGAAAAAAGATATCTTCATCAACAAGTTTTACAACCAAGCAATAAAGGCTTTGATGTGGGAAATTGCCTTGAGATATATAATTGACATATCAATGTATTGCTTAATTTCAATCACCAAGGAGATAGAACAAAAAATTAATGGAAATTTCATGCGTATAGAATGTAATAGAAAACCAGTTTCTCATTTCCTTTTATGACAACTTAATTAACAAATTCATCACATCAAGGAATCTCCGAGTTCTTGAGATGAGATTATCAACAAGAACAAACTAAGAACATGTTTGAGCCCCATTTTATTGTAAAAATACATTTTGAAATAGTAAATTGATAGAGAATGTGTGCTTAAAAAATAAGAAAAAATTTTAGATTTACGTGAAATGTTATTTTATTTAAGAATGTGTGGTTAAAAAAAGAGAGAGAAAACTATATTTTGAAAATAATGAGAATCAAACACGATCTAAATCTCATTCCCAATGAATTCAGTGGTAACAAATATTTGAATAAGCAACTTCAAGTAAGCAATGAGGCCTAGTAAGAGTTTTGAAGCATAGATTTCTTCTTTCCAAAATGAAACACATATGCAAAAATATTTCAACCATCATACAGAAGAGAACGATATAATCCCGGTTTCCCTTTTCATCAATAACAAGATATTCCTCGAATGATGGGTCACATTTCTAGGAAGAGATTACTCCTTTGAATTATGTTTTGTCACTTATATCAGCTAATGTAGCAAGAAATAAGGAATAAGTTCAGTGCCAATAGCCCTTTCATCAGCCAAGCCAAAGTACTCTATACTAACGAAAAGACTATTAATGCAATTCATTAGTTCCGAATGTTCAAGACCTAATCATTTCAGTGATAAATAGCACCATAAATCATCCAATTAAATGTTCAGTACTGCCAGAAAAGCAGGATTTACAGAATTCAATTTTATGGACAAGTGATATCTAGAAGAGAATGGAACAAGAATGACTCGAACAACATTTGCTAAATATGGACTTCGATTTTAAATTTTTAAAAGCTTGTGACTAATATATAGCTTGCTCCGTTCTTATCACCACTTCACAACAAGCCGAATAATATTGAGGAAACCTCCCAGAAAAAGAGATGTCTGAACTGCATCTAAAAGGAGAAACAAAAAATTTCCCCAATACGAAGATCGAAATGTACAAATAGAGATAAAAAAAATTTCTTCGATTAATTAAATCAATAAACGGTTGAGCATAAGGAATGGAAAAGAGTGTCTATCTTTTTCTTAACTATCTTCACAAGTTAGGAAGAATACCCGTGTCTATAACTTGCTGAAAAATATATTCTCTAATTTTGCTTATCAACATCTCAAGAAGCTGTGAATCCAACCAAAAAAAAATAATCCTATCAATGCTTCAAAGCAAGTGATTAGGGGGACATATATAATCAACTGCAAATAAAAGGGATCCACCAAACCAAGCATGAAAATTATATTCTCTATAAACACCGACCCTGTAAATAATTGAGTGTTCGAATTTTTGCATCCTAGGCATTTTTTATAGCTTTTACAACATCTTTAGCTTGTTTGTATTACCAAAATTCATAAAATAGTGGTCAACTGGATAGTGACATTCAGACACACAATGTTAAATTAAACAAAAGCAACCCTATCTTAAGAATTAAACTTGATTCAACAAGATAAAAGTAATTCAACACTATTTTACACATTTAGTTGTATTAAATTACTCAAAGTGAAAGGAAAAAGGTCCAAGTTGAATTTGACCTTCTACATCTAGAATGTATAATAATCATTAATTATATTTAGGTAAAAGGAAAAAGAATTTTTTTTAACAAGATGAAAAGCAAAGGAAAAACATCCAACGAAAACCTTCTGTCAAAATATTGACTAACAGAATTGAGGCCCCATTGAGTGAGTAGTGTTCATCAATAATAGCAACATTACAATGAGCATAAAAATATTGAAGCTATACCCTTGATCACATGCGAATAACTCACAAATATCTGTGTTTTTGCCCAATCCATCTCAGCAAGCTTGTCACTTGTTGCAAAATTCACAAGTTTAGACACAATATTTATGATCCCTGTTGTAAGTAATCACAAAAAGATAACAATATTATAACCATCATCGAGATATAATGCAAAGTATAAAACATTAAACACAGGCTATTAAAGCGATAGAAAATGAACAACAAAAATAGCAAACAAATTAGGCAAATAAAAATTGTCAAAGGAAGTTAAATCTTAGGGTTTATGGTCTGAAAACAATAAACCTTACCTTTTCAACGAACCGATAGATTTCACAGCACAAAACCTGCACAAAATCAACAAGAGCCAACAACAAATTTATTAGGGAACGAGTAACACATTTCTAAAGAAGAGTTGCATCAACAACAAAAATCAAACCAGTAACATGAATTAGACAAATAAAATGGAATACAAAGAGAAATGGAACCGTAAAATTGAAGATGAGCATGTTAATCTGCAAAAAATTATGTGGAAGATGAAGAAAAAGTCAACTACTATGGTTTCTTTTCTTTCTTCGAAATAAGAACATAGGTTTAAACAAATGAAAGAGAGGGTGGAAAAAGATGAAAGTAGATAGAGAGACTAGATATTGAGCCTCATGTACAGTATAAAAGTGTTTTAGGCCTCAGTCTCCGTGCACACGGAGGGGTCTCCGCGCTGCGCGGAGACATGCTCTGCACATGTGGATCTCCGCGTAGCGTGGAGACGTGCGGGGAGAGGACGGGAGTGAATCTGTTTGAATAATATTTGTATTGCCTCTTTTCTTTTTGGAAAAGAAACAATTTGAATCATGTCACATGAAGTTGAATATCATTGTTTCATTGGTGGCCTCTCATGGTCAACCTTAGATCGAGATCTAAAAAGAGCATTTGAAAAGTTTGGCCATCTTCTTGGTGCAAAGGTAACAAATTATTTGATTTTATTTTGAAATTTTTGATTTTTCCCAAAGCTTTTTTCATCTTATCATAGATAATTGGTTTCATCAAGCCCTGTTCATCATGTTGCAAGTTTAATCTATTTTACAGTAGATACTTGACTTTGAAAATTTTGCTACTTTGTTATAGGCTTTGTCTCATTTTTTAGTATTATATAAATCTTACTATACCATTTGCATCAATATCCATTTGTTATTGTTAATTCTGGTTTGATGAAAGTACAAAAATGTTGCTTCAGACCATACTTTGATGATTTGTGGCCGTAATAAAGTATGGCTATCTCCTGGACCCGTCCTCTAAAAAAATATACATAAAAAGGAAAGTGGCGTAAGATAGCTGGGAGTAGCTTACTGAGCATTACAGACTATGAGCATTTTATGTATTCAGGTCATCTAATTGATTGTTGTAGTTTTAGTAAGTTGCATGTAGACTGTTTATTTTTCCAAACAATGGGCTCAACACAAACCCTTAATATCCCACTTGGAAAACTTTCAGAGAATCTCAAACGAGGAAACTGTAACTTTTCTCTCATGTTTGTACCAAAACTTATACCCAGAAGACCTAATTTCGGTTTGAATTGATTTTTTAAGTTCAACACAAATTTCAGCAATTTAATTTGTACAAAATCCTCGCTGTCTTTCTATGCTTACTGTGGGGAATTCGAGAAGGACAAAATATACGATTTAGTATTGAATTGTAACCTTCGTTAACCTGCTAACAAAAATGAAATTGATGATGTGGTCTGAAGCAGAGAACTCGTGAAAGATATTGCCGTTTCAAAATGAATATGGATAGGATGGGAAAGTAGGAATACAATTAAGCTTAGAATTTACTATCAATAGTAAATGGTTGCTTCCGTTTTTCTTTCTCTTTTATGAGTTAACAATTGTAGGAACAAGAAAGTTCATATTACCCTTTTGTTTTAAAGCTTCGTAGATGGATAGTGGAGGATGCCTATGGATAATGTTGACCTCAAAAAATGGTCGAACAGAATCCCTGCCACGCCCCCTCCACGTGGATACCATCTGCACATCGAACACCCCGTTAGGAGGCAAAAAGCCGTCGGCCAAGAAAAATGTCCGGCGACCGTTCGCACTCCGACGGTCAAGTCAACTGCCGGATGAAGGAAAAATAAGTGCAAGAGGCGGGAAGGGGAATTTGGATAGGGTTAGAAATCATACCTTAAAATGAAATGGATTCACATATATATAGAAAATGGAAATGGGCCTCGTGAGCCTAATGGGCCGGACCCAAGCCTTGGCCCAACATGAGATAATTTATGGTGTAACAACAGTCCCCCAAGTCTGAGTTGTACATTCATGTGCGAGTCGGACTTGAAATATAAATTATCAAGTAGTCGAAATCTTACAGATTGCCTCAGAAATATAAGTAGCTCCGATGGGCGAGGACTTACGAACTGCCTCGAAAATATGCATGTCAGCTTGAATAAGCGAGGGCTTACGAATTGCCTCAAAAGGTAAATACTGCATATAATTTGTCGAAATTTCGACAGCATCTCCTCTGTAATATGAACTAAACCAACCTGTAATGTAACACAATATATCCACAGCACATATACTAAATAAACTTTGGGGTCCATTTGCCCTCAAATTACTCATGACGATAAGGTGAATAATGACATATTAAATTTCTCCAAGATATAATATGCAGAGAGTCTATCATGCATCATAGCAGGTCATATGCTAGCACAGTTCAATATAACAGTATTGCCAATGTAGATAACGTAGCATGCGCAATGACTGTATTGAAAATAGTGGCATGACATGCTAGCAGTGATGTGAAACACGCACTCGATAGTAACAATATAATGCATATGTCATAATAATAATGTAATGATACTAAGATATCAGTATCACAACAGTCCTCCCAAGTCTCGGTATGAATATTTATATACGGGTCGAGTTGGGATATAAACCATTGAAAGATAGGCAACTCGACACTCCGAAGATAAGTAGCTGCAATAAAGCTCATGCAGGGGTGAGACTCTAGATATAAGCAACAGAGGCAATACTCTGAAGATAAGTAGTCGAGGCGATACTCTGGAATAAGCAGCTGTAATAAGCCGATGCAGAGGTGAGACTCTGAACATAAGCAGTCGAGGCGAATCGATGTTGTAAAAGCAAAGTCCCAACCGAAGGACAAAGTGATGAGTACTGACAGCTCTCAAAAGAGTAGTTACAGAAGTGAAGTCCTAGCCCAGGAAGTAGAAAGAATGAGTGTGAGAAGACTGCTGATCCGCTTCACTAGAAGTGGCACCCGCACCTCTCCTGATGAAGTGGACATCCTTAAGGTGGCCCCGCCCATGGGGGCGTATGCACCTTCGCAAGGGCATCTTCCATGGTGTCTGATCCAGCAATGGAAGGCATAGTGTAAGAACACTGTAGACCCGCTTCACCAGAAGTGGCACCCGCACCTCCCCTGATGAAGTGGACATCCTTGAGGTGGCCCCGCCCATGGAAGCGTATGCACCTTCGCAAGGGCATCTTCCATGGTGTCTGATCCAGCAATGAAAGGCATAGTGTGAGAACATTGTAGATCCGCTTCACCAGAAGTGGCACCCGCACCTCCCCTGATGAAGTGGACATCCTTGAGGTGGCCCCGCCCATGGGGGCGTATGCACCTTTGCAGATATAAACTGGCCTCGAAATGAAGAGGACTTACGGTTCGGCTCGACGATAGTGAGAAGCGAGGGATAAACATCTCGCGAAGTTTGGAATAAGCAACTGGCGAAGCGGGGCATAGACATCCCGCGAATAGTCGAACTATCGGAGTCTTACAAACTGGCCTCGGAATGAAGAGGACTTACGGTTCAGCTCGACGATAGTAAGAGATGAGGAATAACCACCCGCGAGACTATGAATAAACATCTGACGAGGCGGTTTGTCTCTTCCTCTTTCAAGGAATGAGGACTTCAAAATATTGCATCTTCATTTATTCAAGGGGGCGAGTACTCATAAAATATGTCGTCTCTTCCTTTATTCAAGGAACGAGGAGTTCAAGATGATGTTCCTCTTCTTATTTACGAGAAAAGTTCACTTAGCAGCACAACTATTGTAGAACAACCTAACTTGCATCACTAAAGGCGGTTCCATGTTCCCAACTTTCGTTCCTTTTTGTAGACATGATACATCCTCAAAATCACGAATCTTCAGAAAATCATCATCCTTCATATATTTAGCTCCGCAGGGACCTTTCGAACACTGCATGGCTAGATTTTTAGAGATGTAGCATGTTCCATCAGTATGTAAAAGAGGCTTCCCATCTTCATCAAAGATAACAGATTCATTCTCATCTAGGAAAGGTATATCTTCAATTCTCTCAATTTGCACAGAATCAATATCAACTTGAAGCTTTATGGTCTTCGATCAGGGATAAGCATCTTGCGAAGCGGGGAATAAACATCCCGCTAATAAAGTCTCGACCTATCGGAGTCCTATAAACTGACCTCGGAATGATGAGGTCTTACAGTTAGGCTCAACGATAGTGAGAGGCGAGGAATAAACATCTCGCGAAGCCAGTAATGAACATCTGGCGAAGCGAGGAAAAAACATCTCGCGAAGCCAGGAATGAACATCGGCGAAGCGATGAATAAACATCTCGCGAGGCCAGGAATGAGCCTCTGGCGAAGCGAGGAATAATCATCTCGCGAAGCCAGGAATGAGCATCTGGCGAAGCCAGGAATGAGCATCTGGCGAAGCGAGGAATAAACATCTCGCGAAGCCAGGAATGAACATCTGGCGAAGCAAGGAATAAACATCCCGCGAGGCCAGGAATGAGCCTCTGGCGAAGCGAAGAATAAACATCTCGCGAGGCCAGGAATGAGCATCTGGCGAAGCGAGAAACAATCATCTCGCGAGGCCAGGTATGAGCATCTGGCGAGGCGAGAAATAAACATCTCGCGAGGCCAGGAATGAGCCTCTGGCGAAGCGAGGAATAATCGTCTCGCGAAGCCAGGAATGAACATATGGCGAAGCGAGGAATAAACATCTCGCGAAGCCAGGAATGAGCATCTGGCGACGAGAGGAATAATCATCTCGCGAGGCCAGGAATGAGCATCTGGCGAAGCGAGGAATAATCATCTCGCGAGGCCAGGAATGAGCATCTGGCGAAGCGAGGAATAATCATCTCGCGATGCCAGGAATGAGCATCTGGCGAGGCGAGGAATAAACATCTCGCGAAGCCAGGAATGAGCATCTGGCGAAGCGAGGAATGAGCATCTGGCGAAGCGAGGAATGAGCATCTCGCGAGGCCAGGAATAAGCCTCTGGCGAAGCGAAGAATAAACATCTCGCGAGGCCAGGAATGAGCCTCTGGCGAAGCGAGGAATAATCGTCTCGCGAAGCCATGAATGAACATATGGCGAAGCGAGGAATAAACATCTCGCGAAGCCAGGAATGAGCATCTGGCGACGAGAGGAATAATCATCTCGCGAGGCCAGGAATGAGCATCTGGCGAAGCTAGGAATAATCATCTCGCGAGGCCAGGAATGAGCATCTGGCGAAGCGAGGAATAATCATCTCGCGAGGCCAGGAATAAGCATCTGGCGAGGCCAGGAATAAACATCTCGCAAGGCCAGGGATAAGCATCTGGCGAAGCGAGGAATAATCATCTCGCGAGGCTAGGAATGAGCATCTGGCGAAGCGAGGAATAATCATCTCGCGAGGCCAGGAATAAGCATCTGGCGAGGCCAGGAATAAACATCTCGCAAGGCCAGGGATAAGCATCTGGCGAAGCGAGGAATAAACATCTCGCGAGGCCAGGAATGAGCATCTGGCGAAGCGATGAATAAACATCTCGCGAAGCCAGGAATGAGCATCTGGCGACGAGAGGAATAATCATCTCGCGAGGCCAGGAATGAGCATCTGGCGAAGCGAGGAATAATCATCTCGCGATGCCAGGAATGAGCATCTGGCGAGGCGAGGAATAAACATCTCGCGAAGCTAGGAATGAGCATCTGGCGAAGCGAGGAATGAGCATCTGGCGAAGCGAGGAATGAGCATCTCGCGAGGCCAGGAATAAGCCTCTGGCGAAGCGAAGAATAAACATCTCGCGAGGCCAGGAATGAGCCTCTGGCGAAGCGAGGAATAAACATCTCGCGAAGCCAGGAATGAACATCTGGCGAGGCGAGGGATAATCATCTCGCAAGGCCAGGAATGAGCATCTGGCGAAGCGAGGAATAAACATCTCGCGAGGCCAGGAATGAGCCTCTGGCGAAGCGAGGAATAATCGTCTCGCGAAGCCATGAATGAACATATGGCGAAGCGAGGAATAAACATCTCGCGAAGCCAGGAATGAGCATCTGGCGACGAGAGGAATAATCATCTCGCGAGGCCAGGAATGAGCATCTGGCGAAGCTAGGAATAATCATCTCGCGAGGCCAGGAATGAGCATCTGGCGAAGCGAGGAATAATCATCTCGCGAGGCCAGGAATAAGCATCTGGCGAGGCCAGGAATAAACATCTCGCAAGGCCAGGGATAAGCATCTGGCGAAGCGAGGAATAAACATCTCGCGAGGCCAGGAATGAGCCTCTGGCGAAGCGAGGAATAATCGTCTCGCGAAGCCAGGAATGAACATCTGGCGAAGCGAGGAATACACATCTCGCGAAACCAGGAATGAGCATCTGGCGAAGCGAGGAATAATCATCTCGCGAGGCCAGGAATGAGCATCTGGCGAAGCGAGAAATAAGCATCTCGCGAAGCAACATCTCGCAAGGCCAGGAATAAACATCTGGCGAGGCGAGGAATAAATATCTCGCGAAGCAACATCTCGCAAGACCAGGAATAAACATCTGGCGAAGAGACATCTCGCTAATGAGGTTAGGAAATGCTCCTTTTACAAGGGCAAACACGTCTGACCATTAGCCTCTTTCTTTATTCAAGGAACGAGGACTTCAAAATGATGCCTCTGCTGATAAGAAATCCACGAGCCAGGGTTCGCCTTTGATGATGCGAGGTCTTATGAGCTAGCCTCGGACATGCGAGGTCTTAGAACTTGTTTTGAACAATAGAATCCATATTTTCCATCTCACTAACCATACTCCAGGTCTTGATAATAGTTTCAAGGCAACAAGGAAATCAAATTGAACAATATATGCAGATTTTCACTTCAATGGACTCCCGAGCATGTCATATTAAAACATATGCTATTTAGTTTAATCAAAGTCCACTCACCATGAAACTCAATTAATTGCCAATGTCACATCAAGATTTATTATTTAATCACCAAGCAAATCATATGAAAATCTGCCCCACTTAGAAATTGACAATCAGGTAATAATTTTTTTAACACGTGGCAAGCATTTTAATAGCCCTGCAATTTTTCTAGCTCCAAGTGACAATTTTTATGTCAACAAATAAATATAGAAGGGAGATGTAAAAACATTCCCATGGTTCCTGTACTCTTGCCAATTTGGAAATCATCATCCCTTCTAGTCTGTGTAGTCACCAATGCAATTTAAAAAATGGACTTCTCTGGTGGGTAGCATATTCCATAAATTACATGATACCATTTTAAAGTAGCTGCATCATTGTTGGCAGAGGTGGAATAAGCAGGACCAATAAATTGATCCATCATTATATATTCAATGCATAGCCTTCATTTTATTCACATGTTATTCAATAAAATCACCAGAAGCCCAAAAGCTTATTTAACGTCACAAATCAATTGCTCGAGTGCATGCATTAGTTTGGAATTACAAAGCTGCCATTTTTCATAATGATGATTCACTTTTGGAGCTAAAGATTTCAGGTGCCTTTCAGATGGAGACAAGTGAAATATATAATTTTCCATTATCTACATCTTCAATATTGAGGTCCCAACACCAATAAACAGATGTTTACTTGGTGCTAAAATATTTTACAAGTTACCAGTGGATAAATGAATGGAATTTGATGCCTTTAAAATGAAGGCATGCATGGGCTCCAAATTACTGTGATTGGGAAAGTAAAATTAATTGGCCCAATAATAATTCATGCAAGTGCTAAAAAAGGACCAAAGGAAAATGAATCACAAGCCCAAGTCTGATTAAACCAAAAGTTCAAAATTTTTGAGCCCACTTTGTGTATAAGGCCCAATTATGTGAAGAAAACCCAATAAACAAGTGGCTGATCCGTCCCAGCAGAATAGGCAGTGAGAGACATACCATCCAACCAAAAGTCTTAACACTAGAATTGTAGGGAAAAGGACAAATCACTTTCACAATTAATGCTTGTCATACCTCTGGTGGTGAGTGGTGACCATTGGATTAATCCCATAAGTGAAAGGACCGGTCCAAAGGAATAGTGAACTCACGTGCCTAAAGCTTCCACTGCAGTTTAAATGGCTGAAAATGGCCGTTGTCGGAGCCTACCATATTTCATCAAATGAATTGTTTAAAGATCCACGTCTCAAATTATTTTTGAAGACTTATCACAATTCTTAAAATTCCACCAAAGAAATCCCAATTTGTGGAGTGCGGAGATGTCGCCGAAGGCCGTGGTAGACTGTGGGTGCTTTACATTTTTTGTCTGAGTTGAGCTGGCATCGGAGGGGTTGGGTGCCAAAAATTTCAATTTGTTTCTCCCGTACACCAAGGCTTTGTAGTGGAGCTCCAATCTTTTGTAGTGGGACTTGCTGGGCAAATACCTTTCGAAAACATCGTATGGCCAGCAAATATAGAATGAGGTGGAATGCAAATTTTCATGAAACTCAGTAGAATTATTGCTTTCACTTTTCCAAAGTTTCTCAAAGGAAGAGAAAAAATCCTGCACTATCGATGTTTCATGTTCATCACTTATACCATCTACTATTTTTGAGTGCTGAAACACAAACATGGTGGCTTCCTTCTTTGTGAACTGCTTCTTTGCTCCTAAATTTCTTTTTCTCTTCCCCTGAAATTTTATCATTCTCGTAGCATCTTCCCCTCATTTCTTGGTTTCTGCTGTCTTTGCCGTCCTGGTAGAACAAACTGCCCGGAAAAATCATCTTTTCGGTTTCTGTCCTTTTCTGTTATTGGTAGAGAACTGCCGGAAAATATGTGTCATTTTCCGATGACCTTTTGGTACGTGGTATAACATGGTTAACGTACCGTTTCCCACAGACGGCGCCAATATGTTGACTTCAAAAAATGGTCGAACAGAATCCCTGCCACGCCCCCTCCACGTGGATACCATCTGCACATCGAACACCCCGTTAGGAGGCAAAAAGCCGCCGGCCAAGAAAAATGTCCGGCGACCGTTCGCACTCCGACGGTCAAGTCAACTGCCGGATGAAGGAAAAATAAGTGCAAGAGGCGGGAAGGGGAATTTGGATAGGGTTAGAAATCATACCTTAAAATGAAATGGATTCACATATATATAGAAAATGGAAATGGGCCTCGTGAGCCTAATGGGCCGGACCCAAGCCTTGGCCCAACATGAGATAATTTATGGTGTAACAGATAAGATGGGGATAAAAAAATGTTTTACAAATGAACAGTAAATTGTGGATTGCCTTTTATGGTATATGGTTGCTTCCGTTTTTTCTTTCTCCTTTATAAATTAACAATTGTGGGTACGAGAAAGTCCATGTGATCCTTTTGTTTTAAAGATTCATGGATGGATAGTGGAGGATCGCCATGGATAAGATGAGAATAAAAAATGCTTTACGAATGAACAATAAATGATTAATTGCCTCTTTTAAAATAGTAGGGATGTATTTTTACTACTTGAGTTCTAGTGCATTCCTCAAGGTTGGATGATTTCTCAGGTGTTGAACATGTTGAACGTAGATCTTTCATTTTAAACCTTCATATAAGCCTATTTTCTCCATTTCAATTAAAACTCGACTAGTTGCTAAGAATAGTTGATCCATAATTATCAGTAGATCACAATCTTCTTCAATGTCAAAAACAATAAAATTTGGTAGAAATATGTGCTTGTCCACTTTTGAAGCACATCCTTCAACGCACCCCAAGGGTATTTAATTGTTCCATCTGTCAATTAAAGTGATATTATCGTGGTCGCCTTCATCTCTGTCAAACCAAGTCTCCTATAAATGGTAAAGACATCAAATTATTGCTAGCACAAAGATATATAAATAATAAAGACACTATGAAAATAAGTGACGACACCAAAGTAAAAATAATATTGTAACCTACTAAGAATCTTTACAAATAAGTGCCAGGGCCCAAATCTCACAACCCTAGTAAAATCATATTATTAATTCCACTCCACTTCGTGATTCCTTTACTCTTAAAACAAAGAATTAATAGTTTTTTTCCTTCTTTGATTGATTTCATTCATTTTAAATTAGACACCTGTCACACATCTTATCTAACCAATTATTATATCACGACTTTAAGCCACATAACATTGTTGAGTACGATCTAATCCATTTTATTAAACATGTGCAAAACTCATTATTTTATACATTAATAAAAAAATGTTAAAAAAATCATGTACGTAACCATTTTCACACTTCAAAACTTATTAAACTCATGTTCCACTTAGCTAAACAAGTTGATTAAATCTAGATTAAAGTCAACAATTAATTTTTACCACACATTTTATGGACTTCACAAATTTTATTAACTTTTCAACTTCATATTTCATCCACTTTTACCAAAATCTACTTAAATTTGGATTTTAGCAAAATCAAACATGTGCTAAAGCTACAAAAATAATGCATGCAATGTGAGTTGTTGACCAAAAAACTCAATTAATTTGCTCGGTTGTCTGTCTTTGAAGTGGCCAAAGAGGTGAAATAAAGTTTAGCCTATGTCATCTTATATTTTAAATTTAACAAAAATTATATTTATCATTTCATATTAAGAATATTGTTATTATATTAAAATCTTCTTTCATGCGACACCTATATTTTCATTAATTTCTTCTATTACGCCTCGTCTCCGAGGCTCTAAGTCGATGTGCCACGTTGCAATATACAGGGACAGAAAGTCAACATAGACCCAAGGGGTCAAAATACAGCTAGGTTGTGCAGATTACCGAGGTACTGCCTCACCCAGCAAAGCTCTGCACTTGGGATGAGACGCTGCTTAAAGAAACGAAGAAGTAGTTGAAGCTCTCTACTCAAAGGACTGGTTCCGAGGCTTTTAGTTCATCCGAAGCTTATAAGAAGATGTTGTCTCTTGCGAGATATTTGAGTATCTTTTAGAAATAATTGATGTAACACTTGTAATAAAAGATGTCAAGGTATCAGCATATTGTGCAGGGCGACTAACACCTTATCAATGTATTGATTGTATGAAAAGACAATGATGTGATGCCTAAATTTAAGAGATGAGGCCACGTGGTTCTGATCCAATTTGAGTTAAGAATTATTATCTTCTCGTGTCTTGAACTCTCAAATATGAAATCAAGAAAAAATATGACGCAATTTTCTTACAGACGATTGTATTTCCAGTTTACATCATACACTTAGTAGAAAAATTGTATAGGTCGATGGTCTTATAATCTACAATATTCTTCTGTTTTCTATCCTTCCAGATATTCTAGCAAGATCTTTGGTTAGTAGTTTTGTTCTCGTTTGGTAATCATTGTTAGTGTTATCACCTCTGTTTTACCCGCCGGAGCTCCAACATCTTTATATCTAGTCGTGAAGCATTTCTCTAGTAGACACGCGTCGAAATTGATTCGACGTGGCGAGAGTGGGTCCGAGATCTGTTGGCTCATTTTTTAGGGTCAACGATTAGCGTCGTCTGTGGGAAACAGTACGTTTAACTACAGAAGTCCCGTGGGAAGAAGCCAATAAGAAAAACCTTGGAAGAAATTTCTTAAACCTTAAAAAATGAGCGTTCTTGAAGAAATAACCATTAGAAAGCCTAAGGCATGACCATGTGAATCTTATGCACATTTGATCCTTGAAGAAAGGAACACTTGGTTAAGAGAAGAGTTTGTTGATATGAGTTCAAATAGTGAAGAAAACGCACATCGGGGGACTAGGGAACACCCTGAAGAAGGGGAACCCTCACAGGCTTTCCCAGCTACTCGCCCAAGGCCTCGCCAATAACATAGACGTCGTGGGTCAAGGGGTGGGGACATGATAGCAGCTAGACTTACTAGAGAAGTCGCCACATGGCTGCTAATATAAGAAATATAACTCAGAAGAACATGGCTATGCATGAGCTACTAATGAACATGCAGGGGTGAGAATGATACCCAGTTCCTTCATACGCAGCCCCTGGAAACTCATTCCAAGATCTACCACAGTACTACAAAGAGAAGGAGGAAGTTCAAAGCCAATTGGCAGGATACTACCACAACAGGATGGAAGCCCCCCAAGATAGGGAGGTTGGGGTTGACACATCAACTAACTATGGTTCAAAACGACCTCGTGAAGACTCATTCAATTTCCCTCCAAATTATGAGCCAGAAGATATGTCTCAGAGGTTAGCAAGTATCTTTGATAGGCTGAGCCCTGAGTTGCCTAGAAATAAGCAGGCTCGACCCCCTCCTATTCCTAGAAATAGGCAACAAGAAGTCCTGTAACCTCGATGATGACAATGAGCATTCATCATTTTCTCAAGCCATTAGGAATGCCCCTATGCTAAACCATTTTACACTCCCTAAAATTCCAAAATATGATTGGAAAGGAGACCACGTAAAATATCTCAACAGCTTTAAAATCTATATAAATCTGAAAGGAGCGACCACAGCCATAAAATGTAGAGCTTTCCATTTGACTTTGAGTGGAGCAGCCAAAATCTGGTACACCAAGTTACCAAAAGGAAGCATCCGAAGTTGGACAGACTTCAAAAGAACATTCCTAAGACGATTTGCTACCATTAAGGAAGTGAAAGACCAATTCAATGCCTACAAGATATGTGGCAACAGCAGGGCGAGTTTTCGAAAAGGTTCTTATCTCGTTTCACTGACGAAATGACCTATTGTGTACAAGTAACAGATAGGAAAACTCTTAATACCCTGAGGGGAGGTTCGGACAAGAATTCTCTCTTTTGGAGGGATGTACAAAAAAGAATCCTAGGTTTGGACATGAATTCTCTCTTTTGGAGGGATGTACAAAACAAGAATCCTACCACGTATGATGCCCTTCTGGAAATGATAAGGTACAAAATCCTTTATGAAGAATTGAGAGATCATAGAACAGGCCAGTCAAGGGCTCTCCTTCCACAAATGCAAAGAGGAAAAGACCCTACCTCCCATTTGAAGGATCACCATACCCCTTTCAATCATGGAAAAGCAATGGCTATCGTAACGATCGATGCAGTGCCCACTTTAGCTTACGAGGAAGTAAACCCTGGTGCAGAAATGTATCAAGGCCAACCTTATCCAAGGTACCTTCAAAGATGGAAAAGGAGAAGACGAGGTGCTAAACCTAGAAATATGCATGAAGCGTCCATTTATTGTACTTATGATCACTCATATAATCATCGTACGAAAGACTATTGGGACATTGCGAGACATCCTCAAAACACACAAGTCAAGGAAGAGACATGCGCCCTTGAAGTGACACTCCTTCTAGGCAAACCCAATAACTTGGGAATGTTGAGCCGAGGTGCCCCAACAGGAGTGATCCTCCAAGGAGAAAGGACGACGATGCTAAAAGGCTTAGAGACATACAAAGGCAAAGGCGAAGCCCCCTACAACTGATGGTCAGAAGCCCATAAGGGAAATTGATACGATCTTTTGAGGCCTCTATGTTGGAGGAGAGTCTAGGAATTCACAAAGAAATTACACCAGAGAGGCAAAAGATCATCATATGACAAATTTCATAGTTAACCAGACCCCAGTCTAAAGAAAAATCCCACCAATCACATTTACTCAAGAAGATGAAAGAAATGTGCATTACCCACACTATGACGCCCTAGTAGTGAGGGTCATCGTGGCTCATAATGGCCTGAAGAGAATATTAGTGGGTAGTGGAAGCTCGATCAACATCATTTTTGGAAACACCTTTGACAAAATGAAAATTGACCATGAACTAACCCTAATGATTTCACCCTTATACGAAGCTCGGTCAGCATCATCCCAAGGGGAAAGATCTCTCTAGCAATAGAGATGGAGAAAGCACCTACAACTGCTCACCATTTCCTGGAATTTTTGGTAGTCGATAACTGTTCTACTTACTGCTAAATGTTGGGAAGGCCAGCCTTGAAAGAACTTTGGGCTGCCACCTCCATTCATTATTTGTACATGAAGTTTCCAACGGAGAATAGAATTGCAACAGTCCAAGGCGATCAAAGAAGCGCAAGGGAATGTTACTCAAACTCCATACAGAAAGCCGAGCCGAGGAGCGTCAATATGGTCACTACAGATATTGATATGGACAACGTCCTTGAACAAGGGAAAAATTCTGAACAAGAAGAAGATGTCGAAATGGAGGATGCCTCTGAAGAAGGGGCCACTTATAGAGTTATATGCACCTCTGAAGAAGAGGCTGCATACGAGCAGCCTACCATCCATGAAAAAGTGAGAGCTATTGAGAAAGAGGTTAATTTGGAGGAACTACATCCTCACATCATTGATTGCAAGCCTCAAACAGCACCTATGGAGGAACTGAAAATCTTTCCGACAGACCCACAGGATTCCTTCAAGCAATTGTAAGTTCTGTCCATAAAAGTTAAGAAGCTGAAAAGTTTATTACTGAAAAATCTTGATGCCTTTGCTTGGAAGCACGAAGACATGGTCAGTATAGACCCCAGGATCAGTTGCAATCACCTGAATATTGACCCAAAAGTCACAACACACAAGAAAAAAAGGGCTCTCAACCCAGAGAGATTAGAAGCCCTTAAAGATGAAGTTAATAAGCTGATCGACAACAAATTCATCCGGGAGTCAGTGTATCCTAAGTGGGTCTCTAACTCAGTATTGGTAAAGAAGTACAATGGAAAGTTGAGAGTTTGTGTAGATTTCTCAAACTTAAACCAAGCTTTCCCTAAGGACAGCTTTCCTCTCTCTAGGATAGACCAACTCGTGGTTTCAATTGCCAGACACGAGATTTTAAGCTTCATGGACACTTATTTCGGATACAATAAGATCTCCATGTTCCTAGCAGACGAGGAACACATTTCCTTCATCACGGACAAGGGCCTTTCATGCCTTTCGAGTTGAAAAACGTCGATGCCACCTACCAAAGGCTTGTTAACAAGATGTTCACTGATCTAATTGGGAAAACCATGGAAGTCTATGTGGACCACATGTTAGTGAAAAGTCTAAGGGCATGGGATCATGTTGAAAACCTCAATGAAACATTTTAGATCCTAAGAAAATATCGAATGAAGCTCAATCATTTGAATTGCACTTTTGGAGTCGCTTCTGAAAAAAGTTTAAGCTACATAGTCAATTAAAGGGACATTGAGGCTAACCCTGAAATGGTTAAAGCTTTAACTGACATGAGGTAGCCTCAAAAACCAAAGGAAGTACAAAGCCTTACGGGACGCGAAGGTGCCTTAAATCGCTTCGTCTCTAAGGCAACAGACAAGTGCTTACCTTTCTTTAAAATTCTCAAAGGAGAAAGTAAGTTCCAATGGATGGAGGAATGTGAGGAAGCCCTCCAGGAGCTGAAAAAACACTTGGGAGAGGCTCATCTCCTCTCCAAGCCAGTGGCCAACGAACTACTACAGTTGTGTTTAGCAGTAACCATCGATGCCATCAATTTGGTTCTAATAAGATATGAAAATGATCACCAACAGGCCGTCTACTACGTAAGCAAAGCACTTTTGGCAGCAGAAACTTACTACCCAAACATGGAGAAGCTAGCGCTCTCCTTGGTGATAGCTTCTCAAAAATTGAGACCATATTTCCAAGCTCACACTATTCAGGTATTGATTAACTTTCCCCTCAAGCAAGTGTTGCAGAAGCCCGATGATTTGGGGAGTCTACTAAAGTGGTTGAAGAACTTAGTGAATTTGACATCATATTCAAACCAAGAACTGCCATCAAGGGGCAAGCTCTGGCATACTTTGTAGCTGAATTCACTCTTATTCCAGAAATGGAAGAGAAAATGGAACCTGTTGAACCTCCAAAATGGAGCCTTTTTGTAGATGGATCATCCGAAAAGGCAAGGTCAGGGACAGGCGTGGATCTTGTCAGCCCAAAAGGACATAAGTTCACTTGTGATGTACGGTTCGATTTTAAGGCCACCAATAATGGAATAGAATATGAAGATCTCCTCGCTAGCCTCGGACTAGCCAAAGAAATGCCAGCGATGAGGCTCACAATCAACAGCGGTTTACAGCTGGTGGTAAGTTAGGTACATGGCAATTACCTAGCCAGAGATAAATCTATGACCACATACCTGAAATTGGTTATGGAACTCATTCCCACTTTTGAAAGATTTGAGCTTGTACAAATCACACGCGCTGAAAATGTTCATGTAGGTGCCTTATCAAAATTGGCAAACAGTAATGATTTAAATCTACTCACGGTAGTGCCCATAGAGCATCTTCCGAAACCATCCACTACTACTAGCGAAGTGGTAATGTGGGTCAAAGATACTCCTCTATGGATGAAACAAATTATATCCTTCCTCAAGGATCAAGTGTTATCATCGGAAATAGAAGAGGCCCAGAAGCTCAGAAGACGAGCTGCGCACTGCATCTTCCTAGATGACGTGTTATACAAACGTGAATTCTCATTACACTTACTCTGATGCATTGGGAGAGAGCAAGATAATTATGTACTTCAGGAAATTCATGAAGGAATATGTTGGAATCACATCGGTAGATGGTCTTTAGCACAGAAAATACTGAGGCAAGGATATTATTGGCCTACCTTGAAAAAGGATGCACAACAATTTGTCCGAAAATGTGATAAATGTCAATGCTTCGCGACTATTCAAAGGCAACCCTCCCAAGAACTAAGTGTCATCTCCAGCCCCTAGCCATTTACTAAATGGGGGATTGACCTCATAGGACCTCTTCCCAAATGGAGAGGAAATTCGAGCTTTGCAATTGTCGCCATTGATTATTTCACCAAACGGGTAGAGGCCGAACCACTTGCCAAAATTATTGAGTCCAACACTTCCAAATTCTTGTGAAAAAACATCATTTGTAGATTTGGAATCCCTCATTCAATTGTCTCAGAAAATGATTGACAATTTGACAACAAGTGTAACTCCCCAAATTCTCGGAACTCTAAGCGTTAAAAAAAAATTTCTTCTTTGTTTGACCTCTTTAATGCTAACCAAAATAAATTATAAATAAGAAAATTTTTGGAGTTTGAAACATATAAAAATTATAATGGGAGCTATATGTCCATATAGACTTTAGAAAATTATGGTATAATTTGATTTTTGAAAAACATTGGAGAAATTTCAGCAAATATCATTATACAGCAACGGAAAGAGAAAAATATGGTTGACTTAGCAAACGTTGATGAAAGATTATGAAATTTTAACAGGGATTATAACGTTCATATACATACATCAGATAAAAAATTAGGGTCTCGATGGTAATGTTTGAAACATGAAAATATTGTTCAACTATGCTGGAAAGAAAATTCAGAACTGACTCGACGCAGTCTACCAAAAATGGGCATAACTTTTTTTTTTAGATAATATTTTAGGGTAATTCTGAGATTACATTAGAAGACTTATAGACCTTTGAAACCCCATTGATTTCACTATAAAACTCATACCGTAGCCCAAGTTTTACCACTTTTAAATATAAGGACAGTATCTAAAATTCAATCCAGCAATAATTAACTTTCATGCATAGTCATTCCAACGTTTCTAAGTTATAGTTGACATGCAATATATGTAAAACTAGGTAAAAATAGAAAATTAAACATTTTAAAAGTGTCGCCTAAGGATTCATAAGAGATTTGCATGAATAAAAATTTTACTAAAAGTTCAAAGCATTTTAAATCGTCGAGCACTTACCACCACGACTTCAATTAATCTGTAAATTTTGTAGGAGTGGGTATCACAAGTAATACTCAATAGGAAACACTTAAGTAAATAGATTTTAAAAAATGTTTTCTAGAATTGCAAACTTTGATTATTTCTATTACCGTCAATTTCAAAGCAAACCGGTGATCAAGCAGTCTGCATACTCTTAGGTTTTGACAACCCCTTTTCACGAATCAAAATTCATATCTTCATCTCTTATTTGAACCACGCATAGGGTGCTTCCATTCTCTCATGAGTAACACAATAACACGTTAATGCAAACCGAAAACCAATAATTTTACTCTACATACAAAAATGTCGTAAACATCCCTACCTAAACACTTGGAGTTTGAATATCCTTTTGCGCTCAATAAAACACAGCGTTCTCTTCACCTCTTCTTTAGAAAAATTTTTAGATTCAAAGTGACTTAGTCTATGGGAAGAAAAGCAGAAAAATTTATGTGTGGATAAAATAGTTTGGGAAAGGAAATGTAGCGTTAGAGGTTATAGGAGATTATTGTTTTTCAAATACAAAAATGATGATGGTAATTGGTAGTAACCAAATGAAATTTAAAACAATGGTAGTGGAATATTAATTAGGTGTATAAATGGAGGGTTATAGGTTTAAAAAAAACACGTAGGCACCCTTTCATATGAATAGAAGTTTTGTTTTATAAATACCATAGTGGCATTAAGTGAATGATTTAAATGGTACGCTTAATGGAGAAAAATGAATAGTCAACTTAAGGAATAAAAAAAATTAAATGGGAATGCATTTGTGGAGGAAAAATCGTGAGTGAGAGAGAGAGAAAAATAATTATGATGGGATGAATTAGGAGTCATTTGGTATACCATATCCGATTTATCTACTTTTTAAAATTTAAGTACTAAACATGTATGCAAAAATTAATATAACGAGTTTCGTCAATATAAAAAAAAATTGTTTAAAAGAAATTCAATACCTTACAAAAATTTTAAAAAAAAAAAGCGCGCAAAACTTTACTATTGTGACCAAAACTTTAATTTGAACTCTTAGGAAGGCTCGTAGCGACTTAATAATATATCTCAAATTATTTTTCAATTTATACAAGAACAATTATTTTAAAATGAAACACAAAATTTTATTTTATTTTATTTTCTCAGTTGCTACAACGAGAAAGTCAGGAATTTATGTGAAGAGTTAGGTACTAAGAAGCACTTTTCCTCCCCACATCATCCCCAAGCAAATAGGTAGATTGAGGCTGTCAACAGAACAATCAAATACACATTGAAAAGGAAGTTAAATGCCTCTAAAGGGGCATGGGTTGACGAATTACCTCAAGTCCTTTAGGCTATCAGGACTATAAGCAAGACTGCAACTGGAGAGACTCTTTTTTATATGGCCTATGGAGCCGAGGCTATGAACCCAGTAGAAGTGGGACTACCATCTGCTCGTCGAATCCATTTCAATGAAATATCTAATGAAGATATGCGAAGATTCGAACTTGACCTTCTTGAAGAAAGAAGGGATGACTCTCAAGAAAATTGGCCATCTATCAACGAAAAATGAAAAGATATTACAATGCGAAAGTAAAAAAGAGATAGTTTCATTTGAATGAGATGGTGTTTCGTAGGGTATTCCTATCTTCTAAAGAACATGGGTTTGGAACCCTTAGACCCAATTGGGAAGGCCCCTATTACATCAAGGAAGAGGTTCATCCATGAAACTACAAAATTGAAAGCATGGATGGAAAGCCACAGCCTCATCATTAGAATGTAGAACATCTAAGAAAGTACTATCAGTAATGGTGTAAATATATTGTATGTACAATTTTATGATTCAATAAAAACAGCTTTTATTAAATATGTGCGTACATGAAAAATATATCCCAAGAGGCAAAGGCCCTGGAAAAACATCTGTATAGAAAAACGTCACTATGTAGAAGAACATGAGCACCTCGACAAAGAACTGGACCCCAAAGGGACCACGTCTGCACTTACGAAGTGTAACATACCTTTAGCAACAAAAGTTGCTAAAGAAGCCTCAGTGTGGACAAAACCACTCGACCCCATGCTTGGAACAGAAAAGAAAAGCAAACTGGCTGTTCTTATGCAAAATGAAAAACAAATTTTTAAACACAAGATAGCCTTTGAAGTTTGGATGCTGAAGTTCTGAAATTCGTTAAGGTACGCGAACTCCTAACACTTATACTAAGTTGTAAGTATGATTTCATCCTTTAAACTTTGATGTGTTTAAGCTTTAAAATTTCTTGAGGTACACGACCTCCTAACACTTATACTAAGTTATAAGTTTCATTTCATCCTTTGAAGTTTGATGAGCTTAAGTTCTGAAATTTGTTGAGGTACAGACCTAACACTTATGCTAAGTTGTAAGTTTGATTTCATCCTTTGAAGTTTGATGTGCTTTAGTTCTGAAATTTATTAAGGTACACGACCTCTTAACAACAAATTTCAAGTTTGGTTTTAATTGATGAAGTCCATGGTGCATGAATTTGTTTTTATAAGTCTTAAGTGGTTGAAGAATTTCAGTTTAATTCTATTGTGCATAAGTTTGATGTTATCATAAGTCTAATATAGTTCTTAGATTGATGTTGCTTGTTTCTTTAAGTTTAAAAGGTTCGAACCATAGTGAAAAACACATCAGTACACAATCAACAAAAGTAGTAAAAAGGCAGAACTGAAAAACGCAAAGGAGTTAAGAAAATAGCTTCATTAAATAAAAGTTTTAAATTTGGAGCCACTTCTTCAGCTGCTTGTTCAGCTGCATCATCTTTAAGTTCAATCACTTGGCTTCCCTTTACTGGAGTCTTAGGTTCAGGCCCCTCCTTGAGAAATTCTGCCCTCAACTCCTAAATGACAATGCCTTGAATGTTGACCTCCAACCACTCTGTCATATTAGTATAGGCATACATCCGCTAATACTTAGCAAAGCTTTGGTATGCCTCCATCAAGTGGAAGCTGGTGAAGAACCTTTTCTCAGCATAACTACCAGCAAACTGAGCCTCCTGCTGACAGTTTTCACTTCTTCAGTCAAATCGGCTACCTTGGAGTTCAACTCCCCCACCTGTCCCTTCAACAATGTTCTCTTTATTGGCCTTATCCAAAACCTCAACTGCCAGCATCTGATGAGCGTCAGAGGTCTCCACTCGCTTCGTTAAGGATGCTACCTCGCTTTGGGATAGGTAAACCTCTTTCTTCAAATTCTCAATTTCTGCTAAGGCATAAACGAGCTTCACAGACTCTTCCGCCTTTTCCTTCTTCAACACTTCTGCCTCAGCCTTGGCTTTGCGGCAACCTTCTCAGCTTGTAGGATTTATTGGCAAATTCTCTATTTTTTGATTGAAGATTTTAAAGAGGGCTTCAGCCTCTATGGCCACACCAAAGGCCCTCCCCACTTGGCTCACCATCATAGAAAAGATGTTCACAGGGTTGCTGGTCTCCACGAAATCTTGCCACCTCTCCATCCAGTACTTATGAAAAGTGGTTGTCCCAGTTTGCACCTCTAGAAGAAGTAAAGACAGACTTTCAGGGGCCAGGTCATTGCTTCTAGTCTTGATGGTAAGCCATTTTCGCGAAAGGGCCTCAGAAGTTGTTGAGTCACTAGTGGACTTGACCATCTTGGCAGGTTTCGCCTCTAGGGCTCCACAACAGATGGCATCTTCTGCCTCCCCAGAGGCTGCAGCAATTGAAACTGCCATCAGCTTCTCTCTAGGTGGGATGCTAGAACGAGACAGAGGAACGTCGTTGGAGATGCCTACTCTGGTGGTAGAGTCTGCTTTTTCTTGGGCTCCTCTACGACCACCATCTTCTCCTTATCCACTTAAGGAGGTTGGATTTCCTCCTAACTGTCAGCCTCTCTGCTGACCCTCTTTATCTTTTCCCTCACCTACTTTGCTCCGAAAAATAAGGGCTTCATGCCCTTGTGACTCGAGGTAGAGGTGGCGACAAGAATTGTGGCCATATCCAGGGTAGGATGCTTCATCTTCTCAAAATTTTCTACAAAGGCATAACAACAAGGTCAAGCCTAACCAAATGAAGAAAAATGTTAAGTAGATTGGAAGTTAAGTGTAAAAAGAGCAAATTTTATACCCCTATTGGCCATCAGGTAGAATTTTTTAAAAAATCTATTTGAAACAATCAATCGGTCGAAGTCTCGTGAGGAGGAGTATTGGCGGCATATATCAGCAAGAGTGTCTCAGTCACTCTCAGTGAGGTCAAAGCAGTCAACCGACCCTGCAAGACAACAAAAAAAAGTTAAGTATCAGATCCAATCATTCGAAGAAAAGAAAAGACAAAAATGACACTTGCTAGCTTCGGAGTAGAAAGTTAGGACTTTGACGTGGGGGAGAGTATCTCCTTCACAATCCTCCCACCTTTCCCGAACCTAGAACCACATCCTCTTCCATCCTTTGATGGAGGAAGGCAGGCCCAAAACATAGAGGGAGTGTGACCCCCCATGAACACAAGGAATACCACACCCTAGAATCCTCTTTACCTAAAACGCATGGCTGAAAAATTGACTGGAAAATGTGAATGGGCATGTCCTCTTCGAATGAGGTTTCCTTCCAAATGAAGTATGTCCCCACCAACTAGGTCCAGGCATTAGGGATGAGCTGCGTGGCGGCCAACTCGTAAAGCCTAAGGACAACCTGAAAAAAGGGATGAATAGGCAGGTGAAGCCCAACCTTTAGAAAAAACTCGCTGATAGCAACATAGCCTGGCCTAGGATTGCAGCCTCGCTCATTATGAGGGGGAAAAGAGAAGTTCTATCTCATAAAGGATCTTGTAGTTTTCCATAAGATTTACTATGTGGGACGGATTTACAGAAAAATGGATTTTGGCTCCCCCAGACTATACTAGTATCTCTCATATCCTCCCCAATTGTAGCAATGCTACGCCTCACTTGAACTGCCCTAACTAGGTCAGATGTGTTGGTGATTTATACCCCCATCTCACCAGTAAGTTCACTCAAATCTACGTCGTTCTTAGCAAAAGTAGGAGATGCCATGGATTACAGTTTTTAAGTTAAAGAATTTAAAAATTCTTACGAGTTTCACTAAATGGTAGTAATGAGGAAACACCAGAAAAATTGCAAGAAACGCAAAAATGAAGAAAAAGAACTTGGGCACAAAGAGGATAAACTAGAAGAATCTTAAAGAATAAAAAACATGGAGAAAATTTGAAGTATGAAGAGTGAAAATGCTGAGATTCATGAAAAGCAAAATGATTTTTCCACAAGTGTTTGCCTTTTATAGGCAGAGCCTCTTAATCTCAGCTGTTGGATGATGATCCGAATCATTTAACCGTTCAGTAGAAGGTTAAATTTGAGCCACCCATCACGTCCGTCGCTTCGTCTTCTGCGATTCAGATTAGAGAGTCTACTCTGCGCTCCCTCGTGCTCCTGAAGTTCGCAAAGCACGTGGGATACAGCCATCATTACGCATTAAAAATGACGATAGTTGCATGTATAAGAAGTCAAACCGCTTCAACTATTTTTTCTTGAAAATGTACCACAACAGCAAATCATTTGGGCGCAATAATTAAGGATGCTTCATATTCATCAAACGTGCTAAAGTCATGCTCCTCGTAATTATCAATACTGAGGCAAAAGGGTCAGACACAACCATCTTCGTCCAGTTCGGACGAAGCTTCAGCCTTGCAAAGCACTTCGAAATTTTTATGCTCTACTGACCCTTCTTCGAACACTGTTCCAAAAAGTGATATATTCCTAAGAATGCGGATTCAAGATAGCACTATTAAGAGGTTTGCATAAGTCACGTGCATTGGAGATTGCAACATGATGAAAGCCACCCACTAACGAAACTTTATCTACCTCCAAAGTCCATGCATTACATAAATAAATATGCCTAGACTTGGGGGACTATTGTTACGCCTCGTCTCCGAGGCTCTAAGTCAATGTGCCACGTAGCAATCCATATGGACAAAAAGTCAACAGAAAATTCAAGAGACCTAAGTGGTCAAAATACAGCGAGGTTGTGCAGATTACCGAGGTATTGCCTCACCCAGCGAAGCTCTGCACCTAGGATTAGACATTGCTTAAATAAATGAATAAGAAGCTAAAGCCCTCTACTTAAAGGACCGGATCGGTTTCGAGGCTCTCAGTTCATCCGAAACTCATAAGAAGATGTTGCCTCTTGCGAGATATTTGAGTATCTTTTAGGAATGATTGATATAACATTTGTAATAAAGGATGTCAGAGTGTCAGCATATTGTGCAGGGCGACTGACCCTTTATCAATATATTGATTGTATGAAAAGATAATGATGTGATGCCTCAACTTAGGAGATGAGGCCACGTGGTTCTGATCCAACGGATTCCACGTCAGCTAATGCAGTATAAATATACCTTCTTTGTAACTTAGAAGGCGGTTGGAAAATTTTGAGTTAAAAATTATTATCTTCTCGTATCTTGAACTCTCAAATATGGATTCAAGAAGAAATAGGACGCAATTTTGTTACAAACGATTGTATTTCCATTTTACATCATACACGTAGTAGAAAAATTGTATAGGTTGATAGTATTATAATCTACAATATTCTTCTGTTTTCTATCCTTCCAGACATTCTAACAAGATCTTTGGTTAGTAGTTTTGTTCTCATTTGGTAATCATTGTTAGCGTGATCACCTCTATTTCACCTGTCAGAGCTCGAACATATTTCTCTCTAGTCGTGAAGCATTCCCCACGTTCAAATCTGCCTCATTTCTCACCGTTTCTCTGGTAGAAAAGCGCTGGAATTGGTTCGACGTGGCGATAGTGTGCCCGACATCTGTTGGCTCATTTTTCGGGATCAACATTTTCCATATTGTGAGTCCAAAATTTCCCAGGGTACTCCAATTTTTTATGATAATAATAATAATAATAATAATAATAATAATAATAATAATAATAATAATAATAAAATCAGATTTATACTATACAAGAAGAAACATGTGGTTCCTGTCAAAAAATACAGCACTACCGCTATTGCTATGAGTGCCGATGCAACAACAATAGCGCTTTCAAATCACTATTGTGCTTTGTTGATCTTTGTACAACGGCGCTTTTAGATCGTTGCAGTGTTGTTCATTGAGGCAATCTGAACACCACGTGCAACGGTGCTCGGATCTTCCACTTTCATCAGCCGGGAAATTAGTTGTCAAATTTATTTTGCCCCACAAAAAGAAAAAGGAAGTGTGCTGCACCGATGTTATTTTCCCTTAAAATAAATGGATGTCATTGTCGTCTGCCTAAATTGTTAGAATAATTCTATTATGTGCGCTTCTATTTGATTGTGAATTTTAGGGGTTAGATGTATGGTTTGCCATGATACTATGATTAGGCCCAATATGTTAGTGATCACTTAGGCCGTTGTACACCTTACAAACTATATTATTATAATGTGGTAATTTTAAGTGTGTGGGCTGGAATTATGTAAACCCTAATTAGGGTTAGAATCGATAATGTGCCAGTTTTATGATTTCATATATAATGGCTAGGTCCCCTCTCCTCTCCATATTGTTTTGACTTGCCCCATTGACAGATGGTTTTTTTTTTTAAAAGAGCGAGGAGAAGAAGATTTAGTTGGTAATATTCATACATGACAATGTCTTTCGCATGTATGAATTTCAAACTATTAATTCAGAATATGTGATTCTTATCTTAGCATGATAATTAAATAAAATTCAACAATTGGTATCAGAGCGACATGCTAAAATTAGAATCCTTTAAAAAAAATTAAAATTTGACCTAGGTCACTATCTCATCTCTCTCTCATGTATACTGTACGTTCTCTCCCTTGTGCATATTTGTTTGTATTATCACCAAAATTAATGACTCCACTAAACTGCAATCCCCCGTCTGTATATTTTGAACCCATGTGTGTGTGTAATGGCATCTTTGTTTTGGCTTGTTTTGTGTATGAATGTCACCCGAGCGAACTAAGGCCATGCCTATGGAAGAAGCTCCTACGTTGCAGAAACTTGCTCAGAGTAGAGGGGTGTTGCTGATAATTAATTGGGCTCAATTTGGCTGAAATTGAATAATTAGTTCATATATGTCGATACACGATGGAGGAGAAGAGTTCACTTGGAATTGATGGATGAACCATTTATGATTTGCTTTCATTCTATTATTGTACTATTCTCCTTTTTGATTCAGTGGAGATCAATTACTTAATTCTGGAATTTGTCAAGTTTGTTTCTCTTCTTTGAGATGAAAATAAATGCAATTGAGCAGGAAAGATGAATTCGGAAAGGAATACTTTAATCTTCTATCTCCCCTCTTTTGGCCGGTTTCAAATTGATTTGGGGATGAGGGTGTTCAACGTAATTTATGATTTTTGAGGAGCTTAGCTGAAATTTGTGTATTTTTTTGGGGCTTCTGTTGCAATTTAACTAAGGGTTATTTTGTGATTTAAGGAGGAATAACTTTTGTTGTAATTTCTATATTTTAAGGCCCTTTTTTCATAACTTTAATTTTATGGTCAATTTTGCAATTTTGAAATATTGAATTTGAATTTGAATTTATAAAATGGGATTTTTAAATTCAATCCACATATATTTCAATTTACTTAAAATTAAAATTATATTTGAAATTGATGACTTTATATTTTGTTGAAATAATTGAATGTCGTTATTATTTATCCATTTAAATTTCATTTTCATATATTGAAATTTAATTACCAATTTCGTCTTACAATCGCGCGTGAATTTAACTTTTTGTCGTTTGATGATTGTGATTATTATTATTAAATTTTTCGTGGACTTCAAGTTTATTTTAGTGCTCCCATTATGAGAAATATTTTGAAATAAAAGTTGGTGGTAGCTGCCAAAGTCGCACACTTATTTTTATTTATTTGGTTTTCTTCAAAAAAAAAAATTAAAAAATTTGGACGTTAGCATCTTAATTTTGAATTATTACATATAGTATATTGTCCAAAAGTGTTATTATATGTGATATTTTTTGGAAATGGCATAAAACAATAACGATTTTACTTGGTCTAGAAATCTCCTTCTGTCCAAAGGTGTTGGTGTTTCGAAAACCAATCTGTTTTGTTAACTAACTTGATTATGTGTTTTAAGAGTACCTTACATCGTGTTATATTGTTAGCCCAAAGGTGACTTTATAATGATATATCTAGGCTCTTACCGTAATAATGTTCATTTGCTTTAGACTTTAATTACAGACTATCTAATTTAGCCCATGTTAATTAGATGAATATGTTATCATTCATTGTCTGCATGCACTATGTTTGGATGATATTAAATATGTTATTCTATGTTTTCACAATTTTAAATGCATCACCTCTTTCGAGTCAATTGTCTGCTATTGAAACATTGACTGGGAATAATTATGTGAGATGGAAACGAGACGTAGAAACAGCACTTGGTCTTTTGAGGTTGGATTTTGTAATGAAGAAGCAGCTTTCGAAACCCACAGATAAAAGTGATCCTGAATATATAGCTGAGTATGAAAAGTGGAAAAGAGCTAATAGACTTTGTTTGAAAATTATTAAACTCTCCATATCCGATTCCATTATGGGTGCTATTCCGGATAATGAAAATGCTAAAGGTTTTGTGGATGCCATAGGATTGAGATTTGTTGAGTTTGATAAAGCTGAAACTGAAGATCTGATGGACAAACTGATGAATATGAGATATGATGGTATAAGTGGAGTTGGGAAACACGTTATTAAGATGATTAATATATCTTCTAAATTAAAGGCTCTTAAGATTCCGATTGCTGAGCCTTTTCTAGTCTAACGTGTTCTAAATGGCCTTCTGAGCCAATTTAATTAGCTAAATGTTGCTTATAATGCTCAAAGAGATAAATGGGACTTGAATGACCTTATTACTGTATGTGCCCAAGAGGAGTATAGGTTAAGACGTAAAAATGTTGAAACTATGCAATTAGCTTTTTAGCCACCACAAAACAAGGGGTCTTTTCATAACCATAAGTCTAAGTTCCACTAAGGCGACAAGTCACACCGCGATCGGCAAAACAAAAATTTTGGAGGTCAGACTTCTGGTGGTCCCAAAGGAGCAATAAAGAAAAATGATCAATGCAAGTTCTGCAAGAAGAATGGTCATTGACAGAAAGATTGTTTAAGTTTAAAACTTGGTTGGAGAAGAAAAAGAGTTTCGTAGGGGCTCACAAGCAAACAGAGGCCAAGTGATAATGAAGAAAGCCTGTGCGTTGGGAATGGAGTTCAAGTGAAGGTTGAGTTTATAGGAGTAGTGAAGTTATTTTTGGAGTCTGGTTTCTCTCTTATTTTAGAGAATACTGTTTTTTATTTCGACAATGAGACGGAATTTAATTTATATATCGAAACTTGATGCTTCTGGTTTTTCTTTTCATTTTTTCGTAATGGAATGGTTGAATTTATTTATGATTCTCGTTTGATTGGAAATGGCATCTTGTGTGATAGTTTATATAAATTGTCCTTGGCTTCTTTTGGTGAAGTCTCTTGTGTTGGGAATGTGTCAAAGCAAAGCTCTCTTATTCGTGAATTATCCTCCATGTTGTGGCATAAGCAGTCACATTTCAAAGGACATGATGAGATTGGTTAAAGTTAAGATACCTTCCTCTCTCGACTTCTCCGATTTTGACACTTGTGTGGATTGTATAAGAGTATAGTTGACTAAATCCACTAGGAGTGATTTTAATGTTAGGCATATTGTTGACCATGTTACTTTTTAATAAGGCATTGACGAGTCTTGAGTCACATAAAGGATAAATGTTATGGAAGATGAAATGAATTCTATGGAACAGTAAAAAGTTTGAAAACTTGTTGAACTTCCTCCAGACACTAAAACCATAGATAATAAGTATATCTTCAAAAGAAAATTGGACTAAAAAAAGGAATGTTGAACGAAAGAAGGGGAGATTGGTTGCAAAAGGGTTTAATCAACGAGAGGGCATTGATTATAATGTAACATTTTCACATGTTTCGTCCAAAGATTCTTTTCGAATTATATGGCACTTGTGGCACATTAAAATTTGGAGCTTCATCAGGTGGATGTTAATATGGCTTTTCTGAATGGAGATCTTTCAGAAAGAGTTTACATGAGACAAGCTGAAGGTTTTGTTGTGAAGGAAAAAGGAAACTTTGTATGCAAGTTAAATAAATTTTTGTATGGCCTCAAGCAGGCATCACGGCAGTGGTATTTGAAATTTGACAAGGTTGTGACTTTTCTTGGTTTTGTTCAAAATACAGTTGATCAATGCATTTATCTTAAATTAGTGGAAGAAAGTTTATTTATCTTGTCATATATGTTGATGACATTTTACTTGTAAGCAATGACTTGGGGTTACTTAATGAGACAAAGAAAATATTGTCTACTAATTTTGAGATGATCTTGGAGAAGATATTTATGTGCTTGGCATTGAAATATATCATGATAGAAATCGTGGCGTGTTGGGACTTTTTCAAAAGGCTTATATACGACGTGTTCTAGAAATATTCACTATCCAGAAATGTGCACCTACTAATGTACCTATCATAAAATAGGATAAATTTAACAAAGCTCAATGTCCAAGGAATGAGCTAGAAAGAAAATCTATGAAGATGATACCGTATGCTAGTGCTGTAGGGAGTTTGATGTATGCTCAGGTTTGCACTAGACCGGATATAACTTATGCAGTAAGTGTTCTCAGTAGGTTTCAGTCGAATCCAGGGCAAGAGCATTGGAAAGCGGCTAAGAAAGTTATGAGATACTTAAAGAAAACTGAAAGTTACATGCTCACTTTCCAGCATTCAAATCACTTTGAGGTGGTAGGCTACTCAGATTCTGATTTTGGTGGATGTCAAGATAATTTGAAATCAACCTCAAGTTATATTTTTATGTCAGCTGGTGGTGCTATCTCGTGGAAAAATATCAAGCAGACTTTGATGGCATCTTCTACTATGCATGCTAAATTTGTGGCATGTTATGGAGCTACAATTCAAGCAGTTTGGTTAAGAAAAATTTTTTCTGGACTGAAAGTTGTTGACTCCATCTCGAGGTCAATCACTATTTATTATAACAACAGTGCAACAGTATTCTTTTCAAGAAATAATAAAAGTTCCAGTAGATCGAAATACATTGACATCATATATTTGGTGGTCGGAGACAGAGCCAAAGAATGGCAGACGAAAATAGAGCATATTAATACAAAGACAATGATTGCAGATCCTTAAAGTTTTTACGACACATGTTACTAATATAGGTATTGTGGAAACCTTTGATATTTTTAGTTAATGAGAGTTATTTGTGTAAGGCAACCAATATGATTTTCGGGTATAGTCCCTTCCAGTAATAAAATATATTTTTCCATATCCATAAATTATTTTGAGCATCCATTTGAGTTATATCTTTTATTAAGATATCATTTTGATCTCGAGATATGATAGTTAAAGACATAAGATGAGTCTCTTTTAGAGACATGTGGCTTCATTTTGATTAGAAGCATTTTGAGGACCGATATGAATTAGCATAGTTATTTATCACATTTGGTATTAAGTTCATACTGCATACTACCACATTGGTTGGAGGATGGAGATTCATGTTGATAAGAATGTTGACATTTGTAGCTATGGAGTGGTCTTACATCGTTTGATTAGTGTAACGACTTCCATGTTCGATGTTAACATTTTTGTTGGACCGGATCATGTTGTATAAGGTGTTATGTGGCCACCTATGTACTTTGAACCGGAGGTTAAAATATTTGTTCTATAACAATCAAATGTTTGCCCAAGTGGGAGAATGTTAGAATAATTCTATTATGTGGGCTTCCACTTGATTGCGAATTTTACGGGTTAGATGTATGATTTGCAATGATACACTCAATATATTAGTAATCACTAAGACTGTTGTACACCTTACGTACTATATTATTATAATGTGGTAATTTTAAGTATGTGGGCCGAAATTATGTAAACCTTAATTAGGATTAGAGTCGGTAATAAGCCGACTTTATGATTTCCTATATAATGGTTAGGTCATCTCTCCTCTCCATATTGTTTTGGCTTGTCCCATTGACGTCTGATTTTTTATTTTTATTTGAGGAGTAAAGAGAGGAAGATCTAGCTGGTAATATTGATACATAACAATGTCTTCCGCATGTATGAATTTCAAACTATTAATTCAGAATATGTGATTTTTTTTCTTATCATGATAATTAAATAAAATTTAACACAAATTCCATCATGAGCTGCAAAGAGCAATGCTATATGCAGGGGTGGAGATAGGGGTGGGTTGTAGTCCACCCTTGCCCACCCCAACCCAAGTCAAATTTTGTTAAAAAAAAAAAAAAAATTGGTTATAGTCCATTTTTTCTACTGTCCAACCCATTAGTCCCCCGTACCATTGAATCCTGGCTTCGCCACTGGCTATATGAAATCTTAGTAAAACTGTGATAAAGAACAAGAAATTTTGGGTACAAATTCTAAATTGTTTGAAAGTAGTACACGGTACATTTGCGTGTATTATACATGAGAATTGGGAGTCATATTCAAAACAGTAATGAATGCGAGAACGAGTATAGAACTGATGAACAGAAACTTATCTGAGGGATGTATACTGGCCGGAAAGTTTAATGAATATTACTGCAGTTAGAGGAATAGAAGTGGAGAGAGCGGGATTCAGTGGAAAGCATAGAATAAAACATTATCAAGAATCCATTATCTTGACCTAATTCACTTTTCGGAATGCTTCACTTTAACTGGGCAGCACACAAGGCTTCCAATTGAGAACATAACTTCTATGAAGGATTTATATCACCAATGTGGTTGTCTTTTTTGGTAAAAATGTTTTCTGCTTTTGATATGTTGGGTGGCATTCTTAGATACTGGTTTTTCTTGAACTTCTTTGATTGCTTAAAACTTCATTAATGTGATTGGTGTATTTGTAGGACTATTGTTCATGTGAATCTAATTCAGAGTTATCTGCTTTGTGATTTGATGTTGTTTCCTTTGGAATTTAGAAACTTGTGATAGAAGATGCTTTAGGCAACCTACTTACTTACCCTTTGTTTTCTTTTTTGTTTTAACACCTGAAATATGTGTTCTTTCCTAAGGAGACGAAGGTTGATGTTAAGACAATGAAGACTTGTACCAATCGCCTGAAAGATGATGATGCTCATCGAGCAATCTTTGTTGTCCAGCATAATTTAACTCCTTTTGCTCGGACCTGTACAAGTGAATTATCTACAAAATTTCACTTGGATGTTTTCCAGGTAATTATTGTTAGGGTTCGTTTGATAGCTTAGAAAATGGGTGGAAAAGAAAAATATACTTTAACCAATTAAGGGTGTTTGATAGCACAAATTTTCCTGACAAAATGTTTTCCACATTTTCTAGGTACAACTCTTTGATACACAAAATCTTGATTTTGTTTTCCCACCTATTTGGTGGGAAAATATTTTCCACCTTTTTTCTTATTTATTTACAATGGGAACAAATTCTAGATACAATGGTAAAAAGAAAAAAGAAAGTTCACTTTTATTGACAACTTCCATGCAAAACAAAGTCAAACGAATGATATTCGATATAGTAAAAAAAAAAATTTCCAAATTTTTTTATTCAAATTTTTTTTTTTACAATTGGAACAAATTTTAGACCCAATGGTAGAAAAATTATCACTTTAATGGACAAATTTCATAAAAAAAGAAGCCAAATGGGCACCAAACTTTGAGTTAATACCCTAAATAGCCACCGAACTTTGTCAAAAGTTTCCAGAAGGTCATTGAACTTCAAACTTCCCTAATTAATCACTGAATTTTGCAAAAAGTTCATAGGAGGTCACTGAACTTCAAAACTACCCTAAATAGTTACTGAACTTTGCCAAAACTTTCTAGAAGGTCACCAAATTTTGCAAATTGTGACCCCATACATCAATGATTTAGTAACTCCCTAAGAATTTTTTGCAAAGTTGAGTGACTAATTAGGGTAGTTTGGAAAAGTTCAGTGACTATTTAGGGTAGTTTCGAAATTTAGTGACCTTCTAGGAACTTTTTGCAAAGTTCAGTGACTAATTAGGGAAGTTTTAAAATTCAGTGATCTCCTGAAAACTTTTAGCAAAGTTTAGTGACTATTTAGGGTATTAACCTCCAAACTTTCAACATTTTCCATAAAAAATTATACAAATCAAAGACAATTAATTACAATTCCCAGTAAAACATTTTCTAGGAAAATCAATTCTCGGTAAAACATTTTCTTCCATCCATTTTCCTGAAAAATCAATTCCCGATAAAACATTTCCCTTCCACCCATTTTCCTGGTAATCATTGTCCACTTGACCTTTAAAGGTTCCAATTTTCTGTAGAAAATTCTTTTAGTTAAGGGGAAAAGTAAACAAGGCGCTCAATTCTATCTCCTAAAATAGAATCTATCGCTACATTTTACGATAGAAGAAAATGGAGCCAGCAGGTCCTCGAGAAGTGGAAGCTGCCGGCACTGGTTGGGTGGGTTTGACGGAGAGGACGAAAGTGAGAGCCTGTTTGGTAAAACTTCTCATTTTCTATAGTAAATCAATTCTCATTTTCAACCACACATTCTTCAATAAAATAATATTTTCCATCACATCAATACTTTTTTCTTCTTTTTCAACCACACATTTCCCATCATATCACTATTCAAAAATCAATTCTTCCCCCAAAAATCCCTACCAAACACACTCTGAATTTGTTCTTTTTTATTATAAATTTTATCAGTTAAACTAAAAGTAAGGGTGTAATGGTCTTTTCCGAAGAAATTTTGACCTTCTAATGGTCTAATAGACAGATATTGGGACTACAAAATAGATAGGTTGAGGACTAAGATGCTCCAAACACTATAGGTTGGGGATCATATCTGCAATTTTCCCGTCTTTTTTATAAGTTCAAAAGAATTTCCATTGATTGCTTCAGTTATGCCTGAATTCACTATTAAGTTATTGTTTTTAAATAACTCGTTTATCATTGTGTAAGCACATTTTGAATTTTGGAGCAAATGTCAATTTTACTAATGTCTACTTACTACAATGATACATGAGGCAGAGTTGTCGGTCAACATAAAAGAAAACAAGACTTTGCTAGAAAGATATACTGTAAAAGAAACAAAGGTTTGTGAAAAGTCTCTTGTTCATTCTTCTCACATATTTATTGTTTAGTTTTAGTGAGCGAGAATGAGTTCAATTTCTTTTGAGCTTTCATTGTGAATCTAGGCTTGGACTTGTAGCATGTTAGGCTAAAACTTGAAAAGTTTAGTTACGAGTAAATGAGTAAGTTTCGGAATGAATTATTTTATTTTTTTGGTCAAAGTGTGAAATAACGGCCTGTTTGGCTAAGCTCTTAGGCAGCCTTTACCTGCTTATTTGGGCAGGGCTTATGGCTTAAAAAAGCAAAAAAGAAGTAACTTCAAAGCTTTGCCAAATATGTTGTAAGTTACATTATTTTGACAGTAAGATAAAAGTTACTTTCAAATAATTAACTTATTTACACAAAAGAAAGTTATCCAACACATTTGGATACTAGTAAATTCTACATTTTTAAAGCTTGGCTAAACATGCTTTATAATGAATAAGTTATTTCAAACTCGAGCTTGTTGTCTAAGCTTAAAAAGTTTGCTTGTTAGTAGATAAGTTTTGAAACAAATATATTTGTTCTTGATCAAAATTGCTTATTTTTACAGTAATGTAAGAGTTCCTTTTAGAATAAGTAATTTTTTTACTTAAGAGAGAAAAGTAAGTTATCCAAACATGCTACTTATTTATAAGCTTAGCCAAACATGCTTCAATTGTCCATCAGTGTCCTATATTCATGGTTTTTTCAGCATTTTATTATACACATTCCCATTTTGATTTCCCTTGCTATTGTCTTGTGGTGTTGACAAGTAGTTAATTTTGCTTTCAGCTACCCTAGGTAACCGACCCAATTGCAAGATATAACGGTTTGAAGCGTGAACACACGAAAATTATCCGACCAAGTGAGCTTGCTGAACGTTATGTTACTCATCGGGACAATTCCATTTGTACATAAATTGATGACAATTGAGGTTGATAACCTCTCACGTGCCAGCGGGCCCAGCGTGACTAAAAAATTTCCAAAAAAAAAAAGTGGGCCCTCCTTATTGTGAGTGTTGGTCATCCTCCATTGTCATTCTTCGTTGTACATTTAGC
The DNA here is from genome assembly GCA_035079005.1 of Fraxinus americana. Classification (NCBI taxonomy): domain Eukaryota; kingdom Viridiplantae; phylum Streptophyta; class Magnoliopsida; order Lamiales; family Oleaceae; genus Fraxinus; species Fraxinus americana. The sequence goes on along the minus strand of CM068727.1, from coordinate 1,633,686 downwards.
ATCTCTACTTACGGATATCTGGTTTAAATCTTGTAGCATTGTAGTTTGTTTGTCATTCCAATGAATTAAGGGCGTGTTTTGCACGGTGGATTGGAAGTATTAAAAGAAGAGGAAAACAGTTAAGATTTCATATGTTGTACTATCTATTGAATGGTCAAAGAATAATTATACAACCCACCCAAAAGCAGCACTAATAGACACAAAATATGATGTGCATCGATAATGGATACGAACTAGAGGTTAGATCTACCATCAAAGCTACAACAATATGAAATGTATTATGACTCAACGGTGATAATGGATACGAACTAGAGGTTAGATCTACCATCAAAGCTACAACAATATGAAATGTATTATGACTCAACTTTCAAGAAAATTTTGTCATGCATAATATTTTAAGATAAGAAAATTTTGGCATTGTCGTCCTTGTCATATATAGATTAATCAACATGAAATAAAATGCAATTTATTTAAAAAAAAATATTCACAACTAAATGTCATTATTTTCCAGCCACAACGAACCAACATAGTATAGACACGTCAAATTTTGAACTTTAAAAAGAAATGTAATTATTCATATTAATACTATCCGCCTTCATTTTTTCAAACTCATTTTCCACCACATACTCTCTCATAAAATAATATTATACGTAAATCGAATTTTTTTTCTTATTTTTTTAAAAAAATACTACTTCTGTAAATGTTTTTACCATATGGGTTCATAGATGCTGATTTGGCGAGATTTGATTGGTTGATTTACGTTTTTTTTTTTTTTTTTTTTTTGTCCCAAATCCAATAAAAAAGTTGTTAGTTAGAATTCTGTAATTGCATGTGTTAAAAATGTATTTACAAGTCGCGGATCCCTATTTATTAATCACACATTTTTTAAAAAATCAGTATTTCAAAACTTATTTTTGTCCAGATTTTAATTAAGCTCAAATATATAAATTGATAGGTTTAGTGGGGGAAGAATTTAAAAAATAATTATATTTTTTTTCATTTAAACATATTTATCGAAAAATTAAAGGCTTACCCATGCAATCGCAATATTTAATTCCAGCAGCAAATATTTGGTTTCTTAATTTGATTCAACCTCTTCTTGAAAAACAATTAAAGACATGAATTTTTACCTAATTCTTAGGGCTATATACCCAATCTTTCATCTACAAGCCAAATGGGGAAGCTTAGAGAGGATCTCTTGCAGAAATACATATATCATTGAAAAGAAAAGAAGCCTAAGAGAAGAAATAACCATATTCCTTACAAGTTTTAAAGAAACTTTTGATACAAAACACTTAATCCATTTATTCAATATTTAATTACAAGAAAAGAGAATGCAAGAAAGTTGAAATTAAACTACATTTAAGACAAATATATATTTTTTTATTTCTTTCTATTCAGCATTTTCAATAGGAAAAATCTGAATAATATATTGTGAGTTCACTCAAATGATAGCACAGATCTCACTGCTAGGTAGGAAGGGAGGCAACAAAGATAGAATTTTAGCAATCAATTATGAAAAATGCTATGTGTACACCTCGTGGTGTACACATAATTTTACACTCCTCTCACATAGAGAGGGCCCACGAATATTTAATTGTGTGTGGACCTCCCCTCCATGTGAGGAGGGTATAAAGCCGTGTGTACATCATTATGTACACGTAGCATCCCCCATCAATTATTATTTTATAATTTTAAAAAAATACATATTAGATTACCGACATAATTACTCACGGAAGGATTCCACTGATAAAATTCTGTCGTGCATACTTTTGTAAAAATTATAAATTAATAAATACTAAATTAATTAATTTATCAACACAATTTTCAATAAATATTCTGTTGAAAACTATATAAAAGAATAAAATTATTATCAACAAAAAAATAAATTGTTGGTGTACTTCTTAAGTAATATATAAAAGAATAAAATGATTGTCAACAGAAAATTAATAAATTGTTGGTGTATTTCTTAAGTAATATTAAAAAAATTGTTGGTGTATTCCATCTTTAATGATTTAAAAAATTATTTAAAGAACTTAACAAGCTTTAAAAATTCAAAATAAATCATTTTGTTAAAAAATAAAATAATAGTAAAATAATGTGAAATATTCTAAAAAATGAGCAAATTTTTGAGTATATTTTACGGTTCACAATAAAAAAAAATATATTGTAAAAGTGAATATAAATTACGTTTTATGTTCTAAAATTTAAAAATTAGAACAAATACAGCGAAAGTCGTAGAAAAACATGAAAATTGATGAATAATAATCCTTTTTCTCAAAAAGATATTTTATGTTGCTTAACTTATCATATACTTTGTATTTATCGCTCTAATTGAGAGTTGCCTAAAAATGTCATATTATGAAAAAATATAGTTAGGGGAGAATGAATATAGTATAGTCCAAAAATAATTATTTAATAACCACAGAAAATAATTTTTTTTTTTTATAAATCGGTGAAAAAAAAGAAATGAACTAATTATGTACGTAGGGATCAAGTAATTTGGCCAATTCATTGTTAAATTTAAATAAACTGCAAGAAGTAATTCTCGTTGTACTAAAAGCTGTTTTTTATATAAATTTAAATTTAGCCAAATAAGTAATTTAGAAGATATGTATCACATAACACAAGCACTAAAATAAATAGAAGTCGGTTTGGATGTTGTCAGTGTTTGAACATTTATTTTACTATTACAAATTTTATGTTCGACCTTAATAGAAAGAGAGAAGAAATTCTTAATATTCTTTACATATAAAAACTATAATGTCGCCCCATTCATTAAGGAGCGTCGTTGGGTTCACACTATTCAAACTATGGGCGGATGTTCGATAAATCGAAGATAGCTCTCGGCCTAACACTGTAAGAAAGAAAATGCAAGAAGACGTTGAAATTTGTAAATCAAATTAAAGACATCCAAGTGCGGCGCAATTGCAACTTTTTATCCAAAGTTTGATGCAATAATAATTTCAGTTCATGTGCGAAACAGCACAAGCACACTATGAGTGTAATGGACCACTTTGTGGGACTAAAAATCCATTTCTTTTTCTTGTTTGTCAATCTTCACAGTGAAAGAACGCGCTTTTGCACTCCTATAAATGGCACGTTGATTCATGCAATGTAGCTCATAAGTTCAAATCAAATCAATTTCTATGGCGAAGCATAGAGTTTTTAATGTGATTCTCTTTGTGTTTTTGGGTATAGGAGTGTGTGTGGCGAGAACCCTATTCAATGTGGAGGAGGGGGGTGGTTATGGACGTAATGGTGGTGGAGGGGGCGGTGGAGGGGGTGGAAATGGTGGTGGTGTAGTTGATCATGGGTATGCAAGTGGTGCTGGAAATGGAGGCGGTAGTGGGTATGGTGGTGGAGGTATTGGAGAACATGGTGGATATGGTGGGGGAGGTGGAGGTGGTAATGGTGGGGGTGGAGGGTATGCTGGTGGAGGGGAGATTGCTGGTGGATATGGTGCTGGAGGTGGTGAGGGAGGTGGTGCTGGGTATGGAGGTGGAGGTGCACATGGTGGTGGTGGAGGAGGAGGACATGGTGGAGGAGGGGGTGGTGCAGCTAGTGGTGGAGGACATGCTGGTGGGTATGGTGGTGGTGAAGGAGGAGGTAGTGGAGGTGGCAAAGGTGCTGCTGGTGGATATGGTGGAGGAGGAGGTCATGGTGGTGGCGGAGGAGGTGGTTCTGCAGGAGGAGCAGGAGGTGGTGGATATGGGAATGGAGGAGGTGCTGGTGGTGGTGCTGGAGGAGGCAGTGAAGGTGGCTATGGCGGTGCTGGTGGGCATGGTGGAGGAGGAGGTCATGGAGGTGGCGGAGGAGGTGGTTCTGCTGGAGGAGCAGGAGGTGGTGGATATGGGAATGGAGGAGGTGCTGGTGGTGGTGCTGGAGGAGGCAGTGAAGGTGGCTATGGCGGTGCTGGTGGGCATGGTGGAGGAGGAGGTCATGGAGGTAGCGGAGGAGGTGGTTCTGCCGGAGGAGCAGGAGGTGGTGGATATGGTACCGGAGGAGGTGCTGGTGGTGGTGCTGGAGGAGGTAGTGAAGGTGGATATGGTGGTGCTACTGGTGGGTATGGCGGAGGAGGGGGTCATGGCGGTGGAGGAGGGGGTGGTTATGCCGGAGGAGCAGGAGGTGGTGGATACGGCAATGGAGGAGGTGCTGGAGGTGGTGTCGGAGGAGGAAGCGAAGGTGGCTATGGCTCCGCTGGTGGGTATGGTGGAGGAGGAGGAGGTCATGGTGGTGGCGGAGGAGGTGGCTCTGCTGGAGGAGCAAGTGGTGGTGGATATGGTAATGGTGGAGGTGAAGGTGGTGGTACCGGAGGAGCCCATGGTGGAGGCCATGGAGGAGGTGGTGGAGGCGGCGCTGGTGGTGGTGGAGGGTCTGCGGGTGGTGAACATGCTGGTGGATATGGAGGTGGAGCCGGGGGCGGCGAAGGCGAAGGCGGAGGTCATGGTGGTTATAGCCCTTGAAAGAATAGTCTGTCATAACTTCATTATCCGAACGGACAAACCACAGTATTAATCAAGAATAATTATACTAATCATGTTATTGAGATGTCCTTAATGTTAGTGCATGGATTCTGTAATTCTTCTTTATTATGATATTCATGGAATGGTATGGACTGAATAAGACATAATTTGAATAAATATTTTGCTTGTCTTTCTTTATTTATTATTGAAATTTCACTTTGAATATATAAATTATAATGATAAATAAATCACATCAACAAGAAAAATAATTTGTACTAGTGATTTTCTAAAATGAAATTACGTGGGTATTTAGAATCATAGTATACGTTAGAATAGACTTTGACAACTCTTGTTAAAAGATGTCCATGTAAATATTTTAGAGTATTTGGCGTGGCTTTCACTTCTCCAAATTTAATCCCATCAAGATTTTCAACTATATGTTATTTTATTTAATTATGGTATTTGGGTTTAATCCCATCAAATTCAAGTATGTTATTTTTTATTTATTTATTTGTTTGTTTCTCTCTCATTTCTTGATGGTTGTAAATGTAAGTACTTTGAATGTCTGAACTATATGAACCCAATGTAGCCTTATTATTTCTCAAGAAGCCTATACAAAAAAATTCTTGATACGTTCGAGATGAATGATTGTAGGGCAGTGTGTTATCTCTTTACAAGAGTTTTGTTGGAATTTTGCATTTGAAAGTGGTAAAAAAATCTTGCGATACATCAAGAAACCATTCATTAATATGATGGTTTTATTCATATTCTAATGATCTCAAGATTATTATATACAGGGATAGTGAGTGGACAGGAGACGCTAATAATTGAAAAGGCACGAAGTTGTCTAAAAACTCGGTTTCTCATTATCGAAGCAAGCACATCTACTTGAAATAACATTTTTTTCGAGACTATATTGACAAAAAAATATATGGAGTTAAAGTTCGTAAAATTTGAAGATTCCACCAAGTCATTGAAGATTGTTGCATTTTCGAAATTTTGAAGTTTGTTCGAAGTTACATAAATAAAGTTTTAAGTGGAATTGTTGGAAATACAAACATCATCTATTTAAATAAGCTAATTTTATGTCTTTTGGTATTAGCAATACATGTATTAAAGAATACGTGAATAAATTTATTCAAGCACTAGCATATACGCGATCATTTTGTGGAAAAGTTTGCAATTAATAGCTGGTACATCAATTAGATTAGAATTTAGATACGTGGCTATGTAACGGAATTTCTTATTTTTAACGGAAAAACTAACCGAATTTGTTGTTTTAACGGACTATGTAACGGAATTTCTTGTTTTAAATAGGCAGCTGCACCTTTCTCCAGTGTTTTTATCATAACTTTGTATTCCGATATCCGATTAAGGCGATTCACAATGCGTTGGAAAGCTAACTTATCTGGCTACAACTTTGATTCAGATATCATTCTCCAATTCGATCACTTTCTATGCCAAAAATAGGTCTCAATATGAGACTAAAACATCGGAACATAATTTTTCGGTTGGAAATTGATTTGTGATCATCTTTTGACTAAATTTGATTCCATTGACGTCTTCCTTTATCCAATTGACTCCGAACACTCTCAAATCTTCATCATGAGGTTCGGCACAACTTTTAAGTATTTACATTTTAGTCCCCGAACTTTGGATCCCTTACAATTTAGCCATTTCTCCAAATTTGTCAACTTTTGCTTATTTTCTTCGATCTTACCAACTTACATCACAACATCAAAATCACATATCTAATTATTTATCAATTACATAAACATTACATCATTAATTATTTAATTAACCAAAAAAATTACATTTTTATTAATAACAAATTAATTCTTAAACAAAACTATTAAATACAAACTAGGCAAACGTGCATTACACGTTGCTTGCACCTAGTACTTTATAAATCCTATAAAAGGCTTGCAATTTAGTCATTTTTGAGAAGTTAAATTATGAAAAAAGTTGAACGTTTCCTTGAATTTATCCGCCTCTTCCATGTCTAAATTTCCAACAAACTCACAATTGTACGTCTAGAGAGGCATGTTGTAATATTTTACAATGATCATGCTAAGAACAAAAATCACATATTTCAATTGATAGTTCGAAATTCATACCTGCAGAAAATATTTTGTGTGTGTGTGTGAATATTATCAGCTGGATCTTCATCTCTATCCTCCTCAAAATAATCGGCAGTCAATGGGGCTAGTCAAAAACGTATGGAGATGAGAGGGAACATAGCCATTATATAGGAAATCATAAAGTCGGCTCATTACCGACTCTAACCCTAATTAGGGTTTACTTAATTCCGACCCACATACTTAAAATTACCACATTATAAATAATAAAGTCTGCAAGGTGTACAACGGCTCACGTGATCACTAACATATAGAGCCTAATCATAGTATCATTACAAACTATACATCTGACCCGTAAAATTCGCAATTAAATGAAAGCCCTCATAATAGAATTATTCTAACATTCTTCCACTTGGGCAAACATTTGATTGCTATAGAACAAAATTTTTAACATCCAGATCAGACTACATAGGTGGTCACACAAGTATAGTTGCAATGATAACACCTTACACAACATGATCTGATCCAACAAGAATGTTAACATCGAATATGGAAGTCGTTACACCAATCAAACAATGTAAGATCACTCCACAGCTACAAATGCCATCCTTATCGATATGGATCCTCATCCTCCAACAAATGTAGTAGTATGCAGTATGAACTTAGCACCAAATGTGATAAAAAAAAACTGTGCTAATTCATATCGGTCCGCAAAATGTTTCTAATCAAAATGAAGCCACATGTCTCTAAAAGAGACTCATTTTATGCCTTTAATTGTCATATCTCGAGATCAAAATAATATCATTATAAAAGACATAAATAAAATGCATGCTCAAAATAATTTATGGATAGGGGAAGATAAATTTTATTATCAGAAGGGGCTGTACCAGAAAAATATATGAGTTGCCTTACATAAATAACTCCCACTAACCAAAAAATCAAAAATTTCCACAATACCCATATAATAAACATGTGTCTTAAAAACATTAGGAGTGAGTCCCTTAGTCAAAGAATCTGCAATCATCGCCTCTGTATTGTTATGCTCTATTTTCGACTGCCCTTCCTTGACTTTGTCTCTAACCACCAAATATTTGATGTCAATGTGTTTCGATCCAATGAAATTTTATTATTTCTTGAAAAGAACACTGATGCACTATTATTACAATAAATGGTGATTGGCCTCGAGATGGAGTCAACAACATTCAGCCCAGAAATAAAATTCTTTCATCAAATGGCTTGAATTGTAGCTCCATAACGTGCTACAAATTCAGCCTGCATAGTAGAAGATGCCACTAGATTTTGCTTCTCATTTTTTCACGAGATGGCACCACCAGCCAATATGAAAATATAACCTGAGGTTGATTTCAAATCATCTTGACATCCAACAAAATCAGAATTTGAGTAACCTACCACCTCAAGGTGATTTGAACGCTGGAAAGTGAGCGTTTTCTTTAAGTATCTTATAACTTTCTTAACTGCTCTTCAGACTTCAATACTCTTGCCTGGATTCGACTGAAATCTACTGTGCCAAATCACTGATTGCAAGTAAAATATCATCAACATACAATACAGGATAAATAAAATTTCAACAAAACCAAGAGAAGTATTGGTTTTAAGATAAAAACATTGATCGACTATATTTCAACAAAACCAAGAGAAGTCACAACCTCGTCAAAATAATCAAATACCACTATCGTGATGCCTGCTTGAGGCCATATAAGGATTTATTCAATTACATACCAAGTTTTCTTTTCATTTCACAACAAAACTTTCAGGTTGTCTCATGTAAACCATTTCCAAATGATCTCTATTCAGAAAAGCTGTCTTAACATCCATCTGATGAAACTCCAAATTATAATGTACCACAAGTGTCATGATGATTCGAAAAGAATCTTTGGACGAAACAGGTGAAAAAATTTCATTTTAATCAATGCCCTCTCGTTGAGTGAACCCTTTTGCAACCAATCTCGCCTTCTTTTGTCCAGCATTCCCTTTTGAGTCCAATTTGCTTTTGAAAATTCACTTGTTATCATGGTTTTAGCATCCAGAGAAAATTCAACAAGTTCTCAAACTTTATTCCGTTCCATTGAATTTATTTCATCATCCATAGCATTTATCCATTTATGTGACTCGGGCCTTGTCAATACTTGATTAAAAGTAACATGGTCAACAATATGCCCTACATTAAAATCACTCATAATGGAACCTTTCCTAGTGGATTTAGTCAACTTTTCTTTTGTATAATTCACACAAGTGTCAAAATCAGAGAAGTCGAAAGAGGAAGGTATCTCAACTTTAACCAATCTCTACATCCTATCCTTTGAAATGTGACCCAAACGCTTATGCCACAACATGGAGGGTGATTAACGAATTAGAGACTTTTTCTTTGACACATTCGCAACACAAGAGACTTCACCAAAAGAAGTCAAAGACAATTTATATAAACCATCACATAAGAGGTCATTTCCAATTAAACAAGAATCATTAAACAATTCAACCATTTTATTACCAAAATTAAAGGAAAAAACCATAAGCATCAAGTCTTGATCAAATTCTGTCTCATTTCCGATATTCGTCTAAAACAAAAGAGAAAACATACTCCAAGAATAACTTCACTACTCATATGATCTCAACATTCACTGAACTCCATTCCCAAATGCACAGGGTTACTTCATTCTAACTTGACCTCCGTTTGCTCGTGAACCCCTGCAGAACTCTTCTTCTTCTCCAACCAAGTCTTAAGCTTAAAACAATCTTTCTACAAATGACCATTTTCTTGCAGAACTTGCATCGATCATTTTTCTTTATTGCTCCTTTAGGACCACCAGAAGTCTGACCTCCAAAATTTGTGTTCTGCTAATTGCGGTGTGACTTATCACCCTTGTGGAACTTATTATGAAAAGATCCATTGTTCTGTGGTGTCTGAAAAGCTAATTGCACAGTTTCGACATTTTCACGCCTCAACCTATACTCCTCTTGAGCACATACAGCAATAAGGTCATTCAAATCCCATTTATCTCTTTGAGCATTATAAGCAACCTTCAACTGATTAAACTGGCTCGAAATGCTATTCAGAACATGATAAATCAGAAAAGGTTCAACAATGGGAATCTTAAGAACCTTTAATTTAAAAGATATATTAATCATGTTATGAAAAGATCCATTGTTCTGTGGTGGCTAAAAAGCTAATTGCACAGTTTCGACATTTTCACGACTCAACCTATGCTCCTCTTGGGCACATATAGTAATAAGGTCATTCAAATCTCATTTATTTCTTTGAGCATTATAAGCAACCTTCAACTGATTAAATTGGCTCGAAAGGCTATTCAGAACATAATAGACCAGAAACGGTTCAGCAATGGGAATCTTAAGAGCCTTTAATTTAGAAGATATATTAATCATCTTCATAACGTATTCCCTAACTCCACGTATACCATTATATCTCATATTCATCAATTTGTCCATCAGATCTCCAGTTTCAACTTTATCTGACTCAACAAATCTCAATCATATGGCATCCACAAAACTTTTTGCATTTTCATTTATCAAAATAACACCCATAATGGAATTGGATATGGAGCGTTTAATAATTTTCAAACAAAGTTTATTAGTCATTTCCCACTTTTCATACTCAACTACATATTCAGAATCGCTTTTATCTGTGGGTTTCGAAAGCTGCTTCTCCATTGTAAAATCCAACCCCAAAAGACCAAGTGCTATTTCTACGTCTCGTTTCCATCTCACATAATTATTCCCAGTCAATGTTTCAATAGCAGACAATTGACTCAAAAGAGATGAGGCATTTAAAACTGTGGAAACATAAAATAACATGTTTAATACAATCCAAACATAGTGCATGCCGACAATGAATGATAACATATTCATCTAATTAACATGGGCTAAATAATTAGATAATTCGTAATTAAAGTCAAAATCAAATTAATATTATTACGGTAAGAGCCTAGATGCATCATTATAAAGTCACATTTGGGCTAACGATACAACAAGTTGTAAGGTACTTTTAAAACACATAATAAAGTTAGTTAACAAAACGATTGATTTTCGAAACACCAACACCTTTGGGCAGAAGGAGATTTCTAGATCAATTAAAATCGTTAACTGTTTTATGCCAATTTCCAAAAATATCACATATAATAACACATTTGAGCAAGATACTATATGTAATAAAAAAAATTAAGAAGAAAATCAAATAAATAAAAATGAGTGTGCCACTTTGGCAAATACCACCCACTTTTATTTCTAAATATTTATCATAATGGGAGCACTTATATAGACTTGAAGTCCACGAAAAATTTAATAATCACAATCATCAAACGACAAAAAGTGAAATGCATGCACGATTGTGAGGCGAATTGGCAACTAAATGAAATTTAAATGGACAAATAATAACGACATTTAATTATTTCTACAAAAATATAAAGTCGTCAATTTTAAATACAATTCTAATTTTAGGTCGAAATTGAAATATATTTGGATCAAATTTAAAAATTCCATTTTAAAAAAATCAAACTCAACACCTCTTTTTGAAAATTGCATTTTTGACCCTAGATTTAAAATTATTAAAAAGTACCTTACATTATTAATATTATGGGTAGGTCCTTCCTTTTAAAATTGCAAATAGGCCCTTTGAGTATTAATTGCAAGAAAATGACTCACAATTTCATAATTGCACGTGAACTCCCCAAAGAATCACAAATTGCCGTGAGGCCCCCATCCCCAAATCAAATGAAACTGGCAAATTACCAAAACCTAATCAAACCGCTTATGGCAAAAACCCTAGACTACCTCCTTCTAGTGGCGCCGCCATAGCCAACTGTGGAGTGTTGATGCAGGGGCGATAAACGGTGCTGAAATCACTAGCGGACCCTTTGGTACCCCCAACTTTTGAGAATTTTTTTTTTTAAGTCATGTTTGGTATCGATTGAAATCTAAATTTTAATTTAAATCAAAGTTAACAATTAATTTTAATAACATATTTAATGGAATCCATAACTATTTAACTTTTATCAAAATTTACTAAAAATTTGATTTTAATCTCCACTAAACAGGAGCAAAATCACAATAAATTTGAATTTCGATAACATGTTAATTTTAAAAATTATTCGACGATCGTACGCTGATCGAATCTACAAATTGCTCATGTTATCTCAAAACTTATTTCGAGAACTATATTATGAGCATATCGAATAGTCTAAACAGATATCAAAAATAGTTAAAAATATGTTAAACATGAGTCTTAGATAAAGACGTCTAACTCGCCTTTTTTAAAAACAATTTCAATTATTTCATTATTTATTATTTTTGCGGTACAAATTTCTCAATGTAATTCTCATCGTTTTATTAGGAAATTTTATATGGAATATAACATCAAAATTTTTTGAAATTTTACATCTGAAAAAAGTTATATCCCATGTAAATTTTCGGATGCAAAATTATACGGGGTATGATTTTTTTGAACGTAAATTTTCGATTGTAAAATTTCTCTCAACTTCTTTGTAAGTTCGATTGTACCCCCCTAACTTTAAAACTCTGCGTCCGTCCCTGGCTGAAATGACATTTCTAGTCCTAACATTCCTGGACTTGAACAAGAATATATTCCCCCAGGAACGGCATTAGATTCCATACAATTTCAAAAATAAAAATAAAAAGGACGAAGCCTATTAACTTCACATATGTGTACATAAAATAATGTGAAACTAACCAAAAAGATACTAGAATAGAAGAACTACGTAAGGTAAATTGGTACCCAATTTTTGTTCTTGTCTTCTCCAGATGATTATAAGAACAAATCAAGAAACAAGAATTCCAAAAAAAAAATTGAATAAGAAGAAATTCTTTATATTGATCAGTATTTACAGCCTTACGGTCCTTCTTCTGTCCATATATACATAACAGAGAACAAGAACATATATTTAATTGAAGTAGAGAAGAGCAAAGCAAAAGTGGATTAGGTATAAAAACAATTTGTGTTTAGATGTAAGACAGGAGAAGAGCAGCTGGTTTTAGCTACACGAAAAAAAAAATAGCCGATGGTGTTTCTTTTTTTTTTTTTTAAGATTTTAATCTTAGCATGCCCGCTCTGATACCAATTGTTGTAATATTTTACAATGATCATGCTAATAACAAGAATCACATATATCTATTGATAGTTCAAAATTCATACCTGCGGAAAATATTTTGTGTGTGTGAATATTACCAATTAGATCTTCCTCTTCTTGCTCCTTAAAATAATCGGCCGTCAATGGAACATGCCAAAAAACGTATGGAGAGGAGAAGGAACCTAGCTATTATATAGGAAATTATAAAGTCTGCCCATTACCGACTCTAACCCTGATTAGGATTTACTTAATTCCAACCAACATACTTAAAATTACCGCATTATAAATAATAAAGTATGTAAGGTGTACAACGGCCCACTTGATCACTAACACATTGGGCATAATCATAGTATCATTGCAAACCATACATCTAACATGTGACTTGAGTGGACGGTTCACGGGTCAAGGAGGTGTGACCCGCTGGCACCTTCATGCCAGCCTGGATGCTATAATTTTTTTTATTTATTTTTTTTTCTAACGGTATAATTTCTATTTCATCTATAAATTTCAGTTAATTGGCAATATTTATCTCACTTGTAACCTTCCAAAAAATTATACTTGTTATGCCTTCCAAAAAATTAATCTTGTTACTGCAATTACAATTATTCAATTGCAAATATCATCATCATCATCTCTATTATATTTCTTTATTCTCACTACTAAACTGTTTAATACTACTATATTATGGATTCTTGCAATTTTTCTTCTGAAAATCCTATTTTCAATGATAGTTGCTCCCCAATAAATTTAGAAGATGATAATGTTGTAGAAGTTGGATCATCTCAAAATTCAAGAAAAAAATAAATATCAGAGGTGTGGCAAATTTTTACAGTAAATGAAAAGGATGGAAAAGCAGTATGCAATATCTGCAAAAAAGATTATGTCTGGAGATATAGTCAAGGCACCGGCACACTACGGAGACACAAAGAGAAACATCTAAATGAAACAGGACATTTGGATCCTAGAAAAACTCTAATCACTGGTTTTACTAATGCTAGTGGATCAGTTACTTTTACTAATTTTGTTTATTTGCAGGAACGAATGTTAGTTGGGATGTCGGAATTTTTAGCAGCTCGTGAGATACCCTTCACATTGCAGAAGATCAGTATTTTGAAGAGTTCCTGCAAAAGTACATTCAACCTTCTAGGAGCGTAGGTAAAAATGCTGCTTGTTCTAATTCTATGAAATTATTTTATACAATGGCTGAGAATTAAAAAAATGAACTTAAAAAAATTGATGGAATTATGTGTTTCACATCTGATTGTTGGTCTGGACGAAATCATAATGGTTATACTTGTATTACAGCACATTCATTGATAATAATTGGTTATTGTATAAGAGAATTATTGGTTTTCGTTTACTTAAATATCCACATAATGGTGTAAATTTGTGTGAAAATTTATTACAAGTTTTTAATGAATTTGATGTGTTAAATAAACTATTTAGTGTTACATTTGATAATGCAAGTGCTAATAATGCATGCATTGAGCTTTTAATTAGAACTCTTATACCCCTATGTGATTCTAAATTATTTTATATGCTTTGTGTTTGTCACATATATAATTTAGTTGTGCAAGATGATTTGAAATTAATAACACCACAAATAAGTATAACTAGAGAATCTATTAATTATATATCTTATTCAGATTCTAGACAATAAGAATTTGCAAAAATTTGTAAAAATATTGGATTGAGAAGAAGAAAATTCGTTGACGATATTCCTAATAGATGGAATTCAACTTTTTTAAAATTAAAATCGTGTGTTGGCTATAATAATGCTATTAATGCCTTTATTAATTCAAAGCAAAATCAATTTTATATATCTGAATAGGATTGGGAAAAAACATTTAAAGTTATGAAATTTTTGAAACATTTCTATAAGACAACAAAAGTTAGTTCTGGAGTTTATTATCCAACTAGTAATCTGAGTTTATTATCCAACTAGTAATCTTGTACTTTTACAATTAGAAGAAATTGTTGGACAGCTTTCATAATTTAGAGACGATCTTTTTTTCTTTCAAATTATTCACTCAATGGAGGAAAAGTTTAAAAAATATTATGAAACCATGCTACTAATTTTTCCAGTGGCAGCTGTAATGGATCATCGCATTACGTTATTTGGAGTTCATTGTGCTTTAGAATCACTTTATGAAACATTAGCTTTTAATAAAAATATTACAAATCGACAATTGGACATTTTTATTAATGAAATGTATAACAACTATTTTATTAAATATGGTAACAATGAAAATATTTCTTTTTCACAACCTCTAGTACAACTTCTAAAGGCAAATCTTCTTTTTTTCCATAATAGCTAAGAAACGTAATGTTCTTGGTTCTTCATCTACAACTTCAACTGTAAATCCAAATACCAAACCTTCTGAATTAGAAAGATATTATCAATTTGATCATTATAGTTTAATACCTGAAGATGAAGTGGATAATTTAGCTATTTTACGATGGTGAAAATTAAATGAGCGGACATACCATGTATTATCTAAAATGGCACGAGATATACTAACAATTTCAGTCTCAATAGTGGCATCCGAGTCTGCTTTTAGTGGAGGTAACAGGGTATTGGACGAAAGAAGATCTAGACTTAAAGAAGATATTTTGGAAGCTCTCATATGCGTGAAAGATTGGATATTCGCGGATCGAATGATGCAAGATAAAATTATTGATGATGTTGCTGAAGATTTCAAAAATCTTGCAGTTCCTGAAGATTGATTGGAAAACAAATATTAAAATATATAATTTTTGAACAACTAAATTATATTTAAGACTTAAGTAGGTGCCAACCTAGTTGGGATGTACTTAAACTATAAATTATAATAAAAGTAGGTGACAATCTAGTTGGGATGTACTTATGCTATAAATATTTGATAATAGTAATTAGAAATGCATTTAGTTGTTATTTGTTTAAGTTAAATTTAACTTTACAAAGTTATAAATAATTCATGTAATATTAAATTTGAATTCTATGTAAACATTTCTTGGTATAAATATGAATTTATCATTTTATTCAATTCTTCGTTTACATTTAACAAAAAAAAATATTTTTTGCTATAAATATGAAGAATTCTATATTTTTATAATTTTATTTATACAATAATAAGGGTCAAATCGAAATAAATCGCGACCCCGCGACCCGAAACCTGCATGGGCTCGATCCAGATGGGTCAGCACGCAGGCCTGGATTGTAGTCCAAAATTTGTGGGCCGACACCGAAACCGGCTTGGAACCTGTAGCGGGCGAGTTTTTTTTCAGGCAGGCCGTTATCGGACTCATATGTTGGCAGACCGACCAGGCCCGGACCACCCGGATTGACACCTCTATTAAGAACCACAACTTAGGTAGCTTGAACATATTTTGGGTACACTTGAAAACACTTTCGAAAAAATTGATGCAATTCTTATAGAAAATGTTAAGAAGAGAGAGGAATGGGTATGGAAATTTATATGATTTGTCGCTTTAGAAGTTCATGTTTGATGTATCTAAAAATTTTGATAAAAATTTAATTAAAAGTCAACAATTAATTTTAACAACACATTTCATGAGAACCATAACTTTTATTAACTTTTCAGCCATACAAACTTTTATTAAAACCTTCTAAAAATTTGATTTTAACCACCCCAAATATGACTAAAATATTTAGTTGATTTTGAGTCCATATAGCAATTCACTAAATGGAATAGCAAAAGAAATTTATACAGAATAATAGATTTTTGACGGAAGAATGATTATACTTAGCACTTGTTTGATATTGATTAAAATCAGATTTTTAGAATATTTTAATAAAAGTTGATGAGATGTGTGGTTCAAAAGTTATGGATCTCATGGAATGTATGGTTAAAATTAATTGTTGACTTTAATTTAAATTAAAATCTGAATTTTAATTTTCACCAAATATGAGAGTAATGTCTTCTTTTAATTTGAGACAAAATGAAAATAAGAATATAATCGAACGAGTTCATCATAGCTTGACTTTCGAATTGTTTTGATTTGTTTGATCGTAGGTTACTTCTTAAATTGAAGAGAGGTCATCACCTAACAATTTAAGAAAAGAAGTTGAAATTCGTACCAAATTAAAGACATATCCTAGTGCAATGCAACTGCAACTTTTCTCCAAAAATAGATCATTAATTATTTCATTTCATGTGCGAAAAAGCACACACAAGCACACTATGTGAGAGTCTAATGGACCACTTTGTGGGACTAAATGCCCATTCCTTTTTCTACTTTTTCAATCTTCAAAGTGCATGAACGCACTTTTGCACTCCTATAAAACCCCTATTGATTTATGCAATTTAGTTCATAAATTAAAATAAAATCAATTTCATGGCGAAATCTTGTGTGATTTTCTTTGTGTTTTTTGGTATAGGATATGTCTGGCGAGAGCTCTCTTCAATGTGGAGGAGAGCAGGGCCGGTCCTGTGATTTTCGGGGCCTGAGGCGAAGTCCCAAAGTTGGGCCCCCCAAAACAACATAAATTGAACGTATTGCTAACTTTACACTGAACAGTAGAGCAACAAACAAATAAAAGAACAAAAGATCTATATTATAAAGTAACATAACCGACAATAGTTCTAACAATCAGATAAATACCCAATGATTAGCCTAAAAGACAATTACAAAATATCTTAATCGTCTCACAATTATAGTATTAAATACAGTGACTACGTGCGCATGTGCAATTGATCCTACATACTACAATGAACATTCATATAAGTCGACAATGCCACAATTATATAAGTCGACAAGGTTTCAAATATTTTTAATATATCCAATATCAAGTTCGTGCAAGTCACTGCTTACTTGAGTAGTAGAAAATCGATGAAAATTATGGAATCACAATTTACACCCTTCGAAATTCCATAGTTGCATCTCACAAGCCTGAAATCAAAATCATAGGCCTGTACAATTAGGTTCAAATTCACACCCTTCAACATTTAGATTCACAACAATCATTTTGAATAAGTTGTAACAAAATGATGAAAATGAATATTCTCAAATAAGTAAAATTATACCTGAAATAAGTAAATTATGCACAGAAATAAGGGGGAAATAAACACGTTTATCTAATAAATATCTATGAGCCTCAAGATTTAATCTAACAACATAGAAAGGCAAGCAGATGAAGAACAAGAACAACATCCACCAAATTGTACGCTACAAAAGCAGAGAGCTTCGTCAAATTCTCACAATTCCCAACCAAAATTATTCAAAACCCACAATCAAAATGTCCAATAAGTAAAGATAACAAAAAAAGTTTCTTAAAACGAATGCAACCATGAATAGAAACAATCAGAAAATAGAAAACACAGATTACACAAACTAGAATGCCCAACATAAAATGCGCTTTGGGCATCAACGGTTTATCCCAATATTTTTTCTTTATCCCTTTTCATATCAAAGAAAAGTATACTATTTAATTGGAGGCGAGATTCTCAACAACACACTTAAGACTGAAAAAAGAAGTTGCGTCACACATACAAATACGCATACCCATAAAAATGTATGTGTGTGTATATATATATATGAGAGAGGGAGCTTACAAGTTGAAGTAGTGGACCGTGGACGAAAGAGAGGAGTGCGAGTGGAAGAGAGAGAGAAGATTGAATTGCAGAGGAGAGAGAACCGGTGGAAACAAATTACCCAAACGTGAGCAATTCATTACAATTCAATAAAAAAATCTTTTTTCCACGCTGAAAGTGCCCGTTTCTTGTATGGGCTGGGCCAAACATAAAAAAAAAAAAAAAAAATGGCCGGCCAAAAAATGAGGCCCCCTCCAATTTTGGGCCTGAGGCAATGGCCTCATTCGCCTCTATGCAGGGCCGGCCCTGGAGGAGAGTGGTGGTTATGGAGGTGATGGTGGTGGAGAGGGTGGAAATGGTGGTGGTATGGTTGATCATGGTTATGTGAAGAGGTGGTGGAAATGGAGGCAGTAGTGGGTATGGTGGTGGAAAGCATGGTATGATATGGTGGGGGTTGTGGAGGTGGAGGTGAACATGGTGGTGGTGGAGGTGGTGGTGTCTATTGACTATGATAAGTGTATTTTGTACATCTATCACAGTCGTTAAATTAAAGCAATTATTATTATTATTTTAAATGAATTGCGACTTAATTTTGTATATATTTCGCTTGTTAGATGCATCTTGATGAAAAACAATGAAATTGGACAAAATGAATGAAAATTTGGATAAAATGGACTTAATCTAAAGTGTGGGGACTAAATCGCAAAGTGCTAATAGTTGATTCGGACCTAATGTTGATGATTGAAGAAGGGGTGGAGGCAATTAGATGGAATTGAAAGATAAAGGACCAAGAAGATATCAAAAGGAGCTAAAATGAATGAAGACCGAAATCGAAAGACCAAAATGCAACAAAAGGAAAATTTTCACGACGATGCGCATGCGCGGGCCAATTTGTACGCGCGTGACACTTGACAATTCATTTACCAAGAGCAAAGGCCCAAAGATACGTGCGAGGGACGCGAGGGGGCATTTTCTGAGAAAAAAACATATTCCGTTTTTGACACAAACTCTTATGGAAATCAAATTCAACGACTATTTAACTTATGAGGAACTCACAGAATGAGACACATATCAAAACTTTATTTTTCACCATAAGAATGAGGTTAGCACGGGATTCAAAGGTAATTAACACTAGAGATTGAACATTCGAAGTCCAGGTTGAAGATTAACGAAGAAATTGATTTTTCACCTTCCAATTATTGTTTTCAATTTCGGGTGATGTTTTATCAAATCTTTTTGTGTGATTTATTTAGACAACATGCTAGGCTAATTCTTTTCATGCATTGGATGAAGATTAAACATTTTATTATTTATTTTTAATTCAAAACAAACAGTTAGTTAAATTCTTGCGTTTCTTGATTAATCTTGCATGAGTAATTTTATTTTTTTTTTATTACTTGATCACCAATTAAATATATAGTCGCTTGTTATAGTGTTGGAAAACTCACAATAGGTCTAGAACACTGCTTGATTGACATACGTGTAATAGATATTATGAATAATATTAATCACGTGTGCAATTTTTGAGATAATCGTAAAATTGAATGCGTTCTATTCATTCGAATTCAGACTAACAATAGATTCGGGTTGTGACTAGAATATATTTAATTTGTCTTAAAAAAGAGAATTAATTATAATAGAACTATCGATTGTCAAAAATGTATGAATGAAACTAACCACATAATTGAGAATTGATATAGATAATAATAGGTGGATTCATAATCCAATACACTCATTCCATATACATACAAAACCCGAATTTTACAAGCTTCCGTAAATTAATTTAGAATAATTACAAACCACAAATCTCCTTTGAATCTAATTAAAAACTAGAATACTTTGATTGAGTTTTATTCCATTGAGACGATACACATTACTCATCACGTATTACTTGCCAATGATCTCGTATGCTTGCGGGTCTT
Source organism: Fraxinus americana (assembly GCA_035079005.1). NCBI lineage: Eukaryota > Viridiplantae > Streptophyta > Magnoliopsida > Lamiales > Oleaceae > Fraxinus > Fraxinus americana. The sequence goes on along the minus strand of CM068727.1, from coordinate 1,613,567 downwards.
GTACGAACAGACTACTCTAGAATAGAGATAAAATTCTAAGATTGCTCTAGAATAATTAAATATATAGTCGCTTGTTGTAGTGTTGGAAAACTCACAACAGGTTTAGAACACTGTTTGATTAACATACGTGTAATAGATATTAGGAATAATATTTATCACGTGTGCAATCTTTGAGATAATCGTAAAATTGAATGCGTTCTATTCATTCGAATTCAGACTAAAAATAGATTCGGGTTGTGACTAGAATATATTTAATTTGTCTTAAAAAAGAGAATTAATTATAATAGAAATATCGATTGTCAAGAATGCATGAATGAAACTAACCACATAATTGAGAATTGATATAGATAATAATAGGAGGATTCATAATCCAATACACTCATTCCATATACATACAAAACCCGAATTTTACAAGCTTTCGTAAATTAAGAATTTGAGGTTTGTTGGAATTTGGGGCTCCAATCAACCACAAATCGAGCTCAGAAAACCACCAATCCGCCCAAAAACTCCAAACAACTTCCCAACCGTTTGCTACGATTTTTGCCCACCAAGGGCTGCTCACGGGTTGCCCACAAAGGGCGGGTGTGGAGAAGATAGTAGCCTCAAGGTTCAACCACAAAGAAAGAAGGAGAAGATGGTCAAGCACCAAGCCAACGCTCCTCTCTCTCACGGCTACATTTTTCTCCCACACATAACAACACAAGGAATGGGCTGCATATATACCAAAGACATGAGCTTTTAGGTTAACTTAATTAGAGGCCCAATAGACAACAAATGAGTGGGCTACCAACCAAAAGCCATCCAAGATATCGGGTTGGGCATGAGCAATTCTAAGATTGCTCTATTGACAACACTAATGAGTTCTTCTATCAATTTATTGATACAAGATTAAGAATTTGAGGTTGAATTGAAATTTTAAGATATGATTCCCTAACACAACATAATCCTTTGTGAACGTATGGCTTTGCATTACAAGTCAAATAACAAACAAACCCAAAATGTGGATCTAACATTTTGAATCCAGTCATATTTTGAGGAGATATTTCAGGAACCTTGAATTTTTTTGGCCAAATCCTATTCAATATAAATCTTTATAGAATATAAATTAAGAATAACGACTCACATAATTGAAACTTGTTTGGCTAAAACTCAAAGAGACAATTTGGTTACGTAGATTAGAAAGAACTTGACATTGTTAAATGACGTAAAGAAACTGAACTCTTGTCCATAATACTATTTATCGAACATGCACTAAAATATGTAAAACAAAAGTAACATATTTTGTTATGGTTGCTAAACATCTAGTTACTTTCAATCTTCCCATAAATGAATAAATTGGCGAAAATAGTTGCATTTAAGATACTAATTCTCACCAAACATATAAAATTGCAGAAAAAAATATTGAATTTGAAATTTTAAACTGCCAAAATCTCCCAAGCTGATTCTTCTAACAAAAAACCAATAAATCAGCAATTTCCTCTGTTGCATTGCCATGAACGAGATATTTCTTTAAAGAAAATCTTCAATTTCTTCTGCATAATTTTCATAAGAATAAATATAAAATATTTAGTAAGAGGGGAAAGGGAAAAAAAAAAGCACTTACTTTTTTAGCATGCAAATAATTCTTACACAAAAATGAGAATCTGATTTTCTGCCTTTGGCTTTAGTTTTTCTCCTTTCTTGATTGCTTGATCCTTCAGCATCACTGTACTTCTCGGTACAAATTCGCTCGTACTTCCATTGCCTCGTTTTCCGAGGAAATCTTGAAAATAATTGTTTGATCCTTTGCATTGGAAGTGACCATCTCCATTTCTGTTCACCAATTTTCTAAATCAGGAAATAGCTATATTCATCGACTAGCTATTAGAATGATAATGTTTTGTGGTTTCATTTACGCGACGGAGTAACAAATTGACGCCATTTTTCTTTAGCGACGAAGTCTTCGACTTTTCTTTTTCAATAATTCACTGATGACGTACAGCTAGAATTGTCCCATATTCCTTTTTCTTAAAAAAGTTATAGAAATGAAGATAAAGCTTCATCACCAAGTCAAGAAAAAACTATTTCAAATCATTGGCTAAGGCCCCTAAAGAATCCATAAATCTCGTTAGGTGACGAGTAACAAAATTATGTTCTACATAAATCTACAACTTTTCTAGTTTGTCACATTCAAAATCCCAATAATGGTTCCACTTTTCTTTTTCACAAAATAGATATTCGCTCAGATCATGAGCTAAGACTCCTAAATAATCAATCAGAGAAATCTATACCTTGTGTTTTGGCCTTGAATTCTTCGATGGCCCATGTGCATGTTGATTATTTCCATGCCTTAATTCTTGAGCATATTCAAGGAGTTGCCTACGACGATCATATCCTGCAGTCTTGGAACAAAGTGGATGTGGATTGATCATCTTGATGGGGCCTTTTTTTCTATTTGGTGAAGGATTTTTTGATGATTCAATGTAGACATTAATTATAACCCCTTTGTTAAATGGGTTCATTTTTGTTTCACTGTTTTTATCCTGAAATTGTGGTAACTGTGCATTTTTTTTGTGCTTTTCTGCTTATACTTGGATAGAGACAGATATCAAGATGGACAGGTTTCTCAATGGGAACAATACACAAAACCTACATTTAAAAATTACTTTTCAAAAATAACAAATTTGTCTAATTATTTCAAAAATCAGGTGATAAATAGATTAATTAAATATTAAATTATAATATAATATATATTAATTATTTACACCCACCCACCCACCCCATCCCATCCCACCCCACCCCACTATACCACCTTCCCTAACGCTCCGGCGACTGCTCCGGCGACGCTCCGACGGTGGTCCGGCAATGCTCCGACGACCACTCCAATTGCCGCTTCGACGATCGTTCCGGCGATTTCAAGATTTTCAGAAAATAAAAAAATTGGAAATCACACCCCCAACCCATGGATCCCACCTACCACCACCCCACAACTGCCTCAACTTCCTAAAAAAATTACCGGAAAAATGTCAGTCACTTTATATAATCAAGCCGCTGACAGGTCTCATCTGTGACTAATTGTGACCGAATGTGACCAACTGTGGCCAAATTTGTGTTCAGTGTGACTATCTGTGACCAATTTTGTGTTAATTGTGACCAATTGTGACTTGATCATATTCAAGTCACAATCGGTCACAATCAGTCACAGTAGACACAAATTTGGTCACAAATGGTCACCATAAACAAATCCGATCACACCACGGACCAGCACCACAATCCACCACCAGTCACCACCACCATCACCTCCAATTGGAATTTTAAGGTCGCATTTTAATAGTTAGTCACAATGAACCAAATTGTTTGCGATATTAATTTCATTTTTTTTCTTCTAATAAAAAACCTACCCACCATTCATCATTGTAGGCAGATCAAAAAATACGCCTGGTTCATCCCCAGAAAAGCCAAAATCCCTATTTCCTTTACACTTCAGAACAACAAAAAAAAACCAATTACCCTTCAGCATAACAAAAAATACCAAGATACACAACAATCTTCTCAACCCATCCTTCATCTTTGCAGCCATGACACATTTAGAATTCTATTCTCATCCAGTAATAGATTTTCTGTTTCAAATTACGGTGGTAAACATAAATTTGAGGTACCAACAACCGAGAAATCCACAATGGTAAACATGAAACTGACACAATGCTTAGGCCTAGGTCCCCTATTACTTACACCATTATCTACACTCCCATTACCACTTGCCGAGCTATTATCGCGATCGATATGAAGATTGCTCATCAACAAACCCCACATCAAACACAGGACGACACTGTAGATCAATTGACAATGCTCACCGTTGCTTGCAGCAATGCGGTGGTGGGCAACATCGCTCTCGGATCGACGTTACTGTAGCAGCATCGGGATTTCGACGCTCGTCGTTTGTCTTGTAGTGCCTCCGACGATGGTGTGTTGCCAAGAGAACGACGTTGCAATTCTGAACCTCGTCGCTTGTCTTGCCGTGTCTCCGGTGGTAGTGTGTCGTCAAGAGAGAACGGTAGAGAGTGAAAAAAGAGAGAGACGGTGGAGAGAAGTGATTTGGGGTAGGGGTGCTGAGGATATGATTGAAATTTGGGGGTGGGTGTGTGGTTACGTTATAATAAATCTATATTAATTAAATTAATAATTCTTAATTAACACCTGATTTATGAATTTAAAACTAATTCCCCTTATTTATGAAAATTAGTTTTTAAATGTAGATTTCTAGGTAATTTTCTCTTTCTCAATATGGAGGGTGACTGGCCCAGGCTTCACAGACATGGGCTCAAGGCCCACGGAGAACTACTTTACACCTTTATAGTTGGCGTATCATTACGTGGAACTAGACGTTAGTGTTGGAAATGATTTGTTAATTAATGAATTGGGTCAACGTTGAGCTCTAATTTTAGTGGGACTCGTATTTCGATTTTGATGGGATCAAGCATATTCATGAACAATGCTTGGTGTACAATAATTTTGACATCATTGTTGACAACATGCCACGTGGCATGTTATCATTTGGCATTTTAAAAAACAATTCATCATTTCAACCAATATTTTTTTGCCACAACCAACATTGTCAACAATGTTGTACAAAAACATTGTACAAATAGCATAAACATTCTACTTCACAAGGTGATTCACATGATATATTTATTTATTAAAAACCATTTAAATTTGAATGAAATATTTGATGTCAAAATAACCCACTTGAAATTATAAACTAGTGAAGAATTTGATTTATTTGAAATTGTGAAACGCTTATTCCATGTAGGAAAGTTAGGAAACTTTAGTGTCCTTTATATGGGGGTAACAACCCAAACGATCATTGAATTTTGCAAAAGGATTCCATGGGGCTATTGAACTTCAAAATTCACCCAATCCATCATTAAACTTTGCAAATTTTAATCTTGTTCATCACTATCATCACAGGTCGTCAAAAACTTGACAGAATGCTGACGTAGATGCCCAGGTGGCTTGTTGTATCAGATTGTGGCTGCCAAATAAAAACACGGTGACGGTGATTGCATTTCTATTTCCGGCTGTAGGATTCTGTTGAAATTGGCGAGAGGCCATTTCCTCGGGCCTATGAAAGCTTTATTTCAGCATACCATTTTCGAAGTCGGCGTTCGCTGGCAAGTTCATGAAACCACCACTAAACAACACACCTCTCACCAGAGCTTTGAACCACCGGTGGGTAAGCAGTAAAGTACGTTTTTTCCCAGCTTTTACCCAAACTGATTCTTCATTTTTTTACCCAGTCGAAGTACATTTTTTTCCAAAGTAACTCAGAAAAGTTCTGTGTTGTTCAATTGTTTTCATTTTTGAGTTTGAATCTCGTGTAATGGTGTAATTAGTGAGTTTGATTTTGCTGGGTTATGTTCAATTTTGTTCATTTATGAGTTCGATTTTGTTCAATTTTTATCCATGTTTGAGTTCCATTGTGCTGAATCCAAATTTAGTTGAATTTGGGAATGAGCATAATGAGTTCGATTTGGTTTAATGTTGTTCTCGATTTCGTTCAATGTTGTTTATTTGTCCCTTCTGTTGCCATTTGAGTTAGTAATAGTACATGTGTGTAATGGTGGAAATGTTACCATGTCTATCTGTAATGCTGGAGTTAGTAGGTGTGTAATGGTGAAGTTAGTTGTAGTAGGTGTGTAATGGTAAAAGGAAAGTAATGGTGGAATTAGTTTGTCCACATTGCCATATCTGTTTGTAATTATTTTGTTCTCAATCTCAGGATGAAAGGGGCAAATTTTGATTTTTCACAGTTGTAGAAGCACAACACATTATTTCAAGGATTACCCGAGAAAACTTCAATGTCCGTGGTGTCCACATGGAATTCAAAAGTGTTTTCAGGTTGAAAGGAACACCGGTAACAAGGGGCGACTATTCAAAACTTGTAGTGACAACTACGGCTACTTCCACCGGGTAAAAAATGAAGAATCAACCGGTGAATCGAGAACCGTTAATGAAGTAGTGAATGTTAAGGCCAATGAGGAAGCGGAAGATTTGCCTAGAATGTTTGACTCTCTTGCTCGAATAGCCGACAAACGAGACGTCGAGATTTTATTGAACTTGACATTTCGCAAGGGAAAAGGACTTCCGGAGTAGTATGGAAGAGGAAATTGTTGTTGGCTGACATGTTTAGTAGTTAGTTGTTTAATAGTTAATTGTATTGTGTTCGTTTTGTACATGCTATCAGAAAATGGTTCTCATATCAAAAACTATTTCCATATGTATAAAGATATCTATTTTGATGAAATTTTCATGTTTATGAAGTTTCTGTCAATTGTCACTTGTGAGAATGGATAAGACATTAATGAAGTTGTTGCTAATAGACTATAAATGAAGCTGCACTGGCAACTAATAAACCAAGAGTGAAATGAAGTTGCACCAACACAAATATTACACCAGCAACTAATAAACCAAGGCATAAATTCAAGGGATATGTGGGAAAATAATAAGTTGCTACTAAGTTTTAGACTACAATTCTACTCCATCATCACCAGCCAACTACTCCATAATCACCAGCAACCTATATATTGTACCAGCTCAACTCCATCATCACCAACAACTATTCCGCAAATACATTGCACCAACAACTAATATACCAAGAATGGAATATGAATAAATAAGAAACTAGTTCCAAGAAACCACATTACAAACATCCTATTAAACTCCATAGAGCTATTTTATATCCTAAACAAAAGAAGAAACAAGTGCCAATAACCATCTACAATTAAATAAGAAAACATGATTCTTTTCCAAATAAGTAGAACATTTGATGCCTACACCGTTCGTGCTTCTCAAAGGCGAAGTGAACAATCTTGTCATTATATATGTTGTTGGCTTCCACTCTCACCCTGCATACGTAACATCCAACGTACGACTCGGATCAAATTAAATAAAGTAATTGGCATATAGATACCAAGCAAAAAAAAAAAGCCATACCAAAAAGAGTTGCGAACTGGACATCGGTGTCAGCGAGGAACAATGTTGAGATGCCTTAACTTCGGCACAGCCCCTTCCACACTACTATTTCTACTTCGTGGTCTCTTGCCTTTTTCTGAAGCCGAATTTACCTACATGTAAATCGAAAATTAGGGGAATATAAAATCGAACTCCGTTTTAAATTAGTAGGCAAACATAAAACATACATGTGTTCTCTTCGAAGATAAATCTAACGGACCTTGAGTACGTTAACGTCAGAATGTATTTGAGATTATGACCCATGCGAGATGGAATGATTAGGATAAGTACCATAACTCGACTTCGTTAGCGTGAGCTCCTTCTATTGAACATTGATCCACTCCATTATCGAACGGACATGTACTTCATCATCCGCAGTAAGGTTAGACACCTCCGAAAATGCCCGACACCTATCATCGTACCTCAACCGTGCAGGAATACTGACCAACCCATCGTAGTTCACTGTGACCCTCGTGTGTGCTCTACTAACATCCCGCCTCCATCGCCGCAATATAAACTTATCAAGCAGTAACGTGACATCGTTACGGATCAAAACTGTGACTGCATTCCTACAAAGTATCCCTCGAAACTCAAATAAGTGGCAACTGCATACAATGTCACGTGTGTCCCTCGAAAAGGAAACAGAAAAGATCATCTTCATCCGACGATCACCACACAGTCGGACACCCTCTCGAACCTCGTGAATCATCCCTGAATTTCCCTCTAAAATAGATATGATGTCACAGTAAACCTTCCCAATGAACTCGTCTTGGACTTCCCTGAACTTCAAAATGGTGTACATTTTTTGAAATTGCTTTTCCATATCGTAATTTGTTACACACGGTACCATTTGCGAGTATGATTTGAAATCAGCCTGAAATTCCTTCTCGACTTTATTTCTCGGTGCTCTTTCATATGCACTCATATCCGTCGAAGAATGCATTCATACTCTCACTTCATTATGTTATGGACATTTCGGCCTAGAATGTAGTTTTCAATAAGCACAGTACCCAACGGCCTCTATTTTCAAACAATCCTGACAACCACTCATTATCGTACAACTTGTACGTATTAATCATTACTCTCCAACCTTCATCGAATTCTTCAACACTCTATGAATCATATACTAAACCGTGTATAGTCGAAAAGATCGAAGCTTTATCAACATGATAGTCAAACTTCTCAGCAACTTCTTTAAGATATGCCACAAACACCACATATGCTTTGTGTGCAGAAATATAATTTGAATTGCATTCTGCATTGCCCTGTCTTGATCAATAATTATTACATGCGGTGCTTGACCTTGCACGCACTGCAGTCATGTCCGAAATAGCCAAACAAATATACTGGTGTCCTCATTAGATACCAAGCCACAACCAAGTAGTATTGAGTACCCATGATGATTAACGCCAACAAGGCAAACGGCATGTCATACTTAATGTCCGCCCAAAATGCATTCTTAAGTGTGGGGGAATTTGATAGGAATGTAAAATGCATATTTTTCTCTCCTTATTTTATGTACTCGTATGATTAATCCATGCCAAAAATGTACTCATTACGTACATATTTTGATTTAGGTGGCAATTCGATGGAGATGACGTAATTTGGAAGAAATAAGTGGAAAAAGACAAAAATGAAAGAAAACGAAAGTTTGGTGACTAAAGTGCAAATACTCAAAAGCCATGTTGAACCTCACAATGAATATTTGAGAGTGTTAGAGATCAATTAGATGAAGAAAGAAGTCAAAGGGGTGAAATATCATCAAAGAAGGATCACACATCAATTTCCAATCGAAAAGTTATACATCGGATTTTCAGTCTCAGTTTGAGACCCATTTTTGACATGGAAAACGATGTAATTGGAAGATGATATCTGAAAAAAAAATTGTATCCCTTTGAGTTTTCTTTGCAACACATTTTGAATCAGCTCAATTGATCCACCTGTGGACAAATTTACGACCAAAATACTAAATGCTATTTAGAGACAAACATGCGCGCGCACACATGCAAATTCTCTCGCGAGCACACGGGCGTGAATTTTACTTACCGAGCCTAAAACCAATGAACGGCGTGCGGGCAACGAAATATACGGAGTGCATGCTCAGGCATTTTTCATATGTGAATCTCCAATTTTCGAATTTAAGTCAACTACCTATGGAAACAACTATAAATACATATTTTAAAACCTAGAACAGGGGGAGAACATATAGAACGCTTCCAAACTCTATTCATCTTTATTTCTCTCTTAGATTCATGAATTGTAACTAAACTTTTACACTTGGTCGAAGAAAATTGAAGCCTCGGAACCACATGTTGTGAGATCTAAATAGTTTTTCTTATTATTTAATTCTTATTTTGCGTATTGAATATTTTTCTACACTTATTTTCATGATTGTTATGTTTAATTCCTAGGAAGCCTATTAGTTTATTATTCATTACAATCTACCGCTAAGTTAAATATCAAATTCGTAATTGTTCGATCTTTTTAACTTGTGAAGCACTAGGATTTGATGATTTTCTGCGATAGAGGTTATTGAATCTTAAGAAGAATGTTTAAATAGATTGAATGCAACCACTGGTGTTTGTGTTATCTAGTTCATCGATTTCTATATTGTGTAAAACTGTTACTAAATTGAATCTTGAACGCTGGTCTGGGATTATTTAATAATTAGGGTTAATTAGAACGCTGGTTTCTAATGAACTAAAATTAAGGAGAAATATGAATCAATTCCAGCAATGAATATTCTAAATATGAATTGAATTATCATTGCATCTGTGATCAATCGTGGCTTTCCAACGGTGGATATGAACTTAGACCAAGGTTAGTCTTTTGATTGTTTTCGTTAATTTAATTTTCATTGTTATTGATTATATTATTTACAATTGTTTACATACAAAAATCCTCCAATCATTGTCAAAGTATAAAACATTTAATTACACACTCTTCATGTAATTGACCCTTACTTCCACTACTACATTAGTTTTAGAGGTTAAGGTATACGTTTGGGTTCCTACGACAGCATACACCAGAGTCCTCGTCTAAATCCTACTGAAGTAAAATCCCGAGCACCGTGCTTGCATATCTGAAATATATGATTGTATTGCGGCAACATCTCCTTCTCCGAGTCGTAATCGTCTAACTTGTTCAATATAATTTCGACAATCCCTCTCTACGAAAGGCATAGTCTCATAAGCACCCGATTCCACCACCGCAGAGTTGTAACTTTTGTGCAATGGAATTCCTGCCATATCATTCACTTCAAACTTTCGTTTGACATTTGCAATCAATTCTCGATTGCATTGATAAAACCTCGATTTCAAAGGACTCGTTTCATGATTGTGCTCCACTTGGGTTGTGTTTACTCTCCATTGTCCATTACTTAATAAAGACACCGAGATCCTTGCTTTACAATCTGTTTGGCTTGTTGGTTGTTGCTTCAAAGAATTGATTGAACTATAACTTCTTCTGCCCTCACGACTATAAGTAAATGTTACGTATCTCATAACTACATCAGTCCCCTTTTTCGAATTCCTTTTCCTAATTGGAAAACCCACTTGAAAAGCATATCACTTGTAGAAGTCGAGAATTTATTTTTCATCATTGAACATCATACCCACCTCAGACACGTTCACTTCATCTCCTCCCAACGTATCATTTGTAACTTCGTTCGTGACATTCTCATTCCCAGATTCAACCAATAAATCATTATGCTCCTCTTCCATACTTTCCATTCCTGCAATGAAATAATCGATAAGCATTACGGGTGAACTAGAATAAATAAGTATGTTTTCCTACATTCGTGCACTTTCTTTACAGTGTAGGAAATCAAAGAAATTCATGTGTAGGAAACGAAATGAACTCTCATATATTAGATTAACGTAACATAAAAAATTCCAATTATAAGCTTCTAATTCCATAGTTTACTCTGTTCTTCAACTATGCTAAGAGTTCTTATTTTTTGCAAGTGCCTACGTAGTGAGAGTGCTAGTGGAAAAAAGTTGCTGAAAAATATTATATACTTAGTGATAAAGCATCCAAGCATCTCTACCCTTTATTTACCTCGAAAATATGTTTCTCCCCCTCCAATTCGACAGTGGCGGATTCTCACTATCTTTGATAGCCTCAACTAAACTATATTCAAAAAAGAAAATCCGGAGGACGTCTAATTTCTGGTTCGTAAGTGAAGGCTTCAGGTCCACAAAAAGGAGAGCTCGACGGAGGTGAATGTTGGGAAAATTTTTGATTTGCAGTCGGAAATTTTTGTTCGCAAGTGTGGGCTTCCGGTTCAAAAATGGGCTGCTCAAGGGAGGTGAATGGTGGGTATTATTGCCGAATTCAGACTTCGCTTGTGCCGAGATGAAGAACGCCAACCATTGAAAATGAGAAAAGCGTGAAATTGTGGGAAATTAGATTTTTTTTCCCTCGCTTTCCTTTCATTTCATTGTTTACTCTGTTTTCCTTTTTTTATTATTTTTTTTAATGTGCCACATTCATAATTCAAAACCCTGTAAGATACCTGTGAAAGGAGTCATGTACTCCTAGCATTTTCTAAATAAAAAAAGTGCTACTTAAATGAATTAACTTAAATTGTTAAAATGCGTTTTCAAAAATTAAAATTTGGAATCAATATAAACTCGAACCCAACATAACCCCAACTCCATTAACCTACAAATCGCATTCACCTCACTCGAAATCATCCTCTTTATCTTTTGAGTGAATAACTAAACCCAAATCTCCCAACTCTAAGAACCCTAAATCCAACTTGCCAATGTGGAATTAAAGCAATGCTAACATCGATCTCGCATCGAAGAAGTAAATCCCCAAATTTCCCAAAACCAAGAAACCTAAATCCGACATGACAATCTGGAATTAGAGCAACAAAAGCATTGATTCCAACAAAATGAAGATCGAACTCAGCTCTAGCAAATATGGCATCTTTCTCAGATACCAATCGTCGCATAGGCACGATTGTGTGTTATTACGGAGTGTTATCCATTTTGAGGACATCATGGACTAACGATAATCCGGGAATACGAATTTACGACACGTCGAGTGGTTGCGACTGCTTTGACTGGCTTGATGATCATGTTGCTTCAAGACAGAAAGATGTTATATTGGGGTTGCTCCGAAATATAAGGAGACGGGAAGCCGAGAACAGTGTTGTATGTTTGGAGGTTTAGAATGTGAAACTTCAAAATAATAAAAATGAACAAGAGGGTTGGGATTTTCGGGCTTTATGTGATCTTCAAACCGAGGTTGACCGACTGTCTCGAGATAATAGGTTCTACCATATTGGTTTTCATATTTTGTTGATGTTGGTTGTAATGAATTATATTTTGTAAACTATATTGCTATGGTGAAATAGACACCGAGGAAGAAAATGATGTTGAGAAATTGGTTGCGGTTGATACATGGAAGCATTCGAATTTTCTATGCATAAATTATATACTCAACGGACTGGACAACACATTACGTAATGTGTACTTCATTGCAAAGTTTACGAAAGACATTGTGGGAATCTTTTGACACCAAGTATAAAACCGAAGATGCGAGCATAAAGAAATTCATTATCGGCCAATTTTTCGATTACAAAACGGTTGACAACAAAACTATCATATCCTAAGTTCAAAAACTTCAAATTATACTCAGTGGTATCCAAGCTGAAAAAATGAATCATTTCAAGTTGCTGCATTGATCTAAAAAATACTGCCTTCGTAGAAGGACTTCAAGAATTACCTAAAGCATAAGCATAAAGAAATGAAATTTAAAGATATCAATGTTCAATTGAGAATAGAAGAAGACAATTGCAAATCTAAAAAGAGGAATTGTGCATTTCATTCAATAGAATCAAAGGTCAATATTGTGGAAGGAAGTTTCAAGACTAACAAAAAGAGAAAGCTCAATGGTGAAGGACAAACTAGTTATTCAAAAACTCCTAAAAATTTCAAAGGCAACTATTACAACTGCGAAAAGGCAAGACATGGGTCCAAGAATTGTTGAAAATCAAAGAATGTCAAGTTAAAAAAAACTCCCCAAATCAAGGTAACATATGATGACCTTTCTGATAAGGTGCAGACATAAATCTTTTTGTAATCATTTCTGAATGCAACTTAGTTGGAAATACTAAGGAATGGTGGGTGGATACTGAAGCTACTCGTCACATATACTCAAACTAATGGATGTTCTCTACCTACAAAGCAATGGGTCAGGATGAACAATTCTACATGAGATACTCTTCATCTTCTAAAATTGAAGGATATTGAAAGATAGTGCTGAAAATGACAAGTTGAAATGAGCTAACTTTGAAAGACATTCTTCATGTGCCCAATATTCGAAAGAATTTGGTATCTAGTTCCTTGTTAAGCAAGAACAGGTTTAAGTTAGTATTTGTTTTGGAAAATTTTGTATTTACAAAGAATGATATGTTTGTAGGAAAGGGCTACCTAATTGAGGGGCTCTTTAAGTTGAATGTAATAACTGTTGTACCTCCTACTATAAATAAAATTATATCTTTTTACTTGCTTGAGTTTTTAATATTTGACGTGAACGATTAGGACATGTAAATTATAATATTTTGCGTAGACTAATCAAACTGGATTTATTACCAGAGTGAGATTTAGATCCTAATCATATACGATATATAAAGGAGTCAAAATGGCTCGTTTACTCTTCGTTCTGTCGAAAGAAGTACCGAGCCCCTAGATTTAATTCACATCGATATATGTTGAAAGTTCGTAGTTTACCAACTAAATTTGACCTTACGTGAAAATTATTCTATTAAAAGCAACAAGTCACTTTTTAATAGTTTCTAGATGATTAAACAAACAGTTAAATTATCCAAAATTGAATTGCCACAGTTTGTAATATGGACAGCAATAAATAACACCAATATTGATGATGAAGAAACCCAACTGTGTAAAAACTATGGGACCCAGCCAATTACCTCCACTATAGACAATATGGATTATAGTCAGTTTCCAGTCTAGCAAATTCCACTAATTCCCGTTGTTGTAATTCCTATAATCTCCAAGATATGCTGTTCCTCCGGACTCACGATCTGCTATCGTAGATACTGTCTAGCCAACTTGCTAGATCTTCCGATCTACTTCCTGTAGCTTCCAAGATTTGCTGTAAATTCTAGACTCATAATCTTCTACAATTGTCTCTTCCAAGTGGATACCTGGGAATCACATATTCATGTTCTTCTTCCTGTGCTTGTAGTCCAACATCTCTCAACATCTAGAAACTTCTCAAGTCCAACTGAGAAAGTACCTTCCTCGAAGTGTTAATGAAGTCAGGTATTTTGGATTATTCAATTTGATGTTTTCCCAAAACTTGGTTGCCGGATCTCAAGAATGATGTAGATGAATCAATCAATAAATTGTGTTCTTGAATCTCTCTAATGATGTGAAAGTGCTTTTCAATTGAAGCACAATGAAGCAACTACCAATTTTCGTGCAAGACTCTCTGTATTTATAGTTGGAGGTGTATGAGTAGTATGGGCCGTGTGAAACTCTCCAAAATCACGAACTAGGGTTAGTCGCATAATACAGTCACTCAAGCGATGCTTGGGCGATAATCGAGCGACAATGGTTCTGTTTCTGTCGCTCGAGCGATGTCCAGGCGTGAAGCTAGCGAAATTCCGACGCCGCTTTTTCTTTGTTTTCAAACTCGAACTCGAACCCTAAGCTACCTAACTCAACTATACAAAATTGCACTTCACTCCTTGACTATTACACATGTTCAATTAAGTCCTATTTGTTCACAGAGTTGCCCATTACAATTTTGAACCTAACATGTGACTTAAAATTTGTTCAAATTAGAGGGGATAAAAAGTACTTTATCACTTTTATCGATAATTGCACTCAATATTGCTATGTATATTTATTCAAAAGCAAAGACGAAGTAATTGAAGGCAATAAGAAGTTTAAGGCAATAAGAAGTAATAGAGATGGTGAAAATGATTATCAATTTGAATAATTCTGTTCGGAACAAGGAATTATTCATATAACTACCACTCCTTATTTTCCTCAATCTAATGATATTGCTGAATACAAAAATTGAACATTAAAGGAAATGGTGAAAGTTATGCTAATAAATTCAGGACTACTATATAACTAATGGGGGAAAGCTTTGCTTTCTACCAATTATATTCTCAACAAATTACCACATCGAAAATGTACAAGATACTTTATGAATTATGAAAAGGTTACAAACCTAACTATAAATATTCAAAGGTATGAGAATGTTTGACTAAGGAGCCGATTTTTAAACTTAAAAAGGTTAAGATATGACCTAAAACCATTGATTGTGTATTTATTGGTTATGTCTATTATAGTAGTGCGTACATATTTATTGTACATAAGTTTGGAATACCATATGCGCATGTTAATACAATAATTGAATTGAGGGATGTTACATTTTTTTTGAGAATATTTTTCCTTATAACATACAAAGTGAATTAAATTCACTGAAGAGACCTCGTGAAAATGAAGGGTAACAGATCGATAATATATAAATAAAGAAGAACCTACACACAGTAAGAGGGCTAGGACGACAACCTCCTTTGGGCATAATCTTTTTACTTATTTGTTAGAAAATGAATCTCAAAGTTATAAAGAGATTATATCATCAACCAAAGAAGATATTGAAAAAAAGTTATTCATAGTGAAATTAAATCCATACTACAAAATCATACATGAAAATTAGTAGACCTTCATCTCGTCAATAAGTCATTGGGGTATAAAT
Organism: Fraxinus americana; assembly: GCA_035079005.1. Classification (NCBI taxonomy): domain Eukaryota; kingdom Viridiplantae; phylum Streptophyta; class Magnoliopsida; order Lamiales; family Oleaceae; genus Fraxinus; species Fraxinus americana. Next base: position 1,597,829 of record CM068727.1, on the reverse strand, counting down.
GGATTTTCAAAAAGAAAATGACAGCAGATGGACTAATTAACTAATATAAAACTAGACTTGTCGCTAAAGGCTACAAGCAAAAAGAAGGTCTTGATTATTTTAATACATATTTACCTGTAACAAGAATTACTTCCATACGTGTGCTTATTGCGATAATTGCGTTAAATGATTTGGATATACATCAAATGGATGTTAAAACGATGGAGCAACCAGAAGATTTGTTGCCTCAATACAAGAAACGAAAGTGTGTCGACTTGTTAAATTGCTTTATGGATTAGAGTAAGCTCCTAAGAAATGGCATGAAAGATTTAATATGGTTATGATATCAAATGGTTTCAAAATTAAAGAGTATGATAAATATATTTATGTCAGAGCACTCAAAATGGATATGTCATAGTATGTTTATACGTAGATGATATGTTGATTATGAGTAACAATGATACCATTATTCAAACTAATAAAAGGATTTTAACAAGTTTAAAGAATTTGATTTATTGAAAATTATTAAATTCTCATCCCACATACGAAAGATAAGAAACTTTGGTATATTTTATATAGTGGAAGTTTGACAATTGGGTTTGGCCCCTAAGGGGTACCAATAGTTTTTAGAAGGGGGTAAACCTAAATACTATTGGGTGTGGTCCTAAGCTTATACAAGTGTTCGCATTGTAGGCTCGGCTCGGCATGACATGAGCACATGTTTGTGTCCTAGTCTGGTCCGATTTGATTCGTGTTCGATGGGGTGGGTCCTTGTATTATAATATATTTTAGGACAAAATTTACTTAAATTTTAGGGCTAAATTGTAATTAGTCAAATTCTTAGGTACTTAATATAATTATTTTTTACCTTATTTCTATTTCTAGAATTTTTTTTTTTTTTGGATCGTTTGTTAATAGACGTAACAGATGTTTGCAATTAGAATTAGGGCGTGTTTGATACGCCTTATTTTCCAGGCAACTAGGAAAATATTTTCCACTTTCCACTTTTTTGGCTGTTTGATAGGCGAAATTTTCCACGGAAAATATTTTCCGGGTTTAGCCCACACGTGTGCATTTTCCGGCTTTTTGATGAAAATATTTTCCCGCCTTTTTGGTGAGAAAAAATTTTCCAGGCTGGCTGAATTTTTTTTTTTTTTTTTTTTTTTTTTTTTTGGCAATGGAAACAAATTTCATAGCCAATGGTAAAAAAAAATTTCACTTTAATGGACAATTTTCATGTAAAATAAAGTCAAACGAACACTAAACTTTGATGAAAAAAATGATTTTTTAGGAAACAATTTTTTTTCCCTTTTTTTTTTACTTTTTGGCAATGGAAACAAATTTTATAACTAATTGTAGAAAAAAATATCACTTTAATGGACAATTTCCATGTAAAATAAAGTCAAACGAATAAAAAATTTAAAAATTTTCCAGGTGGAAAATTATACCAATCAAACACACTTGAAATCATTTTCCCTGCAAAACATTTTCTAGGCAAACCTTTTCCCTATAAAACATTTTCTTTCCACCCATTTTCCACCCTTGCAATCAAACGCACCCTTAGTGTTTCATTCTGAATAGTATTATCTGTTTGGGTTTGGTGGACTGTTTGAACCGTGACGATCGTTCTCAAATGACTTTAATGATGTTCGAATCGTCACGAATGAATCTATAAATAGACTGCCTTGGTACCATAAAAATTTACACAATTTTCATTGCAAACTTTCTCTACTTTGAATCTCATTTTCTATCTCTTTCTGATACTGTTATTGAAGTGAAAACACTTCATTGAGTTCGTTGGAACTTCTGCAGATTGTTGTACTGCTTCCGTAGAAGACGAAATTCGTTCTATCTTAGGAGATAATTACTGAACGCCTCTAGAACTTTTGAAGGCAGCAAATTCGTTTAAAAGAAACATTGTGAAGTCGGTGGGGTCGAATTAATATTTTGATCATGTTAATCATCTCATTACGCTATTCAAATTATATTAAAGTAATCATGTCAGTGTAATATACTCATATTGTTCAAAGGAGGAATTTATACTTCAGAAATAACACTTAGTTTGGGTTAAAACTCATAGGTAGTTCTACGTGATTGACATAATGAATGACTTGATGCTACATCAAAAGTTATCCAAACAAATTGACGGATGATCGCACGAAGATAAAATTTAAATTCTTAGTTGTCTCTCGGAGTTTATTCGTTGGCAAATGCTATTAATTTAATGTCAAAACAAAAGTCAAGTACCTTATTCTCTAGACACTTGGAACTCGTCATTTCTGGTCTAGATTGTCAACTCACTTCATTCTCTGAGTTTTGGTCCCAATTATCGAATGAAATTGAAAGTACTTTTTTTTCAATCTTTAACCTTAAATAAAAGTACTAATTGAGAAACAATATTTATTCTATGAATAATGGTTAAGAAGAAATAATATTTTTTTTACATAAATGACCACATTAGGTTGTACATTTCATTAATAATGAGAGAAAAATAGTAAAAACTTCTCATACAGAGACGTAAAGTACAATGTGAATACGCAAAATAAATATAAACGTCAAGCGGCAACTATTGTCATCAACGGCCACTTTCAATGGCTATCATGTTGATATTGAAAATTACAGATGTTAAAAATAGCATTTTTTTTTTTTTTTTTTACACAATACAATAAATACACTTTCAACTGCTATCAATGACGATATTTAAATCCATTAAATATTTAAAAAAAATATTTAACATATCAATTTTAGTCATCATTTTTAAATTTGCACCAAAAAGTTACAATGTTGCTGTGTATTTCAAAGTCTCAATTTTTTCCTACCCATCCAGCCTATACACATGCAAGGAAATTATTGCTTTTAAATCTGTCTTTATGGTATTAATCTACTTATCTTTAAAATAATTTACTTAACTTAACTTACCTTAATTAAATAGGATGACAGCATGTCACACTCCTAGTTTATCATATGTAATTCTTTAGTTTTTGGAAAATAGTTACTTGATGCGCTAATGATTTTGTAATACTCGAATCATGTTTCATTGCAACAAAATTAGCTTTTTCACGACATTAGTCGACATGCGTATAAGTCATGACGTAAAAATAGATCATTCATGACATGTCTTAAATGTGTGCCTAACAATTCAATTACTTAAAGTATTTATATCATACATTTTGGGCATGCCGTCTTAAAATCAGTTAACAACGCTCTTTTTGTTTTTTGGCGACATGCTATGCATGTCGTAAAAAGGGGTGAATATTTACGATATTGCTTTATAAGGTGTTCAATTGTACGTTGTAAAAATCTTTTTGCGATGTGCAATGCATTCCATAAAAAAGCAAATTATGAGTTAGTATAGAATAATAGACGTCACTAGATAATATCGTAGAAAAGATTTTGCATGACAAAACATAAAAGAAAATTTCAAATAAGTATCAAATGCAAACTCTCTATTACTAACGTGGTACACTCCTTGTAATCATACATAAATGTGAAAATTTTTCATTATAACTTCGAAGTCATTTTAAAGAGTCGTCCCTAGTGAATCACAATTAAGGCCGTAGCTAAAAAATATACCTTCGATAGAAAAAAACAAAAAAAGAGAGAGGGGGGGGGGGGGGGGGGGGGGGGAATTTTTCTTATTATATATTATTGAGTCATATTTATGTGGCCAAAAAAAAAAATTAATAAAATGATTTCTAAACTAACTTTCAAATTGAAGTTTTATATTTCAATTGAAGATCTTGTTCTTGTATTCTTACCCTAGTTTTACATTTTCTTCTCGACCTTGTTACTATATGAAAAAAAATGAATTTTACAATAATTTCATGCATTCCATTACTTTTTTTCATGATATAATTGTATTTAAACTTAAAAGTGAACGATAAACTTCTTTCAACTTAGTTTGAGCTAGTCTTCTTAACCTAATATGAATATTGATCCACGTTCAATTTGAACATAATTTATTTTAAATTATTCTTGAAGCTCAAACAAATTAGAGAGAGAGAGAGAGAGAGAGAGAGAGAGAGAGAGAGAGAGAGAGAGAGAGAGACCCAACGAAAAACAGAAAGTCAAACATTGTAATAGAAAACAGTTTTGGAAAAGTTACAAGTTTATTTCATCTTGCTCACTCAATTTTGATTTATTTCTATTTGAGCATTCAATTTATATTTTCTTTCAAATTGACTATTTTTCTTCAAATTAGACTAAAAATAATAACTAGTCCCACTTAATTGACAGAATGACCCTGCCCCTGTTTGACGGTCATTCTTTTTTATTCTATACTTTTTCATATTTATTTTTAATTATATATTTTTACAGTAAAATATTTTTCAGATAAACTCAAAATTTTTCCTTACCTTTAAATCACACATTATCCTAAAATTTACTATTTAAAAACTCACTCTTTTCAAAAAAAAAAAAAAACTGTCAAAAAGGGACTAATTAAATTTTTATAAAAGTTGATAAAATGTATATTTGAAAACTTTGATAAGAAATTTGAATTTCATAAAAAAAAAATTAAAATTAAAATTAATTATTAATTTTAACTTAAATTTTTATAAATTTTTTTTTTTTTTTTAGCTATAGCAAAATTGGGTTTATATAGAAATATCATAAATAGAAAGAGAGAGAGAGAGACACGTCCAGTTCGTTTTTATTGTAAGTATCAAAGCAGTCTATTGGAAATGGAAGGTGGAGCTCAAACGGCGGACACGGATATGTCGGAGGCGCCGTCGCAACAGCAGCAGGTGAGTCAGCAACCGCAGCCGCCGATCGAGCACATCCCGGCGACGCTGAGCCACGGCGGTCGCTTTATCCAATACAACATCTTCGGCAACATCTTTGAAGTCACCTCAAAATACAAGCCCCCAATCCTGCCAATTGGAAAAGGCGCCTACGGCATCGTCTGGTAGTTGAACTTAAATCATTTTCCCCTATCTGTTATTATACATCTGTGTCTATGGATTTGTGATAAAATTGGAATTATATTGTTCTTTTTTTTTTTTGTACTTTTTTTTGTTTGGGTTATAAAGCTCGGCTTTGAATTCGGAGACAAATGAGAATGTGGCAATAAAGAAGATAGCGAACGCTTTTGATAACAAAATCGATGCGAAGAGGACTCTGCGTGAGATCAAGCTTCTTCGCCATATGGATCATGAAAATGTTAGTGAGGAATTTCTCATTAATTAGATAATTTTTTTGTTTGTGCACGCGCGTGTGTATACATAATTTTTTTGGTGGGCTATAAGGATCTCTGAAGAAATTTTTTTTTTCTTCCATTTTTAGGTAGGAATTTTTTCTTTTGTCATGTTAGGCAACTGGTAGCTACGATGTTAGTAGGCGAAAGAAAGCTTCTGACTTTTTAAATTTCTCAAAATGATTCAAACGTAATGCAATTGGGTTAATTCATGGAAAAATATTCATAGTTTTAACTAAGGCATAGGGAAATTTTATGGATGATTTATATGTTTCAGCACGTGAATTAAGCCCCTGTTTGGTTTAGATAAAATTCACATTTTTAGTACATTTTAATAGAAGTCGATAGAATGTGTGTCAAAAAGTTTTAGGTCCATAAAATGTATGATTAAATTAATTATTAACTTTGACTTAGATTTTAATCAACTTTTTAAGTTGAACCAAACATGGACTAAATATTATCATCCTTTTTTTTTTTGTTATCCATCACTGGTTTCACACCTGTTATTTTTTTTTGGAAATTTTGCCATATTTTAGTTCACCCAGCTGGTGATTTGAATTCATTGATTTTCCAAATTTTGAAATTTGAAGCTAATGGTTTTACTCTAGCTTTTTTGCTACTTACTGGTCACTGGAAATAAATTTCCCAAGAAAAAGCTCATAGAACTACTCTTTCTAGAAAAGTTATTAGATTGTAGACGAAAGATTTTTAGTTTCTAAAAGAAACAAAGATTCATGGGTTTTTTTATCAAAAAAATTTAATAAAGGTTTTAGCAAATTTTGATAAATTCATCAAATATATGATTGAAAAGTTGATAAATGTTGTGGTCCTATGAAATTTGTCATAAAAATTAATTGTTGACTTTGACCACAACTTTTTAGCAACTTTTAAGCTATACCAAACAAGCACATAATTTTTAATTGATTTAATATTCTTTTGGTTAATCAATTGCATTTGGGAAAAGTTTATGCATCAGGCATTTACTTTACCAAAATTAAAAATCAGGTACTCAAGTTTAAATTTGTAAAAGTCAGGTTTTTGTTTTTAATTAATTAATTATATTTCATAATTATTATATTAAATTAAATATTTAACTGTAATATAATAAAATCAACCCACCCCACTCCACCTCACCCCACCTACCCCACCACCATTGCTCCTGATTACTCCTCGGCGATCAGACGATCGCCCGATCTGGTTTGACTCCGATCGTTCCGATCCGACGATCGTCTGATCCGGCGACTTTTTCGAGGTCACGTAACAAGAAATTTGTAGGTCACGGTTATTTCGAGGTCACGTATAAAAAATGTAGATCGCAAATTATTTCGAGGTCACAGATTTAAAATTTTATAGGTCACAGATTATTTTCGAGGTCACAGATGAAAAAAATTAAGGTCACGTATTCTCGTTTTAAGTTACAAATTATCAATTTCAGCGAGTCACAACCACAATTTCGAGGTCACAGACACCCACCTAGGTCACAAAGTTGAAAAAAATGGTAACTTTTACATGTCACGACTGCTTTGTGAGTGAGTCACTGACGACCACCTAGGTCACGTACACAAAAAAAGACAACCACAAGCTCAATATCTAGGTCACGTACACCAAAAAAGCTAGGTCACGGACCAAAAAAAAAACCACCACCAAACCCGACCACCAATAACACCGTCGACAAACAACAACACAGAGATCCGTCGACAACCAACCACACAGACAGATCCGTCACACCACAACTGAGAAACCACTACAAAATCACCACCACCAGCCCGACCACCACCTAAGCATTTTCATTTTTAAAAAAAATCACAATGTGCAAATCACCAACAATATTTGAGAATCAATAAAAACACAATATCACCATAAATCAAAAACTCAAGATCTGGTAGAAGGTAAAAAAAAAAAAAAAAAAACAAAATCAAGATCCAGATCTGGATCTCGACCGGCAGCAGCTCATCGCCGGCCAAGAATGTTGCTGCGTCAGGCCGACGCTGCCGAGCAGCTAGCCGTCGCATGTCGCGACGCCAGCGTCGCACGTACGGGCGTCAGAGCAGGAGCTGACAGCCGAACGGCAAGAACGTCGCAGCCGACGTTGTCGCTGCTCAAAGATCGCAGGGTGAAGAAGGGAGGGGGGAAGATGGGGCGGGGGAAAGAAGGGGAGGGGAAGAGGCGGCGGCGGGCGGAGAGACAAGGATACTGGCGAACGGCAAAGAACGTCGCAGCCGACGTTGCCGCTGCTCAAGAAGATCGCAGGGGTGAAGAAGGGAGGGGGGTCGAAGGGGCGGGGAAGAGGCGGCGGCGGGCGGTGGGCGGTGCGGAGGCGGCGGTGGAGGCGGCGGTAGAAAAAGGAAGAAGATGAAATAAAATGAATTGGTTTGGTTAGGGTTTTATATTTAAATGAAGATGGTAGGGGTAGGTAGTAGGGTGGGTATATATTTAATTTAATTTTAAAATATTATTATTAATATTAATTGTAAAATTAAAACCTGATTTTTGATTAAATAAACTAAAAACCTGATTTTTTAAAAGTCAAAACTAAACACCTTGTTTATGGTAATTTTCCCATTGCATTTAACTGCATTAACTTCTTTGATTTTTTATTTTTTTTTGATAGATAATCAAGAAATTTCATTAATCAAAAATAAATACACAGGAATTGTATTATCAGTTTAAACAAGAAAGAAAAGATATGAAGTTAGGCAGCCTCTCTATAGGATTGCTAGTCGCTGTATTAAATCAAGTATACAAAGTCAAATAAAAGAATTCTCTGAATTGCTCTGTGGTCCGTATTTGCTCTTTAAAACATCGATTGTTCCATTCCCTCCACACACACCATACAATGCATCTCGGGATAAGATTTCATACTGGCTTGCTATCCTTATCACGAAGTTTCCTCTTCCATGCCTGCAACACGTCCTCTATACGTCTAGGCAACACCCAATCTATATGCTGAGAAGCCAGAATACTATTTCAAAGCCAACGGACACCGTCACAGTGAATGAACAAGTGGTCATGTGTCTTCCTTATCGCTCCTACACATATAGCACCACTCGGTAACATAAAAGCCTTTTTTTCGAAGATTATCCATCGTTAATGTCTGTCCCCTCACAACCGTCCACAGTAAAAATGCCTCTCGTGGGGGCAATTTGCAATGCCACACCATCATCCAGGGGAATGAACTCTCCAAGGTTCCAAGAGAAATCTATAATAAGAGCGAACTGAAAAAATGCCATTTCATGCCAGCCTCCATCGGCAACGATCATCCTCTCCTACCCAAATTTGCGCCTCATACAAATCCGTTAGAAACAATGCATAGTCGTCCAATTCCCAATCCTGCAAACCCCTCTGAAAAGTGATATTCCAACTGTAACTCCCATTGTGGATGGCTAAAATGTTATTCACCATAGCAGAAGGCATCATAGTAATGCGATGCAAGGAAGGAAACCTCAACTTTAGCGGTATATCTCCATACCAATAATCATCCCAAAATCTTATATTAGTACCATTCCTCACCACAAAAGTCAAGCTATTCCGAAAATCGTTCCATCCTCGTCGAATATACCTCCATAGACTCACCCCATAAGACCCACGACCCTCACTCGAACACCATCCCCCTCCATCAAGCCATACTTTGCCCCAATGATTTCTCTCCAGAAACTCTCCCTCTCCACACTAAACCGTCACAGCCATTTGCCTAATAATGCTTTATTAAACAAAGTAAGCCTCCTCGATCCGAGATCCTCCATCCTCATAGGAGAGCAGACAACTCCCCATTTAACCAAAAGAAGTTTCCTCTCCTCTCTTAACCCTGCCCAAAGAATTCCTTTTGAATCCTCTCTAATCTGTTAGCCACTGCCGCAGGAATAGGAAACAGCGACATAAAATAAGCAGGGACATTTGATAGAGTAGATTTGACGAGAGTAAGATGGCCACCCTTCGAGAGATACATATGCTTCCTCCCCGCTAACCTCCTTTCCACCTTTTCTATAATAGCATTCCAAATATTAATACTTTTACATCGCGCATCTAAAGGAAGTCCGAGATATGACATAGGTAACTGCGCAACCCTACAACCGAATATAATAGCTAGTTCCTCCACATTAGTGACCTCCCCTACTGGAATAACCTCAGATTTTCTCAGATTAACCTTCAATCCTGACACCGCTTCAAAGCATAAGAGTAACCCGCGTAAATTCCTGATTTGCTCTTCAACTGCGTTACAAAAAATCAGTGTGTCATCTGCAAATAACAAGTGGGACACCTGCAGTTGACCAACCATAAATCCCGTAAGCAGATTCTCCCGCCTCGCTTTCTCAAGCATCTTACTGAGAGCCTTCATTGAAATAACAAACAGTAATGGAGACCATGAATCCCCTTACCTCAACCCTCTGCTACTCCGAAAGTAACCCTCGGGAGTACCGTTGACCAAAATTGAAAATGAAATAGTAGAGATATAGAACTGAATCCACTTACACTTATCCCCAAATCCACATCTCCTAAGCATATACAAAAGGAACCTCCAATTCACGTGATCATAAGCCTTCTGAATATCGAGCTTGCATAGCATCCCTGGGACCCCTAGGCACAGTCTTGAGTCAATGCATTCATTCGCTATTAGTACAGAATCCAAAAGAGGTAAATATATAAAGGAAAAGAAGCTACACTAAATTAATGTGTGGAAACTAAAGAAATGAATTTGAGCACTTGAGGTTTAAAGTTTTAATATGTTATTTTTTATATTTTTCTGTCGAGGATTAGATGTGATTCTCCGAATACCCTTTTTTTTTTTTAAGTTCTTGTTTGAATGCTTTGCTATAATGGGGTTCATTAAATGCTTGAGTAGCTATACTGTTTTAGATGTATTGAAGCAGTTGTATTTAATGACCTTTGATTTTCTTAGTCCTTGTTGTCAGATAATCTTTCACAGTGCCACATTGCAGAATTTCGAAATTTCTTAAGTTTCTTTCATAATGGCATTACTGAATTTTGGATCATGTAATTGGTTACTAATCTCCAGTGTCTTTAAATTTTGGATAAAAATTGAAAGCAAAATCCAATGGCATTCTATTTTGATTCACCTTACAATCCTAATGAAAAGAAACCTAAACTCCGAAACAGTTTTCTTAGAAATATTTATCAGTAAATAATAACACATCTATTTTTTGCAGGTTGTTGCAATCCGAGACATAATACCACCACCTCAGACGTCATCATTTAATGATGTTTACATTGCTTATGAGCTTATGGACACTGATCTGCACCAAATCATCCGTTCTAATCAAGCATTATCAGAAGAGCATTGCCAGGTTCTAACTTTAAACATTATTTTGACTGAAAATATATAATTTTAAGTTACTGCTTTCTATGTATACGAGTCAAGCCTTTGGTGTGGCTGGAATTCATAATTTCTTATTCCAATGAATTAAACAAGATATTCTTGAGTTGATTATTTACCTCCCTTAATAAGAAAACCATGATATGCTTTCTTTCTTGTCAGGTCGAACCACGACACTCTACGACGTGTATCTAACAAACCTCGTGCTTTGTCCAAATTTTGTACCTTTTTTTTAAATTTCTAACACTCAATGGGTACTTTAGAGACTCCTTGGCATAAGTGTCCAGTTTAGCATGTTTCAGTGTCCTACTTTTATGAAACTAACATGGCGTGTCTGTTTCCGTGTCGTGTCACGCCCGTGTCTGTGCTTCTTAGATGAGGTATCATGTATTCGTATTTTTTTTCAAACTGCTCTAACTCTACTTGTAAAATTCTGTGAAATTGATGCATTTGGAGGGATAGTTGTCCCTTTTTAATTAATTATGTTTATTTTTATTAATTCTGCTTATGGTGTGTTTTGTTATTATTAGGAGTATAGGGGTTCGTTTCATATTTCTTTTAAGGTTGCATTTTAGGGTAGTAGGGATTTCTTTTTCTTCTTTAAAAGACAATATACGTGGATATTGCAAATTTTGTGCTTATTTTCTCAAAGTTAGTTAACAGCAGCAACATTTTGCCTGACACTTAAAATGCATTCAGTCTGCATCCTATGTTTTTGGTACGTGTTTCCTCAAAACTGCCGAAGTGAAGGTTCAAACTCTGGAAACATGTGAATTGTTTGGGAAAGGAGGTGGAATTGAGGGAGGAAACTCACTAAGAGAGAAACACATCAACTTTCTAATGGCATTATTAGACCTAATAATATAGGAGGGATAAGTACATGCTACAACAGTAATGGTATGTAACAGAAATAATTGGTCTAATGGAAAATTGGAAATGAAGTAGCAGCAGAAGGGCTAAATGGCCTCTTGACAGTGTTTTGTACAAGAACCTGCACATGTAAGGGAGGAGTAATAATGTGGCGAAAGCCCCAGTTATCTTTTATACATATTACTATATTCGAGGATAATGAAAATGTTAAGGAAGTAGAACACATCAGAGATGTAGAGAAGTGGTTAGTGGACACGAATTAGGGACAAATGAGATGGGAATACCCAACAGTGATCAGTGGAGTCCTATCCCAATTAAGCTTGCCAATGAGAAACAAATTAATATATTTAAAGTGAACATTTCCAGAAAATTTATATTTGTGGAGGTGGGTGTTAAATAATCTATTATGATCGGAAATAATTTCATCTCAAGAAACAAGCATACTTGGAACATGAATTGAGTTGATGGGTCGAAAGAAAGGTAGCTTTCATAGCTGAAAAATAGGATTTGAAAGACCATGACTTGATATGGTAAAAGTCATAGCAGAAGAAGATGGATAAGAGCATCAAAGGCCTGGCTGAAAAAAATTTCGTGATGCCAACACAATGTCGTGTCTAACAAGATGAATAGGAAAACCAAAACGATAACTACATCAAACAAAGCCAAAAATTCATGTAGACTTCTAACCTCAATATGCACATTATATGTAATATATTCCCTTGCCAAATGTAATTGAATTTTAATTGTTGTTTGGGCCTCTTGAATATATTACATTGTTTAAAGGCACATTATATTTAAGTCTTTTACTCTTTGACTTGTAATTGGCTAATAACATATTGCTCGCTTTGAATTCTAAGGTTGTCAAATATAATTAAACTATAATCTGGTTTTTAGGCTTACTTTTTAGTCCACACAAATCTAACTTTACAGTTCTTCATTCTTAAATTTTAATATTCTAATTCTTTATTTCTTGTAAACATTTATTTGCTTAATAGCATTAATATTCATAGGGCAAAAATAACTATTTCCATGTTAGTGCAGTATTTCTTGTATCAAATCCTCCGTGGGTTGAAGTACATCCATTCTGCAAATGTTCTGCATAGGGACTTGAAACCTAGCAATCTTCTCTTGAATGCGAATTGTGACCTAAAGATATGTGACTTTGGATTAGCACGTGTCACATCTGAAACAGACTTTATGACAGAGTATGTTGTTACAAGGTGGTATCGAGCTCCGGAACTATTGTTAAATTCATCTGATTATACTACAGCTATTGATGTGTGGTCAGTGGGGTGTATTTTTATGGAATTGATGGATCGGAAGCCATTATTTCCTGGTAGAGATCATGTGCATCAGTTGCGTCTACTTATGGAGGTATATTTAATTTGGGATATATGGCATTTGAATGTCAAAATCTTGTTGATGTTAAGTATACATATTGTTGTTTTAATGTCTTAAATTAGTTGTCTTTTTGTGATAAATCTTCATAAAAAAACTAGAACCAGTTTATTTATTGTTGCAGATAATATCTTTTTCTGAAGTTAGAAACAGAAAGAAAACAAAGTATTGAGAAACCTGTTTATATTCCACTCTTTAGATTAATATTGGAGCTTAGAGACGTATTACAAATGTTAATAAACACTACCTTTTTAAATGGTGTAAAAAGGTAATTGTAGAGGATTTAAAATGTCAAAATGGAAATCATAGAAATGGAGAAACTATGAATAAATTTTAGAAACATCAGGATTCATTTTGCCTGGCTTCGTATCCGACCATGTAAAAGAAAACAGAAAAGGTAAGCATATCGTTAGCAAGTAAATGACATCTTTTAGTTAGTAGTTTGAATATCTTGGAGTATCTATTAGGAAATACTTCATATAATTACTTGTAGTCTTTCTCTTCGAACATTCAATGTCGATAGTCTCTTTTATGGATTTGAAGGCTTTGTACATGGTTCACATTCACGTTCCAATTGACTATCTGTTATGTATATTTTCTTGAAATAAAACTATCTATGCAATAAAGAAACTATCTTGATTATGATAGGTCTAGTCACAGTTTCGTTACAATATCTTTACCATGTGCATAGCTAGTACATTCATCATTCATTACTTATAAACTTTTTTGTCTGGGTATAATGCATAAAGTACTTTTAACTTAAGAAGTACCGATATTTTTAAACTCGTTACGTGCCCATATCCAATATGTATCTAAACTCCGATACTTTCCGATGCCCTCCGATATGTACCGGATGTTTGTTTTTTAATTATTTTTATATTTCTTTAAATGTTCGATACGTTTCCAATACGCATTCGATATTTATTTTTTAAGAGTTTGTTTGAAAGGGATTTTAATCCAATTAAAATTGAAAATATAGCCGTTATTGGGTCTCACCCGTCTAATAAAAGTCAACAATAACGGCTAGTTTTTTAATTTTAATCCGATTTTAATCCCTCCCAAACAAGCTCTAAATATTTTAATAACTTATTGCATATTAATAATATTTATTGAAAATACAAAATTAGAGTTTTAAAATTAACTAGACTTTTTTTTGGAAATGCACAATATTGCCTATGTTTGGCACTCATTCTCTATCTCATTCTCATTTTTTTCTCTTACTTCATTTCAACAATACATTCTTTCAATAAAATAATATTACACACAAATCTAAAACTTTTTATAATTTTTCCACCACACATTCTCCTATCAATCACTATTCTAAAAAATTTTATTTTCAAAAAATGGGTGTCAAACACACCAATTATTTAATCTTTCAATACATGTGAAACCTTATTATTTGATTATATCACTAATTGGTATAATATGGATTCAAAGTCTTGGTGGCTATTTCATAGATCACATGCACCTTTGCTACAAAACATTCCTTTTGAAACTTCTTGTGCAACATTCTTCTTAATTTTGAGCCGAAAGAAATTGAAGTACGTACTCTTTTGTACATTCTACGCGAAGGAATAAAATAATTTCATAACGGGCTGAAGAATGTATTTTCATTCATAGCAATTTGTGTCTTTTATCAAGAAAATTAGATCCAAAATGTGGGACATTACCGGAGACTCATTTGATACTCTTGAAAATATTAGGCTGCTTGAGATTGCTAATCTACCAGCAGATAAGTCAGAATTGGACAATGTTATTTTTAATGATAATGCAAAAAGTGATTTGATGATGTTGAAGAAAATGAAGTTTCGACAATTAAATGATTAAGATAAAATACTTTAATATCTTGTTTTATTTTTATTATCATGCTTCTGTATTAATTTTTTTAAGTTAATGAAATTATGTTGAATTTTATAACACGTATCGGCGTATCTGTATCGTATCTATGACTAATGAGCTTTCTTGCCTTGCAGCTGATAGGCACTCCATCTGAGGCTGAGTTGGAGTTTTTGAATGAAAATGCAAAAAGATACATCCGGAATCTTCCTCCGCAACCGCGACAAAGATTCACTGAAAAGTTTCCGCAAGTGCACCCTCTTGCTATTGATCTTATTGAGAAGATGTTAACATTTGATCCTAGAAAAAGAATTGCAGGTGAGGAACTTCTCTTCTATGTTTATTTTGGCATGTGTGATTTTGCAACGTAGTTTTTTTTTTTTTACTAACCAAACTTACTTTTCAAGAAAGTAAGTTTTAACTTACTAATAAGCTTTTTTGGGATTGTTTATTAGTTGCTTAGGGCTTGTGTGGGAGGGATTAAAATCAGATTAAAATTGAAAATATAGCCGTTATTGTTGACTTTTATTAGACGAGTGGGGCCCAATAACGGCCATATTTTCAATTTTAATTGGCTTTTAATCCCTCCCGAACGGGGCCTTAAATTATAAATTGGTAGAAATGAGTAGTGGATAAGTGGGGTAGTGGGTCCAATTAAAATTTGACCAGCTTAAATTTTAAGTTAAGGAAATCCAAGTATGCACTAAATAGAACAGTGATTTTGAGGTACATGCAGACATTTCTTACAAATTGACCATATCTGCATCCAGTTACTTTCAAAGGTGAACATGTATCTGATATATTTTTATAGTGGTAAATACTAAATCTGTTGTATATCAGGTTGAGGTGCCAACCAGTTATGTCATAATGTAATATTCTTAAAATTTATTTTCCGAGTCACTTGTCTGCGAACCCACGACACTTAATGGCTAGAATTGAATTTCTTTTCCTAGAATTTTCATATGCTTGTAAGAGAATTCCATCTCATTATTTAAAAACTGTATCAAATTAGAAAGATGAGTTCAATTCGAATGGAATATAAAGGCTCGTGCTATGACTTTTGTTGATGTCAAATCTTGCACGATAGTGCCATAGTCACGTTCTTGTAAATGGAAGCTGAAATCTGCAAAATCCAGGCTCAGTAAACCTCATACCAGCTCTGATTTGGCACCAGAGTCTTCGGCCACTGCATCCCACCTCAGTCTGATGGTGGACAAGACTAATTGCAGAATTTCAGCTATCACTCATATGAAGTAGGCTAGGAGGCTGCCACATGATATAACCTCAATAACTTTCAGTTTTATAGCTGCTCTCTTGATTTCAGGAACAATCAGGGCATGCCTTTTGCCATGACCCGGGTTCATGGTATTGATTATCATATTATTCAACAGCACATGTTATTTTTAAGGAACTTTTGTTTCCAAGCATGTTTGAATAATTTATTTCTTTTAGTTCTTTTAAGTAAGAAAAGAAATTTGTTATAAAGTAGCTATTAACTTACTAACGTACTTATCTTAAAACAAATGTACTTATATTCAAACTTTATGTTCGTAATACCATTCTATCATGGAGGTTACATTTTCTCGATCAATTTTGATAATCGTGTAAATCTTTGCCGGTTTTCAGTTGAAGATGCACTGGCACATCCGTACCTAAACTCGCTTCATGACATCAGTGATGAGCCTATTTGCCAGACTCCGTTCAGCTTTGATTTCGAGCAGCGCGCTTTAACCGAAGAACAGATGAAGGAGCTGATATACTGGGAATCTCTTGCATTCAATCCCGAATATCGGCAAGTATGAAGAATCATTTGATTTCCACTGTTGTATTGATTTCATGTACATATATGGTCCATTCGAAACCGGAATGACTTCGTTTTGGAATTATTTGACTACAGCCATAAACTGAGCATGGTTAATTTGAAATCTTGTGAATTATTGCCTGCAGCGTTAGGCTTTGGAATTTAAGGGTAGATTATGGTGTTTGGGTTTGAATGTTTCTATATATTGAAGCATTGTTCTGATAAATGACCTCAAAATTTGTATTCATTCATTTCTTGAATTACTTAGTGCCAAAACATTCAATTGTATGCAGACCTTTGTAAACTGAGTTAGATCAACCTGCTTGCTTTCGAGGCAGGGCTGGTCCTGTGATTTTTGGGGGCCTGAGGTGAACTCCCAAAGTTGGGCCCCCGAAAACAACATAAATGCAACATATTGCTAACTTAACATTGAACAGTAGAACAACAAACAAATAAAAGAACAAAAGACATATTATAAAGTAACATAACCGAAAAGAGTTCAAACAATCAATTAAATACTATTCGTCTCGTTGTTTTAGAAGCAAAAACATTAATCAAATCTGAATAATTTAATTGTTGAATCATATCTCTCTATTGATAACATAGTCAATCCATTCAATCTTTCTTGTGACATAGTTGATCGAAAGTAAGTCTTGATCAACTTTAATTTAGAGAAACTTCTTTCTGCAGATGCAACTGTAACCAGTATGGTTAACAAGATTTTATAAGCAATATAAGCATTTAGGAAACAAACATTTAATGTCTTCAAATATTGTAGTACTTCAATTGCTCTCGTTACTTCACTTGGTATATAGAACCGCAAGACTGGTATTTCTGAAAATAATTCATCTCCACTAATGTCAGAACGCTCGTTATGTTCTAATTGTTTTTCAAGATGCATACAAGAGTTCATCAAAATTGAAGGAGTTTCACTCCTTAACCTCTTCAAATTAAACAAAAATCCAAATGTATCATCATATTGTTTGAATTGTTTAAATCGACTCCTCATAGAAGATAGAGATTGATTAATTATAAAAATAAAATATTCAACTCTAAAAGATTTTTCAACCGATTGCTTTACTTCATTACTTCCGCTTTCATCAAATTGTTTTTTCTTCGAATTATACGTTTTTCTCGAAATACAGCTTCAATTCCCATTTCATTTGCCTTTTTTGTCGGGTCATTCATGGCAATAGCAAATTCATTCTCTCTATATTCTTCAAGAAATGAAACAAGTCCTTGCAAAAGGTCAATAGCATGATCAATATCCATATTTTCGATTTGAAGAAATTTACTCATAATATTGATTGCATGCAACAACCTATACCAGATAATCTTGCCAAGTAAGAACTCAAAATTCTCAAGTTCATTTGTTGCTAACGACTCGGCTTCACTCTTCGCTGTAGGCTCTTCGTTACTTTCTGTCAAATCAAGTAATGCATCTCTTATTTGTGCCGTTTGCTCCATTATAGGTTTAACACTCTCAACATGACTTTCCCAACGTGTTTGTGACAATGGCTTCACTGTCAAACCTTGTACATTATCTTTAAAAATTTCTCATCGTTTGGTAGAAGAGGAGAACAATTTGTAGATGCGTTGTATCACTCCAAAGAAGGTTACAGCTTTAGAACAACAATTGGCTACATCGCACAATGCTAGATTCAGACTATGAGCGCCACATGGAGTATTGAAAGCTCGTGGATCAATCATCTCACAATTATAGTATTCAATACAGTGACTACGTGCGTCTGTGTAATTGATCCTACATGCTACAATGAACATTCATATAAGCCGACCAGGCTACAATTATATAAACTGACAAGGCTTCAAATATTTTCAATATATTCAATATCAAGTTATGGCAAGTCATTGCTTACTTGAAAAGTAGAAAATCGACGAAAATTATGGAATCACATTTCACACCCTTCAGAATTCCACTGTCGCATCTCACAAGTCTGAAATCAAAATCAAGGCTTGTAATACACAAAAAGGAAGTGTTCTTAAGCCATTAATTCTCCAGTAACTCAAAGGCCACAAACTATAATTCAGTGAACTGAGACACAATCAAAATAAAAAAGAAAAAGAAAAATCACAATCATTTGTAATAGAGATGATTTCAATTGTAAAATAAGGATCTATCTATAGGAATATAAAAGTTCAATAATTGATCTCAAATCCAACATTCTGTATTAATAACAATATAATAACAGAAACAAAAGGAGCATGCGTAAAATAAAAAACAATTTTCGAACATTGAAAGAAAATTCCCATATACCCAATAAAGATTCAATCTTCAATTGCACTTCTTCACAAATTTTCAAGATAAAATCACCAAAAAGCACATTAATATACATATAAGAATAAAACATTCCCGATTAACATGAAGTCTATAGATATTCTTCATCATATTAGATTGTTAGTTACCAAATCAAACAAAAACAAGAACATGAACACGGATAAATCAAATTCATGATAAAAAATACTCACAGATTATGTAAAGGATATCACTTGAGCACGGTGCAAAATTTCAATAAAATAGCCGTATTCAATCCACTTAATCTGAGAAATTGTTCGATGCAAAAAAGAGAAGGAATACATATAAGAGTTTATACCGATAGACAAGCAGTGTCGTGGCATGAGAGAGAAGCAAGAAGACAGGAGATGGCGTCGTCAAGGGTGGGTTTCGACGTTTCGCCTTTCTGGTTTAGTGGTTCTTCCCGCACTATATATATATATATATATGAGGCCTTTTAATTTTTGGGCCTGAGGCATGGGCCTTACTTGCCTCAGCCCAAAACCGGCACTATTTCGAGGTGACCCAATATGACTCATCTTTTGGCCCAACACGGCCTATTCTTGACCGGGGTTGGTCCAATGAACAGTCCATGTTGAACTGACTTGGACCTGGACTTTTCGAGTACCTAGCTGTCCGATATTTTTTATCACATATTCCTTTGTCTTGGCGTGGTGGTTGTGCAATTCGCATAAAAAAAGACCATCTAGCATTGAGGAATATGGATTGTGGAATAATTCAAAAGCAAGTAGTTAGAATTCTTCAGTGGGAATATATTCCCCACAGTTGGGATTAGTAATTTATTAAATGTGTGATTTTGTCCTTTAACATACCCCGCTCGTTTGAGCAAAACAATCTTGAAATTCGTGTGCTTATTTTTTTAGTCTTAATCTGATCGAATTGTTCGTTTGAGTTTAATAAGCTCTGATATCATATTAAAAGTTGAGATATCATCTTAAAAAGTCAACTTTAAGAGAAGTAGTCCAAACACTTTTAAGTTAGTCTATATTTTTATCTTTATACAATATGAGATTTTATTCTTTAACAAAATAATCTATAATAAGTTGCAAAATACGTGGTTTCTTCTTTATGTTACTGTATCCAATATATTGTACCAATTATGTCAGGAGTATATCCATGAAGATAAGAATATATGCTTCGACATTATTAAAACACTAAGAACAACTTGAAAATGACCAGCATCTATTTCACTCCAAATAACTCTTGAGAAATTCTCACACACAAAAACCAACACTAAAAATAATCTGTACTTCTCATGGCTCAATTAAGCTCTCTCTCTGCTGAAATAGAGACACTGACCCATGTCTTGAGCCTGGTCGAGGCCTTTCGCTCGTTCGACTCTGACAATGACGGATCGATCAACGCTCAAGAGCTTGGGGGACTAATGGGATCACTTGGATACAACCCAAGTGAACAAGAAATCAATACGCTGATGCAAGAAGCAAACACCAACAGAGATGGACTCTCGAGCATTTCTGAGTTTCTTGACATGAATACTAAGGATTTGGGACTAGGAGGTCTAAAAGATATTCTTAAAAGGGCTTTTGAAGAATTGGAATTTCAAGGAGAAGATTTAGTGACGGGAGAGGACCTCTATGAAGTTGTTGGGAATATTGGAACAGATCTTTCACAAGAGGAATGTCAAGATATCATAGCAAGCATGGATGGAGATGGTGATGGGGTTATGAGTTTTGAGGATTTCAAACTTATAATTAATTCACTTGGTTAGAATTTAGAGTCTATGATATACATATGGATCATTATGTCTTTTCTTTCTTATATGTATGTAAGTTGCAATAATTCTGTCAATTTATTTGACAGAAGTCTCCGTAAGATGTTTGGATTATTCTCTAAAACGTTGAGTTATTCACTTTTGCGTGGCTCGTAGAGGTGTGAATCCGGCCCAGTGGCCTGGCCAACCCTGCACGAACCATGTCTTGGGGGTTCATGCCGGGCTTTGAAATTTTCACTCTAGATTAGTTTGGGAGAAAATTTTAAGGTCGTATCATGCTCATAGGCAAGCTGCATAGAGAACTTCAGTATATAGCCCTTACTTGATTTTCACTTTTTTTCAAAATACATTTTTTTTTCTCTGAATCACACATTCTTTAAACCTTGTTTATCCACATTTGTGTTAAAATATATTTTTCTTTTTCTTTTTTTTTTTCAACCACATTTTTCAATAAAATAATATTACACACAACCCAAAAACTTTTCTTATATTTTTAACCACAAACTATTATTTCAAAATACATTCTACACAAAAATGGGGCTCAACTGAAACAGTTCCTAATAGAATAATATTACATGTAAATTCAAAAAATTTCCTTATTTTTTAACCATACATTCTCTATCAATCTATTATTCCAAAATACATTATTAACATTTTAATGTGGCTCAAATGGTTCATAATATATAGCCTCTGTTAAATTTTAATTTATTTTTCTCTCATTTTATCAACCACAATAATAATAATAATAATAATAATAATAATAATAATAATAAACCCAAAAATCCTCTTTACTTTTTAACCACACAATCTCAAAAAAATACTATTCTAAAATCATTTTTTTCCAAATAATGGAGCTCAAACAAGGGCATTTAACTGAACAATAGTAGATATATATAAGCATTGTTCTAAATTCTAAGTAAGATTAAGTCTGTTCATGCTTGAAATTTGAACTGTAAATTCGAAATTAGGATTTCATATACGAAATTTCGCACTCACACTCCAAATTACACATTAAAATTCAACCATCATTTCTCATCTTGAGATGTAACAAAAGCGTTGGGCATTTCACGAGGAAACTCGTGATTATCTGGCACAAACTCGACGTTTGTATAGGAAACTCATTGGTTGCAAAGCAAACTCGAAATGTGCATTTCAAACTCGTAGTTTGCACAGAAAGCTTAGGGGCCGTTCTCTTCATATTTCAGTTTTCTGTTGTGAGTTTTGAATTCGTTTTGTGTTTCGAGCATCTATTTTGAAATTGCTGAAAATGCGTTCTTTTTGTCATTCTGGAAAACTGTTTCTGAAAACATAAAATTAGAAAATGCTTTTACTTTGAAATTTTGAGAAATTTTTTTATAATATTTTAAAATTATTCCAACCGATCAAATTCAACACTTTCATCTAGGGAAATAAATCACCTAAATCAAGTTGTCCTGCCAAAGTTACAGCTTTCTTTATAAACCTTATTTGAATGTCCGAATGCAGTTCTAAATGTTATAAAACTTGTACACAAGAAAATTTTCTCCTTTATAAATCAAATGGTGCTTCGGAAGTTGATCGGATCAATTCAACTAGCCACATGCCTAATCCTTCCCGATTGAGGCAAATGATGGAACATTTTCAGACTTAACATTTCCAATATAAATACCATTTCAAATAATAAATAGGATTCCAGGCCTTTATGTCAGTTAAATGCTTTCAATCAACAATTCCACATGTGCAAAATCAAACCCAAATCACCTTGCATACCGGACATACGAATAAATTCAAAAGAATGTCTTTTTTACTTGTACAATACATAATGTCAATGTAATCGTTTTCCAGTTCATCATACAACGATTAAAGGAAGTTATCCCAATCTTACTTTTTGGTCATGTTTTGCTCGGCATGGACTTGACCTTCTCTTGGTCTCGCCTTTTGGTCTTTACAAGTTAGTATGTCCTAGCATCAACTGGGATTGACACTATGAGCCTGCAATGAAACTCCTATAAGTCAAGGCACCTAAAGTGATGACACTAAGCATTTTTAATTATCATAAACAAACGGAAGATACAAGTATAATGCGTAGCTTTAAGATTATTGAAAATGGTTGCACTACTCATAGTTTATTATAACTCCCATATTTTCAAATAATTTTTTTGGTATAAAATTTGCAATAAAAAACAGCTTTGTAAAGAGAGGGTGCTTGCAATCTCAATAAAGTGTTCATAAATGGTGATCCTAAATCAACGTTTGCATCCAGTTTCATACAAGCAACTCGAACAACAGTGCTAAAAACAGCCTCCTCCACTTTACCCTCCCTTAAACACGCACCCATCATCACATTTACAGTTGCACAATCATAACTAAATTTATTTCAAATCACATCATTAAACAAATTAAAAGCCTCCTCTTTAACCTAGAGCTTCAAGATTTAATGTGGTTCTAAGCTTAACAATAAGATTAATCTAACCATCAGCAATGAATAGCAGGATTAAGAAAACACCACCTTCATCAAATGCAACAAGTAACCATAATAGTTTGAACAAATAGACATTAAAAGTGCGGTGCAGAGTGAGACAAAAATCAAATTGAATCAATGAATTCCTATTTCATAATCACCTTGTTACAATCTAACAAACATATCAATTTTGATACAAAGATGTTTTCTTTTCAACCAATTATCAGTTCCATCCCATCTCAATCTCTATACATGAATTCTATATCAATTTTTCAATGCAACAACCAAGAATCTTTAAATTGTTGTAAAGCACTATCCCTAAAATTATTGACTCTC
This sequence comes from Fraxinus americana, assembly GCA_035079005.1. NCBI lineage: Eukaryota > Viridiplantae > Streptophyta > Magnoliopsida > Lamiales > Oleaceae > Fraxinus > Fraxinus americana. The sequence goes on along the minus strand of CM068727.1, from coordinate 1,574,597 downwards.
ACAAGACAAAAATGAGTACAAATCACCCCAAACCTATACCACCACCAATCCTACTAGTCTTCAACAAATAACAAGTTGGTCAACATTCAACCCCCTTACCTTGCACCACCACACCCCATGCCCTTGTTACACCCTCTTCAACAAATCATTGGTTCATCTTCTCATTATTACAACCATTTTTCTCTAATTAGTCAACAAAAATAAGCCCATCTAGGGATTTTGATTGCCCACTTTCCCATTCACCTTCACAATTGGCCATTTCTCAAAAATGGCCTTTTCTGTCTTGAACCTCATCCCATCATCTTTTGTATAGATGTGGACTAATAAGGGAGCCTGAATCAGATTCTTTACAGTATCCGAAATTGACTCCTACATCCAAGAATCAATTCTTTCTGGGAAAAAGGCATCTTTGTTCTGCAAATCCTCCTTAAAAATGGTTGAATTCCGTGAACTGATTGATGAAGATAAAAACTTTGGAGGGTTTTTCTTGGTGGAATTAGACAGGGATAAACCTGGGTTTGAAGAAAAAATCTTAGTGGATTTGTTATTGGCAAGAAATGAGGGATTTATGTTATGAATCCCAATAGCCGCTGCCATAATCTTGAACGACGGCGATTGGAAAAATGGTGAAAATGATCCGACAAAAATATTTATCCTGCAAAAATGGCTTATTTTTCTTTGCCATGAGGAATTATTATGTATTCATGAGAGAAATTGGAGAGAGGATGGCCGCGTAAAAGTAGATCCTCGAAGAATTTCAAGTTTATGATGATCAAGCTGTCCCCAAATTGAGCATAATATATTGTAGAGGGAGAATTCGATTTCTTACTTGAGGAAAAGGCTAGACAAACAAACTTGAATGGCTCTCCGACGTCGAAGAGAGAGGAGGCAGAGATAGGCCCAAACCACAGCAGCATCGCGACGAATGGGTCGCGACGTTGCGTTCACAGAAGAGTCGCCTCCCCACATCGGCGTTGGCGCATCTCCTTCATGGGCATCGACAAGAGAGAAGCAGGCATCGAGAGAGAAGGAAGGATTGGAAGAAGAGGGAAGGATTGAATGGAAGAAGGGGGAAGACATCGAACCGTCAAAGGAATTGGGATTGGAGGTGTTACTGTTCCAAAATTGTCGTTTCCCGTGTTTTCCAATTTGTACGAGTTTTGTATTGAAAACGCCCAAAATGACCTTTTCCTCATTTTGGTGTTTTGTGTATAAAAAAAAAAATTTCGTTTTCCAAAACGCGTTTTCGAAAATATGAAAGAGAACGCGTTTTCACCGTTTTGGAAAATCGAAAACAGAAAACGGTCCGAAAACGACAAAGGGAACAGGTGCCCTTAAGAGTTTCAAGAAAACACGAAATTCGCAAATCACATCCAAGTTGCAACCTCGAAATTTGCACGGCAAGCTTGAAGGTTGCAATGCTGACTTGAAGTTTGGACTACATACTCGAAATTTTGCATTCACACTTCAAAATTACAAACTCAAATTCAATCAATATTTCTAATCTCGACATGAACCAAACTAGACATTTAACAAGCAAACTCGTGATTTTTGGCACAAACTCAGCGTTTGCAAAGAATGCTCCGTATTTACAAAACAAACTCAAAATGTGCTTGCAAACTTGGAGTTTACACTAAAAGCTCGAAACTCAAGATTTGCACAACAAACTCGAAATTTTGGAAAGCAAACTTGAAATGTGCACTACAAAGTTGTAGTTTTCACAGAAAAATCGAAATTTGTAAATCAATCATGAAATTTGCACTATAAACTCGAAATTTACACGACGAGCTTGAAGTTTGCATTGGAGACTCGAAATTTGTATTCAAACTCTGAAATTGTATTCACACGCTACATTATACACGAAAACCTTAAACCATCATTTCTCATCTTTAAACGTAAAGACCATCCACTTTCGACATTTCGTCAACAAATTTTCAAAAATACAATCACACCTAAATCATCATCACTCATTCCCAATGAAATAACAAACAACTGAAATTGATCTCCTGCCCCCAGTTCATGAGAACAAAAGTGGTTGTCCATCCTCATAAAAGGTTCATGAGAAATGGTTGTCCATCCTCGAAAAAAAATGGAAATGAATAGTACATTTAATAATAAAGGAAAATGTTTGTTGTACATCACTATTTACATAATAAAAAAGAAAGTGAATTTTTTTTTATTTGGTTGATGAGATTTTGATCCAATCAAATCTCACAACATCATCGATTGGTAAACAAATATAAAAGTTGTGATGTATACGTAGTACAATCGAATAATAAATAACCCAATAACATTCGTTAATACACAACGCCAATGCGTCATGAAATTTGTAAAACATTTCTCTATAAATTCTTATTTTAAGAGTAATGTTACTTTTACATTACTGTGTACATAATGGTGTACATATAGATAATATGGAAGAGAGAGAAGAAAAAAGATAATGAAAGCAAAGAAATTCAGTTATTATAATATTTTTTTCTCTTTCATGTCATCTATCTGTATACTATTATGTATTATACATTGATGTACAAATAACTCTATTGTTATTTTAAATTAAAAACCCTTATTTTACAGTAAGAAATAAGTAGCCTTTGTTTGGTACCGATTAAAATCTAAATTTTAATTTTAAGTCAAAGTCAACAATTAATTTCAATAATATATTTTATAGGTCCCACAAATTTTCAACAATACATTTTATTAACTTCTATCAGAAATTACTAAAATTTTAATTTTTATTTCTACCAAATAAGGGCGTTGTATGAGATGAATCGAGTCAAGTCACGTCAGGTGAGGGTGGGGTGAACAATATAAATAAGATTTTATCAAATATAATTATTAAAAGAGGAAATTGCAAAAAATGTCCAAAATTTCTTTAATGTCCATTTTACTATAATATAGAACAAAATGCCCTCATTAACAATTTTAAATTCCACAATGAAGACAAAATTATTTATATAATTAAAAATAGTATTGATCAATAATAAACATATGCTACATATTTAATAAAGTGCCATGTTAATCATACATTAAATGCTCACTTCTTCTTATAAGTGGGTAAATAAAATATTAATAAAATGTCGAGAAGTACACTTGAAATGTTAATAATATTATGAAATGTAGAGAACTCTCATGTTCAGAATAAATTTCATTCTAAACAAATGAAGTGTCAAGATAAATAGGATCCAAATGTCGATAACAACTTTTAAAATGTCGAGAAGTTTATGAAATGTCAAGAATAACAACTATTAAACACAACTTATCAAAAAAAAAAAAAAAGGATTTCAAGGAAGAATTACCTTCTACCAAGAATTGTGGAAAACCTAATCAACTACAAATTTGGATGAGGTTAAATTTTTGAAATGAAATTATATAATTTTTTTTTTATGAATTGGAAGTATATAATTATTTTTTAGTGTTGATGACTTTTCTACTTCATTTTTCACAAATTTTTGGTCAATACCTAATAGGTAATAAAAGCAAATGAACTTATTAGGTAGAGTAATGTTACGTAGCTCCACTGGGTTGTAACCACAGTTTATGTGGCTTTAAATGATAAGTTAAATGAAATGTGAAATTAAATAACTTATTTAATTTCACCTATCATTTAATGTCACATTAGCGTCACTTAAACTGGAGTTGTAACCTCAGTGGGATTAAATAGCATTACTCTATTAGCTATTAACTAGTATTAATGTAGTTTCTCATGGAAACTACTTGTTCTTCTCGAAATTTATGATAAATTAAAAAAAATTTATTTTATTTTTTATTGAGGGTATTATAAGCAATTTGGCATCAAATTTGACCTTTTTTGCAAGATATTTTTCACGTGAAATTAGTCATTTTTGTAAATTCCCCTTGTTACTATTAAAAATGGAGTTGGGAAGGATGTACTTTACAAGAAATTCCCTCCAATACCAAATACCCCAAGCGGCCCCACTCAATGCCACGTGAAGCTTGACCACTTAAATACTGCAACCTATCCATACGTTATTTATGTATATATTTTCGCCAAGGCATGTCAAAGGCCTGGCATAGTTGTAAAAAGCCTAGCATAGTTGAGGTGGGTGCTTAAAACCCCCTCCCCCTCTCCCCCAAATGTTAAACACCCACTCCCATCTCACACCCACTCCCCATCTCACAATATGATTACAGGCCGGACAGAGCAGCATGATTCCTTTCGCAAAATTCTTGAACTCCAGGGTTTCAAATTTTCCCTAAATGTACACACAGACAATTATATTTGCATTTTTTTTGTGTGTGATTTAAGAATTTAGTATAAATTTAGCTGCAAATGATAATTAAATTTTCCTTGATACCAATCATAAATTACTATCGGAGCAAAAATTAGAGGATTTGCTATTGTTTGGATCGAATCGGGTCATGCATACAGATAATTTGATAGGGTTCGGGTTGGCGGTCGGGTCGAGTGCTTTCATTGGATCCAGTTTCATCATCAAGAAGAAGGGTCTACAGAGAGCCGGTGCATCTGGCTCTCGTGCCAGTAAGTGTTTTTTTCTGTTGAATTTTTTTTATTTCTTTTCTTGTGTGAATTTTGAAGCTTGAACTGTTTTTCTGGCTGTTATGTTTTTTAAATTTTAAAATCCTTCTGTAATTTCTTTTTAAAAATATTTATTTTTATTTTACACTGCAAGTTGGATGCTCAACTGAATTAGAGAAAACTGTGGATTTTGTTTGGCTTGAATCAGGGACGGACGCAGACTTTTTATGTTGGGGGCACAATCAAACTTTCAAAAAGTAACAAAAAAATTAAAGTAAAGTTCTGTGAAATTATTTCATAGAAGTTCATTGCTATTCGTTTTTATAACACAAAACGAGTTACTACTAATAAATGGCAACTAATATTAACCTAGGCTTTATGTGGCTTACCTTCTTTTTGACGGACAGGTACGAGCATGAGAACACTTGAAATAAGCTCTTGGACAAGGGTTGTCTTTAGTCACCTTCTGTCCATATTTCCTCCATTGATATCCATCCTTAAGAATCTGCAGTTTTAATATACAATAATTCATCAAGAAACCACGATTCCAAAGTCCGTGTCCTCACTAACAATTTAAGATTTTAGACTAGATGGTTCAACACAATCAACGTCGACTTACAAGGCTTGTATCAGATGCTTGTGTTTGAACGAAAACCCGCAAAATTTTTGCTTTGATGTGTTCTTCTTTTAGTTTCTTGCATGATTCTTCATCACTAGGCTGCTCTCGGAAGCTGAGCCATTGATTTCAGTTTTCCTTTTTCTTGATGCTGCTGTGTTATCCATTGATGGATTGTTGGTTTTATACTCCATTAATTTGCTTTGCAATTCATTGTAATTTTCACACACTACTGTTAACATTTCTTTGAGCCTCTTATTTTCAGCACTAACTCGGATTAGTTCATCTATCAAAGCACTTCTCTGTATAAAAACATGAAAAGAAAATATTCAATGTTCATCAAGAAAATCTGTTGAAAATAAAGGAATGATGACAATTGATAAGCTCTTTGATTCAAGAAGAATATCAAAGTTTAAAGAAACTGAAAATAAAGTGGAAAAATGCCAATTTAACTCCCTAAACTAGGGAATTCCTACAAATTCCCACAGGCTCAAAGACTTCGAGTTTTGCTTAGAAGCATGTTTACGCTCGAAAGTGCTATTATTATCGAATGATATTATGTCTAAATCTCTAAATCCCTATCAATTTCCAAAAAACCCTAAATCCCTAAATCAGAAAACCAATTAACCTGCTGATTATTAATATGAAACTCAATAACAAACACAATTCATTTACCTCAGCAACAAACACAAATAAATTATACACATAACACAATTAACTTAGACAGAGACTGAGAATTTGAGATTGTCGGAACTAACCTCACTAGGAGAGTCGGAGACCGAGAGAGCTCAGAGAGGAGTGAGGACGGGGCGGAGCTTGGAAATTGGAACGGCGGAGAGCTAAGAGTTGGGAGTCGGGAGAGAGCTATTTGATGGAGGAGTGGAGAAGAATGAGGGTTCTAATTTCTTTCTTTTTCATTTCATTTCATAAAAAAAAAAAAAAAAATCTAGGGGGCACGTGCCCCCCCAGGCCACCCCCCAGATCCGCCAGTGGCTTGAATTCTGCCTAAATAAATGTAAAAGTTTCCAGCTAACAAATTATATGCAGGCACAAGTGATGAAATTGGGAACCATATTAATTAATTTATGACTGAAATATGAAGAGGATGTATTTACAGTGATTTCTTACATCTTACTTCGTAAATGACTATTGTATTGTGAAATGTCACGTGCTTTTAGTTGGTATGTCAATTATCACAGAGTTATAAGGGTGGTGTAAAGGAGGCAGGAAAAACTAAACCTTCCCAAGGGATACGTGGTGTCTTGGCAGAGTGAAAACTATATCAAATGATGTTTTTTCCTATGAAGTAAATCATAAGAAAATGAGGGAAATGGAAGTATTAGTTAGACCTTGTTTGGTCCGGATTAAAATCTGATTTTAATCCAAGTCAAAGTCAAACAATCAATATTAACCACATCTTTCATAGGTCCCACAACTTTTCAACCACACATTTCAAAAACTTTTATCAAAATCTACTAAAAATCTAATTTTAATCCCCACCAAACACTCTGTTAGTTTAGTTCATACCTTCCCAGATACAGCCCCTGTTTGACTAAAATGAGTTTATTTATTTATTTATTTTTTGGGAAAAATAAGTTTTGAAACAGTGATTTCTTGAAGAATGTGCGGTTAAAAAGTAGGAAAAAACTTTGGATTTAGTACAGAATATTTTATTGTGAGAAAAAAGAGTGTTGTAAAAATGGTTGTCAAACAGGGGCATAATGGAACTGCATGGAAACTAAAATAAAACACAGTCAAATTTTATTTTACATCACTGAATCACAAATAATATAAAATTTTCTTGTTGAAAACCAATAGTTTTATTAAGCTTAAATGCAATGGCTGTTTACATGCTGATGATCTATATTCTTTATCTTGATTTTATTTCTAATTGTACTCTATTCTTCTCATTAAATGAAGGTTCAGGAGGATATGGATATTTGCTAGAGCCACTTTGGTGGATTGGCATGGCAACGAGTAAGTCTTGCCTTTTCAGGATTCCTTAATTATACATTTCTGAGAATTATTTCATCTGATAATCTGAAGTACTACAAAATTTGGCAGTGATCGTAGGAGAATTTGCCAACTTTGTAGCCTACATTTATGCTCCGGCCGTTCTTGTGACACCTCTTGGAGCATTAAGTATAATTGTCTGGTAAATGTACATTGCAGTCCTTCCATTCCCTTAACTCTCCTCCCAATAAAAGAGCCAATGTTAAAATAAGAAAAGAGGTCTCCTTTCATATCTGAGTCTTATGATCTACAACTTATCTTAAGTAATGCTAACATCCTCTTTCTTGAACTGACAGTGCTATTTTAGCTCATCTCTTATTGAAAGAGAAATTGCGGAAGTTAGGAATATTGGGATGCATTTTATGTATAGTGGGTTCTACCATAATTGTGCTTCATGCACCAGGTGAACATAGTCTTAGTTCCGTGGAAGAAATCTGGGAATTAGCATTACAGCCAGGTGAACATAGCTTTAAAATCCTATTTCTCTTGGGGTCATATGCATGGAGATGAAACATGTGATATTTTATCTTTTCTTGGTCAGCTTTTCTTTTGTATACAGCCTCAGCAGTGGCAGTGGTATTGGTACTAGTGTTGTATTGTGAACCACGCTATGGGCAGAAGAATATAATGGTTTATATTGGCGTTTGTTCTATAATTGGATCCTTAACGGTAAGTACATCTTTTTCCTGTGATAATTTCATCTAAAGATATTCGTGTACGAAGAAAGTCATCTCTTATTGGCAAAGGCGAAAAAAAAAAAGTACTTTGTAGTTTTGTTGGTCAGGTGAAAACAACAAAGATACCTCCATCTTAGGGTTAGATTGTCTCTCTTATCTCTTTTTTATTTTTTATAAACCCCTTAAAGAGAGCAGTTAGAATTAAGGAGCCTCTTGGCATGAGACCTAGTTGTTGATTTGATCTCAATATCTTCTAAAGGCTTTGTACATCATATTTTACATCCTGCTGAAATGACGACATGGTGGTTCAACTCTCTAATTATGATAAATTATATTTCTAAACTTTTTTTTGTCACTTTTAAACGTAAATGAAAAAATTCTTTTAATCTTGCATGATATCTTCTACCTAGAAGGCCAAGGAATTTCGTAAACTGTGGTTTTATTGTTGCTTTTAAATAGCTCTAAATGAATATTCTGATTTCCTTGGCATCCTCCCGAATGCATACATTCCATGCATACATACGTACGTACATATACATGAAATATGTATATGTGTGTGTTAACAAGCATGTGTTGTCTGCTGGCAATAAAAAGGGAAACACAAATGAAAAATTTTATTGATAAAAGTGCTAATCTTGTTGCTGGTTTGGTGGATAACATGTTTAGTGTTTGTGGTAGGTCATGAGCATTAAAGCTGTAGGTATTGCTATAAGACTCACGATAGAGGGCACAAGCCAGGTAGCCCGCTTCCAAATGTGGGTGTTTGTCATGGTTGCAGCTAGTTGTATATTCACTCAATTGAACTACTTGAACAAGGTTATTACTTTCTCTGTGTGTGAAATTATGTTTCATTTTTTAATCCTTAAATGAACTTGCAAGTCTTGCTTTAGACTTTTTAACATCTAGGTGCTTCACCTTTTTCTTTCTTTTCATAGGCACTTAAACAATGTAAAGTAAATATGCATGAATCAAATGCGTATATCATTGCATCTATTTATACAGATAATTAGTAATTTTGTTGTTCCTTAATTTCCAAATTCACTCCTGATATTTGTTGAATATAACACTTTTGATACTGCTGATGGGTGCAGTTTTTTTCTATTAGCATATTCTTTAGATGTGCTGATATTATGATGCCTTATTGCAATGAAAGATTTATGGCTGTTTTCTGAATTCGTAGGCAAACATGCTTATTAGCACTCAGCTTATATTGAGATAAACCATCATATATGAATGGAAAGAGGCGGCATCTTTTATCCAGAACGAGTAGCAGAACTAAATAAGCAATCATCTATAAGTATTAGTAGTCTTCCAACTCAAGTCTTATGTGTTACACGTACACTAATGTACCGTGGAGGCATTACAAATTCACATGCAACACTCACATGTTGCAATGTTGCAGCACAAGCCAGACTCACTTGAGTTGGGTCTATATCTTGGATTCTTCACACAAATGCACAGAGTTCATATAATCCTTGTATGTTGTACTGGTTGTTCAAATTCCAGTTGTAGTGACCACTGACCAAAGAAACATGAAGGCAGGGCACAAGATGTCTGAACCTAAAATGCTTAAATCCATTTTGGTTTACATAGTAGACATTTATGTATTGTAATGTATTTTGGATGGAGATTCAATTAGATATGTTATATGAAGACTTTCTGATTTAATACTTATTTTATGAAAAGTAATTAGGCTTTAGTTCATAGATTTTCTAGTATTTGTTAGTTGTTTCTTATTTAAATTTGAATAGCTTAAACCTTATATAAAGGGAGCAGATTATGCACCATAATATTTAGAGTGTGTTTGGGACACATTCTTTTGAAAGAATGTATTATTGAATAGTAGATTGATGGAGAATGTGTGGTTAAAAATGAAGGAAAAGTTATTGATGTAATGGAAAATATTATTTTATTGAAAAATGTGTGGTTGAAAATGAATAGAAGAATGAGAATGAAAAAAATAATGTGTACCAAATAGGGCCTTAGACTTGAATATTAAATACAAATATATTTGCCTCTCCTAATTTCTGTTTCCCTCCTGTCTGTTTATTTCTTCTCCTCTTTCTCTTCTTCTCTCTACTTTCCCCTTCTTCTACATGTCTCGTTCTTGTTTTATTTTATCCTACGTCAAATTTGGTATTAGAGCTTGGTGCTCTCCTCTAGCCAATTAAGGTTCACGTTACTATACATCCGCAACCACCACCTTTGTCACAATCCGCCACCACCTCCAAAACCAACTAAAGTCCACAACACCAGCCCTTCAACACCATAAAAGAGAAGGCAACAACAAGTCAACAACCAAAGAACCAGCCGGCAAGAAAATTTTGTTACTGCTTTAGTTTTAGTTTAGTTTTTTCCCAAAAAATAAAAAATAAAATTATATACATATTTTAGAAAAAGTAAATAGGGTTTATTTTACAGGTTTCTAATATTTTATTAGTTGTTTCTTACTAGAATTATATTAGCTTAAATTCTATATAAAGGGAGCTTATGCATTGTAATTGTTAGACTTGAATATTGAATATAAGCATATTTATTTCTCCTAATTTCTACTTATCTCCCTTATGTCTATTTCTTCTCCCTTTTCTTGTATTCTCTCTCAATTCCCCTTCTTCTACAAGTCTCGTTCTCTTATGATTGCATCCTATGTCAAATTTTCTCTCTTTAATCTTCTTGTAGGCTTTCACAAGCCTGTAATGTACACCATAAATAGGATTGCTGGAGAGCAATGTTTTGCCATTAAGATGTATTATTAATTATGCTTTAATGCAGGTTACTGATAGAATTTCTGAAATTTTTAAAATTCTAAATATTTGATTAATTATTCTCTTTCTAGTTCTACTCATAGAGTTATTTTTTCTTTTGGAATGTCTACAATTTCTTATTTCCAAACATATCCTTACTTAAAATCTGTGTTGTGATCAACAAAGTTTCTTGGCCATCTATTTTCATGGACATTGGGATTAGGGCTGGACATGGGTCGGTTTAGTTCGGTTATGAAGAGAACCGAATCAAACCAAAATTTTCGGGTATTTAATAAATGGAACCGTCGGGTCTAAATATAATTATAGAACCGTTCGGGTTCGATTCCGTTCGGTTCTGTTCGGTTCCGTACCATAATTAAATTTTTTAACATTTACAGGAACACTCCATAAATACAACTAATGAGATGATCATTCGTAGTTTTTACAAATTAACGTAGCCCAATTTAAAAACATATAAATAAAAAGTTGTCCAATAAGATTAATTCAATGTATACAAATACCAAAAAGTAGACACATAAAAAAATAAAATATAAATTAAAAGTAAAATAAAATATTTTTAATACTTACCAACTATTTGATTTAATGATTAATTGCTTGACTTGTCATACTAAGAAACTCTACAAACATAATTAAAAAAACACAATTAACAAATGCAAATAAACTAAAATTTGTTCAACTAAATTAGTTAATTTTCTAATTTGTTTAGAAAAAATTAAAATAATTTAATTACTTCAATATAAAAAACTAAAAAAATTATTTAGATTCGATTCTTATTCGATTTTTCGATTCTTGGTCTAGAACCGAGAACCGAACCAATCGGTTCTCGATTCAGATACCCGTTTGGGTATTTAATTTATGAAGAACCGTTCGGTTCGGGTTCGGGTTCGGGTTTGGGTTTGGTTCGATCCGATTCGATTCGAGAGTTTTGTCCAACCCTAATTGGGATTCTAAACTTTTCAAATATTGTTTGTCCTATTAAAAGAAGTTTATGAAGATGTAGTGATGTAGAACGGAACAAGAGAGGGAAAGCGAGAGGAGAGGAGAAATTGGAGAAGGAAAATGTGTAAATGTTGTGGAAGTGAATGTTTTTGGGGTTAGATGTGTTATGCTGCAACAAGGGCATCAATTTAGAAGTTTGGTTATTTGCTTTTCAGAATCAAATACACTAAGCTAGAACAAAAAATTGAGAAAGGATTTTTTTTTTCATTTTTTATTTTTTTAGGAAAATTGCGATATAAAGGAAACCTCAAACAAAGCTGAGCAACAGTTCCATGTGAATAATAAAAAGATGATTTTTTTAATTTATTTTTTATTTTTTAATTATGAATGATAAGCAGTACGAAAACAAAGTAACAAACTTTCTATTGCCAGTTGAACACTCTTCTTTGCCTTTGCAGCTGCCCTTTAGTTTTGTGTGTGGTTTTTGGATTGTTTTTTGTTATAGGATGATTGGGTTTAATGTTAGCACGGTGGTTGAAGGTGGTAAGCGCATACGGATGTGGTTGTTGCTAAAATAAATTCTTGAACTTGAACATCTATAAAAATTGTTTGACCGAAGGAAATGACTTTCTATGATATCAAATTGATGTAGAACACAATTGAACAAAAATGAGATTGTGAAAGAAAGAGGAAGAAAGGAGAAAGAGAAGAAGTAATACAAAGAATTTAGAAGGAGAAATTATTAGTTTATCCAATATCAAAGTCTAACTCTTAAAATGCATGAGACCTTTTATATAGGGTTTAAATTAATTTAATTTGAGTAGAAAAATACTAGAAAATCTATTAAATAAAACCCTCATTATTTTTCCTAAAATAAGTATTCAATCTGGAAAGTAAACAACTAATAGATACTAAAAAAATTATTAAATAAATACTTAATTACGATTTCTAAAATAAGTATCTAATTTGGAAAGTAAATTAAATTATATTTGTACTAGCATTCCCATCACTTTTTCCCTCAAATTCTTCTATATCTTCTCCCATTTTTCCTCTTTCTCTTCACTATTTCTATTCTTCTACGTCATGCAGGCTATGAGTAAAGATAATGAAAAGGAGAGATTTGAGGACCCAATGTAGGCTGTTAAGTAAAGATAATGAAAAAGAGAGATTTAAGGACCCGAGTCCTACTTGGTGCTAATGCCGAAAGACGGTTCAAGAGTGTAAGTTAGCACTGATTGATGCCTCTGTTTCTAAATTCAGTGCTCTACATGTGGTTTATTCCTTGATATTGTGTGTTTCCTAGTTGATGCGTTAATCTTGTATTCCAATGAGTCATTGCAGCATTGTGGTGAAATCAAGTCTTGCTTGAACTTAGAGCTGTTTTCTAAGACATTGAAGAAGATTTTAGTTTATATTTGTGCAAATTGGGTACTATAACTGTCGCCCTGGCTAATAGAGTTGTAATAATCTAAAGAAAATTTTGACAATTCCCAAGAGTTAGATCCATATCCATGTCTGTGTTTGACACTTATACCCAAGTTCAAGCAGCATAGTTTTTGCCTCTAATTCTTGGTGCAGTAAGATCATACTTACGTTGTGTTCTTTTGGTTGTTTCAACGTTCTGATTTGACTTTTAATTTAATTGAATCACCATTGCTTTTTATTTCCAGGCTTTGGACACATTTAACACTGCTGTAGTTTCTCCAATCTATTATGCAATGTTCACATCGCTTACAATTTTTGCCAGTGCCATAATGTTCAAGGTATCTAAGAATGTTTGTCTCACAATAATATTACAGTGTTGCTATTTTTGTTAAACTCTAAACCTGTACTCCACTACTCTAGGATTGGGCTGGTCAGAGTGCTAGCAGCATTGTTTCGGTTCTCTGTGGATTTATTACTGTACTTTCAGGTACAATGGTTTTACACAGTACAAGAGATCCAGAAAAGACAGCAGCTGCAGGTATGTGTCTCTACTTGTGCATGAATATTCATTGAAACATCTACTTTCTTTGTTTGCAGCTAACTTTGTTTTCAGTCATTATTGGAACTTCTACTTTTCGATGATTGTTGCATCTAGCTTATAGAAAATGATGTAATTTTTATGAAGTTAGCACTGAGCACTTTCTGTTTCAAGTTGTCCACTTGATTTTATTTCTTTTCAGTTTGTGGTAGAATTATTTGTAAATACCTTTTCTTTGCTCTGCACCAAACAAAGCATGCTTGAAGCATTCCCCTAGATATCTGTGTTTTGCCTTGTATGAGACTGTTTTTACTCAAATTCTTAATTTATGAACCTTATTGCCGATTCAATTGAAATTATTGAATTGAATAAAGAGATATAATCGGTGGGTTTTTTTTTAGATCCTACTAGGATAGGAATATGTATTCTAGAACCAGGATGAATGACCATTGTCAATTCTCAGGTGAGAGTTATGTTTACTCGTAATTGAGAACTTCACCCAACTGAGATGTGGAGAAATCATGTTATCTCAAGAGTATGTTTGGTTAATCCTTCAAAAAAGTATTGCTTTTTTACAAGCAAAGACTTGCTTGTACAAGAGTAAGTTTTTGAACTAAAGTTTTACTTTCATTTTGACAAAAAAAAAAAAAGTTACTTAAAATTAACTTTGAAGAGTAGACATGCTTGGCTAAGCTTAAAAGTTACTTTTTTTAAGGCATAGACGAACATGCTTTTATTCACTTGAAAAAACAGATCCTCTGAATTTTTTATTTGGGATATTCCATCTTTCCGTTTTGTTTATTGATATGGTGGCATGAATATAGGAGTTCAATATCCTTGTGCACTACCCTTTCTCATTGTTGTTGTTTGTTACTGATATCATTATGTTTTGTAGGTCAAAGTCGACTACCATAATTCTATTGATATTTTGCAGATTATTCAGCACTACCTCAAATATCATGGCGGGTCCATGCAAATGGCGAAATATGGAAACAAAAAGACAACGATGAATTGCACCCTGAAGTTGTGGCAATTATTCGGCAAGAACATTTCAAGTAAGGTAACGAAACTTGGACGATCTTGTCACTCAAAGCTATCTCTAAATGTTGTCTTTCAAGATTCTTGATCACGAACTTCAGGTTGATCTGCTGTTTGAGGGTAGGTCAGTCATAGCTTTACTGAAACTCAAGGGTGCTTTTTTTTTTTTTTTCACAGCCCAGGCTTGATTAGCATCAGTATGCACTAGTGTATAATAATATTAAGGCATTCTTTGTGCTCGTATGCACTCTAAAGATAGAACCACATTGTATTTTTATGCCACTGAAATGTCTACTCTTTACAAAAAAGATGAAATGAAGAAATTTACCATTTTGTATTTGACATTGAAGATTATGCTTTTCTTTGTTATTGTCCAAAGTATTTATCTTATGCCATGTTTGCTTCAATATGCTTGTATAGTTTCAATTTTGGCATGGTCATGAAGTCAAGTGAAAAGCTAAAATCTTGTTTAGTGTACAATCTATCTTAGCCGAAGCCAAGTTATGTGTACATGGCTACTTCCATTTTGTACAATAACAGCACACTGTATACATAACGATTAATTTGTACATACAGAATGAATATAAATATATGATTGTGCACGCGTCTAGCACACATGTCACTGTCCCAAGCATATGCTCCGCACTTGGCTATCCAGCGTTTACCATGGGCACGATAATTGGTAAACTAGATGTGCGTTCTTTCCGTTCCTGTCATGCATTTTGGTCCCACTATTCCTTGTTTTGCTGCACAATCAAAAGTTACGAACATTCTCCAATCCAAAGTTCTTGAGTGAAACCAAGCTTGAAACATGAAGCATTGCCTCGATACTATTAGACCCTCGCGGTTGTTCGAGGTCAACTTCTTGCCCGAGATTACTCTTATTGCAACAGTACAGCATAAAGAAGTCCCCCCATAGCACCATAATCACACCATCTTTGAAAACTTTGAATGGATAGACTACTTCAAGTGTTGGCCCTATTAGCTCTGTCATTTTAGTGATGACAAATTGTCGAGTCCACGACTTCTCCACTCCATATTCCTTCATAACCCAGATATTGATTTCACAATACGAAGTATTATCGCATAAACACAGACGATCTTGTAAAACTCCGAGACTCCCCAGAAGACCTTGCGTGCCCGGAAATGGAGCCGGAAATGGTTGAAACACTTCATTTTCAAGATCAAAACATGAAATCAGTTCATGAGTACCATCTAAATCTTGTATCAGCCAATGAATATTTCCATTGAAAAATAACCCAACAGAACGACAACGACGACCATATGCAAAATTCGACATCTTTTCATTAATTCTTCTCCATGATCCCGTTCCGAGGGTGTAAACATGACATTCCGACCTTGGAATTCTTACGCATGTTTGCCTAATCGGGTCGAGAACCTGGTGGTGAAAAACTCGAACCACTTTGTATTCACCACCTACTCTGCTTACCCCGAACCCGTACGTGACTATGCTAGGATACCGAACGCCTCCCTTGGGAGCCGGGAGCCTAACATATTCCCGTGTTATTGGATTACAGACGTAAACACTTTCGTGTTCGTAATTCGTATCCCTCAGGCATATCAAACCATTAACAGAGCCATCAAGAACTATATTTGCATCAGAGAATTCACTTAACCTCTTGAGATCAAATTTCACAAGAGAATCATCGTCAAGATCATGATGATCAATCTCATCTTCAAATTCCACTACCTTCATGAAATTCTTGAACATATCAGATTGATGGATGACGAGGCCTGGACGAGCCTTGGCAAAATGTAAGGCTGTAAATTTACTGTCGGAAAATATCTTGATCCAGGTTTTGCACACGCATTTGCATCGGAATACGGCTCGGGCAGGGAGCCTCGACAGAATTTCAACCAAAATATCTGATGGTAGGTCCGTTAAGAACCTTTTTTGCTGCTTTACGTATTTGCATTCTATTGAATTCTCCATAGCTGTAGTGGGATAGCTTTAGAGAGGGGATGTATTTTCATCTACAGGTAAGGGTGAATTTATATAGGAGAGACATTGAGGGAAAATTTGAAAACGGCACTTTTTAACGCTATTTCAAGATTCCCATGTTAGTTTCTTGTTGTTTTCGCCCGTTAAATGACAGGTGGAGACTGAACAACATGTTTGCTTGTATATATGTGTGGGGGGGTAGTGTTAAAAGGTTTCATAGGTCGCCAAAATATTTAAAAATGGAAAATGATTCTCGTACATAACTATGTTTTATATTTTGTTGATGTGTCGATATCTAAGTGGAGAAGTTTTTGATTGATGAGGTTTAATTTTACTGATGGCCAGTGACGAATTCAGAAATCCAAACGAGCATGAAGGGTCAGAAAAAAAAATTCCAACGAAGTCAGTACAAGCGGCCATAGGGACTTTTCGGGTGCTAGCTCTGCCCCTGTTGATGGTCGCTGAACTTTAGCCTCCGTTTGATAACCATTAAGATTTTGGAATAGTGATTTTTTGGAGAATGTGTGGTTAAAAAGTAAAAAAAAAAATTGAATTTACGTGCAAAACATTATTTTTTGTAAGAATGTCTAGTTGAAAATAAGTTTTAAGAAAAAAGAGTTTCGTTTTAATGGTTGTCAAACGTGGACTTAATTTGTTTCGGACATACAACTAGTCTTTCAAAAGGTTTCATTTAGGTTATTAGTTCAGTTTGATGTTTATTCATTAACTGAAAATCTTACGTCTTTGTAATTTAACTCATCAAATCATTAGGATTTTTAATTAAATCCTAGAACAATGCTACACTTACAGAATGGGTGGGGGTGGTTGGTTTCACATATACTCACAAATGTAGGAGGGGATGGGGTTTTTTTTTTTCATTTTTTATTTCCTGTGGACCCCACACATGTGAGTGGGTGTCATCCTATGACTTAGTGCACGTACGTATAGAGTGTTGAGTTATAAAATGGATCCAAAGTTGAGCCAGTGGTTTGAATGTAATATTTTGTAAAGTTAAGTGGTGAATATGAAAGTCGGGTTCTGAAACTTTTTCTGTAAGATTGGTATATAACTTGCAAAAAAAAAAAAAAAAAAAAAAAAATCAATATGATTGCAAAATTAAATTGTCAAAGTGTAGAAGAGAATAGACAAACAGCAATTTGATATATATATATATATATATATATATATTATTTTTTTTTTTTTTTTTTTTTTTTTTTTTTTTTTTTTATGTCTGCAAGGATAAACAGATTCATTAAAATCAAATTTGTCATTTAAAAACTCTGTTTTTATATCTTTGTTGATGATTGAGAGATGATGCGACAAATTTAGATCAACTTTATATAATTTTTGGGTAATTGCTGGAATTTGTGGAATAAATATGATTTTTATTAATAACTACTTTCAAGTATGTTATAGAGAATTTTTTTGAGTAGAAGACCAATGCATCTATTTATAGGCCCTTGAGTGAGCGTTTTCCGCCCTCTATCACAACAAACTATAGCGCCGATATTTGTAGCTGTGTAACTATCCTGATAAATGAATTTCAATTAATTGTCGAGTTCAGTAAATCAAGTTATCATTTTGCCTATGTTTTCTATGTTGCCTATATAGATAACAATTAACTATCACTTGAATCATCATTAATTTCTTTTGATTGATGGATTCTGGAGGCAACGACGTCGATGAAACACTTGTTTTAATATAATTGGTCACGTAAGTGATGATAGTGTCAACAATGAAACACCTTAATGATGATATTTTTAAATGACAGCAAGGTCGATCGAGTTGGGTGAGAGAGCTAGCTAGCAATCCGATCTTGGATTATATTATTGCAATAACATTTTCAATCTTCTGAAATGGGTCCAAGGCGAGCCTCGTGTTTGGTCACCAAAAATCTTAAATCTTCTTAAAAATAGCAATGATGATAAATATAGTTTGATAATCTATTATTAATCGTTTATTAGAAAAAAAAAAAAAAAGTAATCCTTTATCAGAAAAAAGTAATAGATAATAAAAAGCAAACTCGTGTCCCTTCATGAGACTTGGTGCACAAAAGAACTTGTGCTGATGCTTTGGAGTCCTTTAATCTTTATCTTATTCCTATAAAACTTGGACTTTCAAAGCTGCTTTATTGGTGGGTCCCAGGCATTTTAACCATCTAAAAAAAGTAGGGAGTGAGTATCATGAAGTTGCTTAAACAGACGTGCCGACAGGCTTTTGTCGACGCCTGGACACCGATGATATTTAATATGAATTTAGGTGACGATATTTATATAATTAAATTTATAATTTATTAATAGAACACCTATATGCTAATACCTAAATTAATGTTCAATACAATCAACCTTGAGAGATTATTCAATTGGTTAGATTTTGGGTTTGCTCCCCAATAGTCATCAGTTCGAGTCTTCTAAGGGCCATTGAAGTGAGTACCCGACCGTAAACTTCAGGATTCCTTGAAATTAGTCGAGGTGCGTGCAAGCTAACCCGTCTATCCACGGTTATAAAAAAAATTTGTTCAGTACAATCAATTTTGCATAGCATTATTCAAATATGAGACGTATTCTTCGTCACACAAGGCTCCTTATCTTAGGATGAATCGATGGAGAAGGGCTTTCGAATGCATTTTTAAGCTTCTTAATGTCGTATTGTCAATTCCGTTTGCCATATAAGGCTGGCCATTAGATACTCTCCGTTAATATGGATCAGTGAGTGAGTAGTAACTTAAAACAAATGTATAAATTGCTTGGTGACCATCTTTTTGTATACAGAGAGACGATTAAATACATATTCCAAAATAAAAATTGTTGATGACAAAGTATTCTTAAACTTATTAATGTCTTACTGTTAATTCAGGTTGTCATGTAAAGCTCGCTGTTATATACTCTTCAACATGGGCGGAATTAATATACTGCAAGTGCACGAGTCGCGTTCAAATAGTAAGTCGACCTTTTGAGTCCGGGTTGCCGATCCCTCGATAAATGTTTATTTTCGATTACACAACTTTAGTCAATTTAATTTTATCAATAAGAGCAAACACACAATAAAATTTGATTTTAGAAAATATGATAAATGAACTAAAAATTTACAAAATAAGAAAACGTAAACACTTGGAAAGTTTGGAGGAAAACGTGGTTGTGATTCATGGTTTTTCTTAACCGTCATCTAATTAATTTCTTCACAAACCAATTAACAAGTTATTCATTTACGATGTTAGACCCATTTTTTCAATTTTAGTTAATTACATCTCTCGAGTGAAATTAATCATAATTAATTGATTTAACCTACTATATCTCTATGTCGATTAAAACCAAATAATCGTATTAAATTTTAGTGAAAATAGCTAAGTGGATCACCTAGGGTTAGGAGTATATCTCTATCCCCTACACAAATCTAGAGTATTTACTATTTGGTCTAAAATGTATAATTTTAGAGTATCACTAAACTCAATCATTTAATGGCCAAATAAATGAAAAGCATTCAACACAATATTAAATACACATGAAAATAAGCATTTTAACATTAAAAGGCAAACATTGAAATCAATCCAAACTAGGTTAAGTTTCCACCATAAATCACAACAATAAAAATTAGCCAATGTTATATAAATGATAACAAATGAAAATATTTATCCAATACAATACAAATGATAGAAAATAATAAAGAAAATATAAGATTAAAGATAAAATCTGTTTTGGATGGATTTACTTGAATCTTGATTCTCCCACTTCTTCTACACCTTTTCTTTATTTATTTTCCTTATGATACTCTTGATTTTGCCCTCAAAGTACAAAGAAAAAGAAGAGAAAGAAACTCAAAGAAGAAAAGAAGAAAGAAGAAAAATTAGAAAATCAAGAAGCTGCTGCCTACTTTTCCCTCACTGTACTGTGTAGGGTTTTAAAATAGGAAAATTACATAATTCCAGACATTTCAAAATCACTGTGCAAAAATCAGGTGGGAATGTTTTTTATTCAAAATTTAGGTATTGATTTAACTATTAAAATATAAAACCCATCTCATCCAATTCTAATTCCAAACCCTAAAAAAATTCATTTGACTCTATCTTCTCTCCTCCCTCTCTCCACTCAACCCACACCTGTGGCGTCGCTGGCCGCTGCCGAAGACCACCGCCCATTGCCGAAGACCACTGCCGAACTCACAGGCTCTTCGCGATATCTGCACATCACGCTCGCGGATTTAACTGGGCAAGAGACCATGGCTTGGATCTGGGTTTTCATTGTATCAACGGGAAACATTGCCATGTGCTCCACCACACCCGCGATTTATCCAGCGATCATAAACTACCAAAAGTGGAGGCCGTCGTGCTCCGCGAAACTATAATTTACGGGTGGTTGAGGGACCGCTATTAGGTCGGCGAGGCGTCGGTAGCCATTGAAACTAGTAAAACCTACAAACGCTCTAGGGTTAGAGAATCAAGTCCAAATTGGGTTAAAATCAGTTTGTAGGGGTGGTGGTGCATTGTGCAACGGTGGTGTGGTGGTATTGAGGGGCTGTAGTAGGGGTGGTTTCTTAATTGTTGGTGTGGTGGTGGTGTAGCAGGTGGTGATTTTGAGGGGCTGTAGCAGGGATTGGGCTGTTGTTTGCTGGTGGCGGATTTCGGAACAAAGGATTGGTGGTTGGCTGCTTATGTTTGCGGTCATTGGGGCGAATCAAATATTTCGTAATCTGTGACTGATTACTCAACTGTGACCTAAAAATTTAGTAACATGCGACTCAAAAATAATCTGTGATCAACCAGTTTTTGAAATATGTGACCGTGTGACCTATAAATTTTGATATGTGACCATGTGACCTATAAATCTTGATATGTGACCAACTAAATTTGAAATATGTGACCAACGAAATAATTGTGACCTACAAAATTTTTGAACTGTGACCGTAATATAATATGTGACGTATAAAAATTATTATCCGTGACTGAAAAATAATATGTGACTAACTAAATTGTAAATCTGTAACCTAAATGTGACCTAAAAATATAATAATACGTGGCTCTTTAAAAATCTGTGATCTCGAAATAATATGTGACCAATTAATGTAAAAATCGGTGACCTCGCCGGAATCGGAGCAGTCGCCGGAGAAGAGTGGTGGTCGGAATGGTCGTCGGAATAGTTGTCGGAGAAGAGTGGTGGTGCATGTGGGGTGGGTTTATTATATTATATTATATTATATTATATTATATTATATTAGAATTTAAAAAAAAAAAAACATGATTATTGAATTTTCAAACTATAAACCTTATTTTTGAATTGGTGTAAAGATTACACCTTATTTATGAATTTTTCCCTTTTCAAATTTTAAAACTAATTTTCCAAAAATTGCAGCCCAAGTCCGTAAGATAATTTCACGTTAGGTCCCTACACTTTGATCTTATACAATTTGATCCTCAGCCTTTGATTTTCATTTCGATTCTGTCCTCCATAAATTGCATCAAAGATCCTTAAACTTTATGCTTAGTTCACTTTGGTTTTCAAATTCACAATTTTGCACACTTTTAGTTATTTTTCCTCATTTTGTTTTTTTTTTCTTTTTCATATTGATGATTTTTACCTATAAAAACAATAATTACATGATTGTGAGCAGAAATTCAATTATTTTTATCAATAATAAACATATTTATGTATTAAATAAGTGTGCAAAAATACACTTATCACTACGCCACAACCCACCACAAAAGATAGATCCACAATTCATCATTACAACATACATCATAACCCACTGTCCTACCACCAACTAAACCACAGCCAATTGCCACCATATGCACCATTGCCCATCGCTGTCACCACCACCTGGACCACAACCCACAACCATAACCACTTTTACATCAAATCCAAAATCAGCACCTCTTCCTCCTCCACGTCCACCTCCATCACACCACAATTATCAACAATATTGCCACAACAGTAAACCATCGCTACCTTTTATTTTATTTTTTTGAAAAGTCTTATGAAATTTCAATTAGAAACTAACCTTTGGTCAACCATTTCATATGTAAATTAATTTGTCTATTGTGAAAGAAGGAAAGATTTTTTATAGCATTCGATCGCTATAATATAAGTGACACAACTCATGGATTTAAGAGCGACCTTGTTGCATCTTAACAATCTTTCCCTCAATGTGACATTCTTGTAACTCGAATACGACCCTATCGCTTGTTAATATATGGTTTCAACTCTCTTATTTGAAAATCAATGGATATCCAATAAGGGTGAGCTAAATCTTGTATGACATTCGATCGTGATCTTTTGAGTGGATCAACCCATGACTTAATTAATAGCGGCATTATGGCACTCTAACAAAAATAAATGAGACTATTAGTAAAACAATAATAATAATAACATATATTTTTTAAAAAACTTTCAAAGACTTTAAAATTTCTTAATTTAATACCCCAAGACTTTTAAGGAATTTTACAATACGTATAGTATTTTATTTTTTAATACCTTAATACTTTTATGGGAAAAATTTTCAGAACACACCCTACGTTTAGGGTGTACTTACAATTTGCATACTATACTTTGTAAATTTACAATTTGCATACTGTATTTTACTTATTGATAACAAACATATTTTTTAGGGAAAAAATATAAATACTTACAAACATGCCACTGTAAATAGCTAAAAATAGACCAAATTCCCTTATTTAAAATAAAAAATCACACCTTATTATTAAATTATGTAACATTTAGATGCCGTTTGTTGGACTATTAGGTAATTACATTCACACCATATTTTAATTGTTTCACTACATTTTAATACATTTAAGATCATCAATCTTTTTTATTGTAACAAATAATTAACACATGTCATCTTTAATAACTATTTTCGTACAAAAATTTCGTTGGAAGGGCGTAAAATGACTTATTTGCCCATCATAATACTAAAAAAAATACATACAAAATGCTACAAAATTTTTTTCTCTCTTTTCAAAGCATATAACAGATCATTTTGATTAAAATCACCGATGCAATATGATAATTAATGGAAGGTTGTAAGCTTTAACAAAAAAAAAAAGTTATATACATATAAAGCCCGTTTGATTGCAAGATTGAAATTTTGGTGAAAAGAAAATGAATTTCAAGGAATTGAATTGTCTAGAATTTGTTCTATTTTCCATTACAAAAAAAAAACCTGGAAAATCATTTTCCCACCTAAGTGGTGAGAAAATGAATTCAAGGAAAATCAAGAATTTGTGACCGTGTGGGAGGAAGTGGGAATTTCAATTGCCAAGAAAAAAAATCCAATCAAACAATCAAAAAATGGGAAAATTGAAAACAAATTTCATTCCATTTTCCATGGAATTGTCACCCTATCAAACAGAGCATATAGTTCTACAATGAGTAAACAATGATGATCTTAAGTAAAAGTTGTACAACTAGAGTGTGTTGCAACAAATAAAAAATTGTAGTGTGAATACAATTATATTTTGTTGACATACGACCTACGACCTAATTTAGTACATTTGTTATATGTACTTAACTCATGCTAAATTAAGGTCGGATCTGTAAGGTCAGCTCGTACTTATGACTGTCGTGGTTGAGGGGATATAATGATTGTAGATTCTTTACACACTATCAAAACATTCAATCAATTAATGACATTTAGAAGGACTTATGTTAGCCCCCACCAATTCTCGTACACCCAACAATTCTCCCCTCGAACAAAGGGCCACCGAGCCTCCCCTCAAACTATCATCCGTCCGTCTACTCTCTACCAACCAGAATTCTCCACTCCAATGCGTTGGAGGCACACGCCTTACATGGAATACCACTTGTCTCGAGAGCTTGTTCTATCCAGATCAACTCCTCTTCATCGTGTTGGGGTTAGGACACATCCATGAAGCATCCGGAGTACACGGCTGTCCAATAGAGCTCATCCACGGATCCCATCGCGAGCAGACCGAGCCTCACCACCTTCGTTCGGCATTTCGAGGAATTCATCCACATAGCTAAGTCTAGGGTTTGGCTCTGATACCACTTGTTGGTTTATGGACAAAACATATCTCCACTTTTGAACTAAACCTTCATAGATTTATATTTGGACTTTACCCCAAAAGGCCTCATACCAATAGAGATATTTGTCCATCCTTATAAATCCATGATCATCCCCACGTCTAACCAATGTGGGACTTTGGTCATATACTCAACAAAAAAATATTCATTTTTACAATCTGAAGACTAAAATATTTATCTAACATTTTTTACGACTGATTTCAATCTCATGGTTCGTGTAAGAAAATACTTTATATATCTAAGAATTAATGCAAAGCGCCGCGCCATATTTTGTGAGAAATGCATTTGAAAATATGGAGAAAATTTTGTATTGAGATATGGCGATTTACTAAGGTGAAAAAGAGAAGACACGTTGTTTATTTTTGTTTCATTATTTCGATAGAATGAGTGTAGTTCTTCCTTAAAATCGATTGGGGGCGGGTGTCCACTTTTCTTCATTAAACTAATAGTAGCTCCCGACACACAAGTTTTAATGTTTACACTAGGAATAGTCAACATAATAAAAATAGGAGGAAACAAATTATTTGGTTATCGTATCTAAGTCTATTCAATTCAACGTATCAAACACAACACAAAACCTCCGTACAAGTTGAATTTGAAAATCAAAAAAATCTCTTGTACAGTGTTTAGAGGGCTGTAAATTTTACAGTCCTCTCTAATTAGTGTGGACCCCACAAATTAATGTAAGTTTTACAGCCATCTAAACACTATACATGTAGTGCAGTTGTTTGAAAATTGTGTACCTCTGAAAAGCAACTGACGAAACTGAGTTTGTTATAGAACATACGCACTAAAAATTGTGTGCCTTTGAAAAGTAACTAACGGAACTGAGTTTGTCATGGTAAATTTACTTATTTGCCCTTCAATCTTTCTCCTAATTTCAGTTGAAACATTTATTTATGGGCAAATTTGGAAATATACATATCATAAAATTATTAAACAATTGTTTCTTGTTGACATGAGTACATAATGATGCAGATGTGAGCCCCATTTAATATCAATGTTATTAAAATGATCAAATATTTTACTTTATTTTATAGATTTAAATCGTTAGTGACAAATAACTTCGAAACTTTAATTTTGCTAAAACAAAATACTTCAATTTTTTAAGCACTAACTCACCGATTCAACTAATAACCCGGAATCCAGTAACTCGTTCGAGTCAATGTCCAGATTGTGTATAATAACTATGCTTAATATGCATCTATACTTCACACTAGTGATATTAATTATCATTAATCTATAGGTGAATATCTCTATTAGAGCATTTCTAAGAACAAAATACTCTATTTTATAGAGTACCCAATTTTAAAAATACGTTTCAAGAAACTTTCTATGTTAACTTTTAAAATAAAAGGTGTCAAATTCACTATCTATTTTTAATTAATAATGATCACATTTAATAAGTTACAAATTTTAATATAATACAATTAAAATTATTTAAATCACATTTGAATTGATTGTGTTACATAAGATATGAGAAGAAATCAATAAATATTCATTGAAAAAAAAGTCAAAATAGAGAATATTGTTGAAGTACCAAAAAAAAAAAATTACTCTCTAAATTTAAATTTATAAATAGAGATACCTTAAAATGTTTTTTTGACGTTCTTAAATGATTGAACATCTTAATTTACTATTTGTTTATCTCTTTTTAAAATAGAACTTTTTAATTCGAATACTCATTTCAATCATACATTTATATAATAAAATGTTTTACACATAAATTAATTTTTTTTTATCCTTCAATTATATACATTTTAAAAAAGAAAAAAGCTTCAAGTACAGACAAAAAATTACAGAATATTTACAGGAATTCAAATGTTGTCTCACATGGGGGTGGCCGCACATGATTAATATATTGAGAAAAATCTCACCCCACCCACCTATATTGTCTGGCAAATACATGATTTTAAAATCGTGTACGTGTAAAAATGTTCTTTAAAAAATTACTATTCAAAATTTCATTTTTCAAAATAATGCTCATCTGACTGGTGAGATGTTACGTGCGGTATTGAATGTCATGTGGTGTGCTTCTATGGTGAAAGCAGTTACCACGTGTCAAATTATTGTTGGAGTATGGGCTGCAGACAAAAGTGTCGAGTCCAAAGGAAATTGATAACTACTTTGAAGTGGGAGACAAGGACTCACATTAAACAATTCCCAGAATTTAATCATAGATTTCAGAAATAAAAATTATAAATAATACCGCAGAATTTCGATCTTGAATAAAGTCATATGTACATCACATTTCTACGTAATGTTTGACATCATTCTTGTTGACGAGATTTGATTAATGAAAAAATTATTTTTTTTTAAACTTTCCAATAATAAGTTGACACGTGACGGAGTGTAAAACTTGCTCTACACTATGATGATACCAAGCATGCATCCTGTTTGGCCCATATTAAATTATAATTCATTTTCTCTCTTTTCTTATCAACTATACATTTTTCAATAAAATAATATTAAACATAAATTCAAAAACTTTTTATTCTTTTTTAACTAAACATTCCCCCAAAAATTTTATTCCTTTCATTGTAATGTGGAATAATGAGGATCAAACATGCACATTTATGATTATTTAATCTTCTTAAACCATGTGGAATTTGAGAGTAATGCTATATTAGGACCAAGACACGATTTGATAGGTACAATTAAATCGATCTTACATTAAATTAAATTTATAATTAAATATCATATATTATATAGTGTTTTAGCACCCTTGGTGCTACATACCGACATTATTCGTGATATTAAAATTATTTCCTAGTTTTATATTCTCTATTTTCCATAATGATACAGTCGAGTCCTTAATATGTCGAGAACATGACTATTATTGTCAAAATAATTTGTTTTTCATGTTTAGTTTAGTAGTATTTTTCATGTAACTGAATAGATAATTTATAGATAGATTGATCTGACATTATAGATGGATGATCGCGCAAAACTCACCAGTGTATGCATCGTTGATAAGTAATAAATGTGATGAGAAGAGCTATCGTTCCATAAGAAATAAATTCTAATTCAAGTGTACTAATCTTGTATCGAATTCAAAGTACATAACACAAAAAAGATTTTAATTTATAATTATGTTAATATGTAAAAAGCATTTATGTATAAATTAAAGGATTATTGAATTGATTTTTCGAATCAGCCTATTGTTATTAATTTCAATTCTTAATTATGTAATCTAATTTTATTCATGCATTATTGACAATCAATAATCCTATGATATTTGACTTTATTTTTCAAGGCAAATTAAGTGTATTCTAGTCACGACTTGATCATATTCTTAGTCCGAATTCGAATGAATAAAACACATCTAATTTCACGATTATCTAGATGATTGCACACACGCTACATGTTATTCAAATATCTAGTGTCCGTATGTTAACCTTACAACATTCTAAACTTAATTATGATTTTTTAACACTACAACAAGCAACTAATTATTTAATTGATGACCAAACAATTAAATAATGCAACGAGAATATAAGATCAATTAAGAAAAATCAGAATTATTAACTACTTGTCTTGAATTAAATTAAATATGAAAAATAGTTCATCTTCATCCAATAAAAATAAGAATATAATCTAGCGTTATTTTATATAAGTTACAAGAATAATAATTAATAGATGTTCCCATATTATGAATGAATCCAATATATCTTAATCTTCAATTTCAAGCTTGAAATCTTCAAGACTTTGATGTAATTTGCCTTCAATTTCTTACTAGATTGATCTTCTCTCCCAAAAGATGTGATTTTGTCTGAAGAGGCGAGAGAGAGAGAGAGAGAGATCCAATGCTTTTCCCAATTTCTATATTTATAGAAGTCGAAAATTAGGTCAAAACGCATTTAAATTGTGTTCTATAAGAGTTCGAATCGGGAAAAAAACTTGTTCCCATCTTGCCAAAATTTTACCATGTGCGCGCGAAGGCTACTGTCTTTTGCTCGAGCGTTGTCCAAGCTTTAAGCCTCAGTTTGTTTAAACAAGTGGCCACGTGAGCAAGGTTATGGTACGCGCTATTAGTATATTTGTCAAGTTTTTCACATTTGATATCTGATTGAGGCGATTCAAATTGCTTTAAAAATCTAACTCAAAGAGCTACAATTCTTATAAAAGTATCATTTTTCTATTTCGAGTGTTTACTATGCAAAAAATGGGTCTCAATTTGAGGCGGGAAATTTGAAGCATAACTTGTGCTGCTAGAAATTGTTTTGTGAAAAATCTTTAATTATATTTCATTCATTTGACTTTTAATTAAATCAGATTGATCATATATGATCTTCAATCATCATTTGTTGTCGAATCTACTATCGAATATTTGCACTTTGGTATCCAAACTTTGAAGTTATTCATTTTTTACCCATTTTCGTTCATATTGTCCAACTCCATCAATTTACGTTGAATTTTACCTAACAAATGAAATATATACTTAATTAAGCCATAAGTCACCAAAATCCACAACAATTAATATCATTTTATGATCCACATCAGTATACAAAATACACTTATCAAAACATCTGCAAACTTAAATAATTATTTGTCCTCAAACAAAATATAACTCAACTTAAACTCAAATTTTAAAACAAACATGGTTAGATAATCTGTTGTTGGTCTCATGATTGAAATTTTATATAAAGTTATAAATAGCTTCAAAATTATAATTTTGAAATCAACTTTTATGAGACAAATAAGGAAGGAATGCAATAAATGTAATGAATAAATGTCACTTGAAACATGAATGAATGAAAGATATATTGATCTTGAATTCCAAGCTCGAAATCTTCAAGTTCTTGAAGTAATTGGCGTTCAATTCCTTGATAGATTGATCTTCTCTCCCAAAAGATGTGAAATTACCTCTTCATCTTGATGAATTATATGATATGAATGTATATAAGAGGTCAGAAAGATCCCCAATACTTTGCCCAAGTTCTTTATTTATAGGAGCAGAAAACTAGGTCAAAATTGCATTTAAATTGGGTTCCAAAAAGAGTTTGAATCAAAAAAGGAAAGTCGCTTCCTTCTGGCCAAAATTTCACTGTGCGCACAAAGGCTAGTGCCTTGCGTGCACATTGCCCAAGGCTTTACGCCTTGAGTTTTGGTGTGTACTGTTGCAGGCGCCTAAAAGTAATACCTTAATTTCTAAAACTAATGTAGTAATAGAAGTAAGGGTCGATCCCACGAGTAGTATGCAATTCAATATTTTATATTTCGTACAATGATTGGGGGATTTTTGTATGCAAACAATTGTAAATAACGCAATTAATAACAATGAAAATTAAGTTAACGAAAATAATCAAAAGACTAATCTTGGTTCAAGTCAATATTCACTGTCGAAACTTTACAATTGATCATCGATACAAGTATAATTCAACTCATATTTTGAATATTCACTATTGGAATTAATTCATATTTCTCCTTAATTTTAGTTAGTTAGAAACTAGCGTTCTAACTAACCCTAATTATTAAATAATCTCAAACCAGCGCTCAAGATTTAATTTAATAACAACTTTAGACAATAGAGAAATCGATGAACTAAATAACACAAACACCAGCGGTTGCATTCAATCTATTTAAATATTCTTCCTAAAATTTAACAATCACCAAATCAACAAATTATCAAACCCTAGTTGCTTCACAAGTTAAAGAAATCAAATAATTACGAATTTGATATTTAACTTAGCGGTAGATTATAACGAATAACAAACTAGTAGGCCTCCTAGCAATTAAACATAACAATCGTGGAAATAAGTGCAAAAGAATATTCAATACTAAAAAACATGAATTAAAGTAAGAAAACCAATTTAGATCTCACAATATGTGGTTTCGAGATTTCAAATCTCCTTCGATCAAGTGTAAAAGTTTAGTTACAATTGAATTTATGAGTAAAATAATTAAGAATGAAGTTTGGAGGCGTTCTGTACGTTCTTCCCCATTCTAGAGTTTTAAATTATATATTTATAGTTGTTTTCATAGGTAGTTGACTTAAATTCATAAATCAGAATTTTCTTGCAGGGAATGAATTATGCGGCCGAATGTTAGTAAGTCATGCGGTCGCATAGAACATTCAAAATGGACTCTAAAATTCGCTGAAACACCATTTGCGACAGCATGGAATTTAAGCTATGCGGCCGCATGACTTTAAATAATTTCCACCAGACAACTTTCAGTATTTTGACAACATCTTTCTCTCTCGATATCTAATTGAGACGATTCAAGATGCGTTGGAAAGCTAGCTCAAAGGGTTACAACTTTTCTTCAGATATTATCTTCCAATTCGATCGTTGGACATATCAAGTCTCAATATGAGGCTGAAAATCGGTGCATAACTTTTTCGATTGAAAATTGAGTGTGATCATACTTTGACGATATTTCATCTATTTGATGTCTTCTTTCATCCAATTGACTCCTAATACTCTCAAATATTCATTGTGAGGTTCCACATAACTTTTGATTATTTGCATTTCAGTCCCCAAACTTCGCTTTCTTTCATTTTGGCCCTTGTTATCTTATTTCTTCCAAATTACGTCATATCTATAGAATTGCCATCTAAATCAAAATATGAACGTAATGAGTACATTTTGACATGGATTAATGATACGAGCACATATAATAAGGAGAGAAAAATATGCATTTTACATTCCTATTAAGTTTATTGCAATAGGTTGCCGCGTGGTCTGTCACTTGAAATTTTTGGGATTGAACAATTGTTAGTATTGTTGTCAAATCTTTTTTGTCCGATATCTGATTGAGACTATTCAAATTTCTTTGAAAAGTTAACTTAAAGGGATACAATTCTTCTAAAAATATCATTTTCCAATTCGAAATTTTACTATGCAAACAATGAGTCAATCTGAGGCTGAAAATTCGAACTATAACTTTTGCAATTGAAAATTGATTCGTTAAATTACTTTAACTATATTTCACTCATTTAACTTCTAATTGCATCCAAATGATCATATGTGATTTTCAATCATCATTTTATAGTCCGAATTAACTATTTACACTTTGGTTCTTGAACTTTGACTATTCAAATTTCTTTGGGAAGCTAACTTAAAGGGATACAATTCTTCTAAAAATATCATTTTCTAATTCGAACTTTTACTATGCAAACAATGAGTCAATCCGAGGCTGAAAATTCGAAGTATAACTTTTGCAATTGAAAATTGATTCGTGAAATTACTTTAACTATATTTCACTTATTTAACTTCTAATTGCATCCAAATGATCATATGTGATTTTCAATCATCATTTTGTAGTCCGAATTAACTATTTACTCTTTGGTTCTCGAACTTTAAATTTCTTCATTTTCACATTTTTTTGTCCAATTTCATTAATTTGCATCGAATTTTACCTAACAAACAAAAAATTTATATAATTACTCCATAATTCATTAAAATCCACAACAATTAATCTCATTTAAATGCCCATACAAGTATATTTTGTACACTTATCAATGGCGACCGAAATTCAATATCATTCACAAAATATTTGGAGGAAGTATATTTATGTCGATAAAGTGGGTCGATAAATAAACATAGTACAACTTGTAGGGGGATTTTTTTCTCTCTTTAAGAGCATAAGAGGTCTTTGTCTCTTCATGGATGGGGGTGGTTTGGTGAACATAAGAGCGTATAGGTCCACTTTTGACCCTTCACCACCTATAAGCCACTTTTAATTTTCAAACTACTTTTTAATGACCGACTTGATTAATATCCTTTATTTCATAGTGTTGCAGAAAAATATTGATAGGCCCAATCTCGAGCTACTTGACCCGAACTTGAGCTAGTAGGCCAAATCTTGGCCCACTCCAACAAGGCTGATTCCGAGTTCGGGTCCATTATGAGGTCGTGCCTATAAATACTAGTCCTACTCAAGTATAAACTCCTAGTTCATTACAAATCTTACTCTAACACAAATTGTGCACTTCTAACACAATACAAACACGTAAAATAACTAGAATTACAGGAAGTTAAGTCCTTCTAGGACCTCCCCTCCAACATCTATAAATACATAACCTAGCCTCATTATTCAAATATGTTTTTCATAACATTCTACCATATTTCTTCTTGCACACTTATCTGACTTAAGCATCGGAGGGACGACGAGGACATACCTCGATGCCTTTATTTCAGGTATTGAAGATCGGATCAAGCGGAGCTCTTCCATCCAGTTTGGGTTGGCCCAGGTACGAATTTTGGCATCATTATTGGCGCCATATGTGGGAACGAGTACTTTACCACGTACCAAAAAACCCATCGGAAAAATAATTTTTTCGGCCACCACGGTCTCCGGATAACACCACCCATAGTTCCACCTTTATGCCATCTATAACTCCCAACCAACAACCAGCTCAAACGGTACCAGAATCAGAAGAAAATTCCGCTCAAAAAGCAAAACTGACGGATTCTACACATGCCGGAGACTCCTTCTTCGGCGACGGCCATGGTCGCGCACCACCATCAATTAGTCACCCATCCCCTGCGGTATCCAGCCATGGTCACATTTCACTCCATACAACTCCATAATGTCACGAAAATCACACAGATTGTCTTCGAGTCGCGCACTCTCTGAAACCAGGTCCGAAAAAATCCAATTCTGAAGCCGTCCAGTCGACCCATGGTTGCTGACCACTGACATTGGACTCCTCTCCCTCTGCTCCATCTTCCCAAACCATGGGTCAACCCCAATTGCAAATGGGTCTTTACGAATTCATGGGTGAACTAATGTTCTTTGTGATAAATTTGGGACAAATGCGTTTGATGAATCAATGCTACTCCATATATTCAATTCGAGGTTCAGAACTACAATTGATGATGGAAAGGGTATGGGTCAACAACCCATTGCTGAATTTAACAATACACTTGCTGGATTGATTTCTTCACAGACGCATGTGTGCGAGGGGTTTTTTTTATCCAACTAATGCCAATTCTGTTGTTTTTGCTCCTAATTCGACTACCAAAAATGCAATTGAGGTTCCTAAGACTATGGGTAATCATTCAATTGGCTCAGTTAACCACCCAAGAACCGGTTCCACTTCAGCACCAGTTCCTCCACATGAAGTTTCTGCTTTAGATAAAAATAATGATTATGCCTGTGTTTTTGTTCCTAATTCTATCAACATAAATGTTATTGATGCTCCTAGGATCATGGGCACCCCTCCAATGGATAGAAACACAAACCAATTGCATCTCCACTCCTAGAGGTCACGACAATTGTTTACCTGTTATAGTAGGTGGAACAAATTATTATATCCAGGCAATGTAGCTACATTCCT
The DNA here is from genome assembly GCA_035079005.1 of Fraxinus americana. Classification (NCBI taxonomy): domain Eukaryota; kingdom Viridiplantae; phylum Streptophyta; class Magnoliopsida; order Lamiales; family Oleaceae; genus Fraxinus; species Fraxinus americana. The sequence continues at coordinate 1,540,806 of CM068727.1, read as the reverse complement.
TCATCCAAACACCTCTCATAACTGTTACCCTGAATAAAGTAACAAAAACTAAGAAAGGATTCGTTGATGCTCCTAGGATCATGGGCACCCCTCCAATTGATAGAAACACAAACCAATTGCATCTCTTCACTCCTAGAGGTCACAACAATTGTTTACCTGTTATAGTATGTGGAACAAATTATTATATCCAGGCAATGTAGCTGCATTCCTTCATCCAAACACCTCTCATAACTGTTACCCCGAATAAAGTAACAAAAACTAAGAAAGGATTCATTGAATCAAATTCGTTTGTAGCCAATGCTTTGGTGGATTTCTACTCTGCTTGTGGAGGTGTGGTCGATGCTTGGAAATATTTTCAAGTTATTCCACTTGAGGATGTGATTTCTAGGAATTCAATGATTTCGGTGTGTGCGTCCAATGGTTTTCTGATTGATGCTTTTGAGTTCTTTGAAAGAATGCATTTTTGGGGCAAGAAGCCGTCAGCTTGTTCATTCTTAGGATTCTTAAAATTAGCTGGTGCAACAAAGAATATGATACTCGGGATTCAAATTCATTGTTGCGTTTTGAAATTTGGTTTTGATATTGACAGTGTCCTTGTTCTCTCTGCGTTGATTGACATGTATGGAAAATGTGGAGACATTGCTCGGTGGATATATTTGAGAATGTTCCGAATAGAACTCTCAAGTGTTGTAACTCTCTTATGACATCTTTGCTTCGATGTGGTCTAATCGATGATGTGATCGAGTTATTTGGTCTGATGATTGATGTACGGATTGGATATGATGAAGTTAGCCTCTCCTCAGCTCTGAAAGCATTGGCGGCGTCTGCTTTGCTAGTTCCACTAGCTGCATGTTGCTGCATTGTCATGCACTAAAATCTGGGTTTGAATTTGATAATGCAATCTCTTGTTCTTTGATTGATGCATATTCTAGATCTAGTGAATTTAAATTTTCCCCCGGTTTTTCAATCAGCTTTCCTTACCAAATGCCATTTGTTTCACATCTATTATCAGTGCACTAGCACGAAATGGAATGGGAATGGAATGTTTGGTGATGTTTCGTGCAATGATCTAAAATGGTTTAAAGCCTGATGAAATAACATTTTTGTGTATACTAATGGGGTGCAACCATTCAGGACTAGTAGAAGAGGGAAAATCCCTCTTCTATTTGATGCAAAATGATTATGGGATACACCCAGATAGGCGGCATTATTCATGTATGATTGATCTTTTGGGTCGTGTTGGTTTACTACATGAAGTAAAGCAGTTGCTGAAAGAAGCACCGAGGGATGGAAAATTTGAGATATGGAGCTCAATGTTACGGAGTTGTAGGATTCACCAAAATGAACAAGTGGGAAAGAGAGCTGCTTGACACGGGACTAGATTTCTTACACTAGAAAAACTAGACACCGTGCGGCCTTAACGCAACACAATTCCCGTCCCTACGAGAAAGCGCTAAGTCAGCCTTTTGACGCCCCAAAATGATTCAACCTTGTAGGCTAAATCAAGACAAACTTTGAGTATGAAATTTGAAGTAAAGACAATATCGAGAACAAGTAAGTTTGGGGAGAAAATCTTTCTTTCAATAAAACCTCCACACCAATGTAATATACAATGTGATCTAAGAATTATATGAATAGCATGAATCCCATAAATTGCATGCCTTCCAACAATTCTCTCAACTCACATATACTACTTGAAATTCTAAGTGATTCCAATCTAATTCAATCTAATCTCTAAGGTGTGTGTAGAAATTACAATGGGACTACATCCCTATTTATAGGCAAATCCCATGTAAACCTCCTTGGATTAATGGCTAGGATCAATCCTCATCAATCCCCCATCCAAGGGTCCCCATTGGCTACAACTTGCCTTTAAACCTCCTTAGACCAAGTGGAAGCAAACTTGGACTTTGCTTCTTTGCAAGTGGATTCTTCCTTCAAAAATCCCATGGGAATTATGTCCCTTTCATAGTCACCAATTTGAGTTTTGCTTCCTCCCTTGGCCTTTCTTCTTGCAAGTTGGTTAAGTAACCAACTTGAACAAGTCTTCCCAAAATATTCCAGCAATCTGCCCATAGTATTTTCCTACAGAAAACCACCTGGTATGCTGGGATTTACTGCCCATGTCGCGCCCATGTCACTCCCCATGTCGTGCACGCATTACTCGTTCTTTGTCTTTGCGTCGTGGCTGCGACGCGATCGCAGCCTCGTGTCTGGCCATGTCCCGTCTGCGTCTGGAGTGCCGCTCGCAATCTGCCTGCGATGTCCTGGGCGTTCCTGCAATCTGCCTGCAATGTCCTGGGCACTGCCTGCGATCTGCCTGCGATGTCCTGGGACTGCCTGCAACCTGAATGCGACGTCACCCTGTGTCGCAGCATCTGCCTGCGACGTCACCTGCGTCGCAGCGCCAGCCTGCGACGTCACCCGAATTTTCCAGCCATCACCGGGACACGAACCCGACACCATGGACACCGGTCATCTCCCCACAAAATTAGGTGACACCGGCATCGCCATGTACCTTTGAAGTCTAGACCTAATCAACCATAGGTCTACTTCATTTTCCCACTTGGTGCCATGACATTCCCGTGTCATGCCCAATCTCATGTCACTACCATGTGGTCCGTGACAATCTCCCCCACCTAATCCGCTAACGCCCTCGTAGCGGAACGTGTTCGGCATTCCCTCATGCACCTCACGCCTTGCATTGTCCTCCCGAAAAATGGAACCGAATGTTCTCCCCACTTGTGACACCATCCCCTTGATGAACGGGTTTCCACGGTGCTCCATGCACCTCTCCCCGTTGCAAACTCTTACATGCCACAGTCGACACCAACCTTCACCCCTTGCGTCACTGCATTGGTTCCTCGGTTGAACAACTCTCCCGGTTGTAGCGTCCCCACGCTTGTCGAATGATTGAACATCAATGTTCCCATTTTTGGACTCTTTCGACAAAGATTCATCAATGTCCTTCTTCGGTAGTTCTCCCGGTAACTCCGCGGACATCATGTCTTCATCATCCCCGAAGACTTCGGCTAACTCCATCCCCAATGGTTGCTCTTTTTCCGTCCCCACGGAAATGGATGCCCACGATCCTTGCTTAGGACAATCCCTCATGGAATGTGGTCCTTTGCAAACAAAGCAACTACGAAGTGTAGCTTTCATCTTCTTTCTTTGCTCATACTCCTCCCTCCAAGAGGCAATGGAGTTTCCAAGAGATTCCACCCGATCACCCGCACTCTTTCGCCATGTCTTCTTTACTTCAATTGGGGCAACACCACGTCCCCTTTTCTCCTCCAAAGTTTGTGGAAAATCCGCCATGATAACAACCTATCACTTGACGAACCCGCTCTGATACCACTTGACACGGGACTAGATTTCTTACACTAGAAAAACTAGACACCGTGCGGCCTTAACGCAACACAATTCCCGTCCCTACGAGAAAGCGCTAAGTCAGCCTTTTGACGCCCCAAAATGATTCAACCTTGTAGGCTAAATCAAGACAAACTTTGAGTATGAAATTTGAAGTAAAGACAATATCGAGAACAAGTAAGTTTGGGGAGAAAATCTTTCTTTCAATAAAACCTCCACACCAATGTAATATACAATGTGATCTAAGAATTATATGAATAGCATGAATCCCATAAATTGCATGCCTTCCAACAATTCTCTCAACTCACATATACTACTTGAAATTCTAAGTGATTCCAATCTAATTCAATCTAATCTCTAAGGTGTGTGTAGAAATTACAATGGGACTACATCCCTATTTATAGGCAAATCCCATGTAAACCTCCTTGGATTAATGGCTAGGATCAATCCTCATCAATCCCCCATCCAAGGGTCCCCATTGGCTACAACTTGCCTTTAAACCTCCTTAGACCAAGTGGAAGCAAACTTGGACTTTGCTTCTTTGCAAGTGGATTCTTCCTTCAAAAATCCCATGGGAATTATGTCCCTTTCATAGTCACCAATTTGAGTTTTGCTTCCTCCCTTGGCCTTTCTTCTTGCAAGTTGGTTAAGTAACCAACTTGGACAAGTCTTCCCAAAATATTCCAAAGAATCGCCTGCAGTATTTTCCTACAGAAAACCACCTGGTATGCTGGGATTTACTGCCCATGTCGCGCCCATGTCACTCCCCATGTCGTGCAAACCTCGCATTACGTGTTCTTTGTCTTTGCTGCGACGCGATCGCAGCCTCGTGTCTGGCCATGTCCTGGCTGCGTCCTGGGTGCTGCCTGCAATCTGCCTGCGATGTCCTGGGCGTTCCTGCAATCTGCCTGCAATGTCCTGGGCACTGCCTGCGATCTGCCTGCGATGTCCTGGGACTGCCTGCAACCTGAATGCGACGTCACCCTGTGTCGCAGGCAGATGCTGCGACGTCACTGCGTCGCGGCGCGCCAACTGCGACGTCACCCGAATTTTCCAGCCATCACCGGGACACGAACCCGACACCATGGACACCGGTCATCTCCCCACAAAATTAGGTGACACCGGCATCGCCATGTACCTTTGAAGTCTAGACCTAATCAACCATAGGTCTACTTCATTTTCCCATTTGGTGCCATGACATTCCCGCGTCATGCCCAATCTCATGTCACTACCATGCGGTCCGTGACATGCTGCAACGCTAATAAACCTTGAGCCAGAGAATCCTGCTGCTTGGTTACAAGCTTCAAGTTTCTATTATGAAATTGGGGGTTTTGACTCTGAAACACGATTCCGGGAGGTTGTGGCAAGAAAGATTAGAAGAGATATAGGTCATAGTTTGATTGAGGTGCATGGTCACCGGTGAACATGCATCATAAATAATAGGTGGTTGACACAATCTGGTACGAAAAATTCCTGGAAATACAGAATACTATAGCATCTGCCATTTTCAGATACCTTCATTGAGAAGAATATGATATTGAAATGGAAGAATTGATGCTTTTGCTATTGTTCGTAATTAATTTGAAATTCAGACTCCACGAACCGGAATTCAGAACTGATAAAACACAGATTTAAATAGGGCTTAATTCTGTTCTTTTTACATGTTTACAGCAACTCTAGTTTAGTCTAAATAAGAACTCCGCATGAATATCTGAAAAGCCAGTAGCTGAATTCTGCACTCCCTTGAGGTTCAATCAAAACAACCCGAGGATCAAGAATTGGCTAGTAATCATATCATTTTGTGGCTGAAAGTTTTGACATCAGATGAGCATCATCTTATATCAATTATATCAAATATTCGGAACGTCAAAGAGAGAATTTCATTCTCTGCTGTTGGAATGTAGTCCTCCGTTTCATTTTCTTGACAGACAAGAGGGCTTATTGAATGGAAACAATATCGCTCCAAGGCAACTTCTTTGTAATAGTGATGGATGAGGTAGTGCTAGATCTGGCCAGTACTATCAAAGCTAGGGACATCGATGGTTGAACTTTACAAAATATTGGCCTAACTCTCTTGGAAACTAGCTAGCAGCATTCATACAAAACAAAGCAGCATATTTTGCCGGCACAAATCAATCAGACCCCGATCAATTATACCCATGAGATGTATTTTTCTATAGACAACTAGGTACTATTAATCTTCTCTCTTAGGTAAGCCATTCAAGGTCTTCTCTTTTCTAATATTGTCGTTTTGTGTTGGCATCTTTATTGTATCCAAAACTGGGTTAATTACCCCAATAGTCATTGAACTTTACCGAAAGTTTTCACCAGGTCACTGAACTTTAAAAACTACGTGGTTAGTCACTGAACTTTCGAAATTGCAACCACATCCATCACTGAACTTTAAAAATCACCCAATTCATCACTGAATTTTACAAAAAATTTCCTAGATGATCACCGATTTAGTGACCATTTGGGAAATTTTTTACAAAGTTCAGTGACTCCATAGAAATCTTTTGGAAAGTTCAGTGACTAATGTGGTGATTTTTAAAGTTCAATGATGAATGAGGTTGCAGTTTCTAAAGTTCAATGACTAACCACGTAATTTTTAAAGTTCAGTAACCTGGTGGAAACTTTCGATAAAGTTCAGTGACTATTGGGGTAATTAACCCTCCAAAACACGAGCCCGTAAAATAATCAAAATGTTGATTGCTTGTCATTTTGTTTTTACCTGTACATAAATAGGTAGTAAATTAGTTCAGAAACTGCTTGGACATGTGGTATTTTAATTGTACAGTATAACTGATTATGTGTTGTTTATGATAAATAATAAAGAATATGACCCACCTGTACTTGTTCTCAACTATTAAGTAATGTATACTTTTAGTACTCATCAAGTAATAAATTGAAATGATATAAATCCATGATTGAATACCACCAAAAGACTATCTGCTCAAGTAGATTTGCGAAATCTAGGAATATATTATGTTTCAAATCTTTGTCGGGAACAACTTAAATAAATAATATTCTTTCATGATTTTTTTTAGTACATGTAAATTTTATTACAATGGCTCGATTAAGTACTTTCAGCCCCCTACAAAAAATCCTGGATCCGTCCCTGATTTAACCCAGCATAAGGCCGTGCTCCGCGCATGCAGCTAGTACGAAAAACCTAGCATAAGACCGTGCTCCGCGCATGCAGCTAGTACACTTATCTATTGTAGGGCCCCGAGCTACTGCACCTCAAAATAAAATAATGTGTCAAGCTCGAGATCGAGCTACAAACTGTAAGTCTCGAGGTACTTTCCTGAAAATATGGCCAAGTACACAGCTCGAGCCCCACCAACAAAATATCACTCGAGCTACTAGCAGAATATTGGTCAAGTAACACGCCTCGAGCTTATTACAAAACATCACTTGAACTACTAGGCCAAAATCGGCCGACTCGAAGTGATAACAAAACATCCTCGAGCTACTAGGCCAAAATCAGCTAAGTAACATGACTGGAAGTGATACAAAATATCACTCGAGCTACTAGGCCAAAATCGACAAGGTAATACGAATTGAGCTATCTCTTGCAACAAACTTTGCCAAAACGGTTAAGTAACACGCTCGAACTTATTATCGAGCTTATTGGCCAAAAATTGGCCAAGTAACAGCCTCGAACTACTTATTTAATGCAAAACTCGAGCTTATTGGCCAAAAATTGGCTAAGTAACGAAGTCGAGCTACATACAAATTGCAAATTGAACAAAGAGTAAACTTTTGCGCCCCTTTGCATCCCACCTCGCAGCTTAAGCATGTGACTTTTTAGCTGGGACTTGGATGCACGGGTGTGATGCAGAAAAAATATTGATAGGCCCAAGCTCGAGCTACTTGACCCAAACTTGAGCTAGTAGGCCAGATCTTGGCCCACTCCAACTGGGCTGATTCCGAGTTCGGGTTCACTATGAGGTCGGGCCTATAAATATTAGTCCTACTTAAGTATAAACTCCTAGTTCATTACAAATCTTACTCTAACACAAATTGTGCACTTCTAACACAATACAAACACGTAAAATAACTAGAATTACAGGAAGGTAAGTCCTTCTAGGACTCCCCCTCCGACATCTATAAATGCATAACCTAGCCTCATTATTCAAATATGTTTTTCATAACATTCCAGCAGATTTCTTCTTGCACACTTGTCTGACTTAAGTATCGGAGGGACGACGAGGACACATTTCGATGACTTTATTTTAGGTATTGAAGATCAGATCAAGCGGAGCTCTTCCATCCAGTTCGGGTTGGCCCAGGTATGAATTTTGGCATCATCACATAGTATCAACTATAAGAACTTGAATTTCTTTCCCATCAAATTTTGTCTTGAACTACAAATAATTACTCAACTCACCTCTAATACAAAAATTAAATTCATGGTTTACAAAAAATTCTAGAAACTTGGAGAATTGATTGAATATATAGTGATCAATTCAACTTTTGGCTTGACGCTCGAGTATATCCAATAGAGAGATGCCGTTTTGTTGTGCTCTAAGGTGGAGCTCTTGTTACTCGAGTCCCTGACCGTTCCTATTCCAGAATCAACGAATTATTGCCACTCTTTTACAAAAAAGTCAAATAATTTAATTTGGTCCACTATATACTATCACTGTATTAAATAAGTAATAAAAAGGATCTGCAGTGGACATGTCAAATTATGTAAGAGTCAAGATTCTCTTTGGACATATCAAATTAGAATAATGCAGACTCATAGGTTCTTTTTGTCTTTTGTTTGTATATAATTTTCAATAAAAAGTTGGATTTATTTATTTTTATTAGGAAAAAGGGATAAAAAGTTAAAGACTATATAAATTTAAGTTCGACTCTATTTTTTAGAGATTTTTTATAAAATTTCAATTAAATATACTACAAAGTTTAACGTCATGTAACCGTAAAAACAAGCTTAACTTCATCATACTCGGCCCAGCCACTGACACGACCTAAGCATCGGGTCACCAGACAAGTGATTCAACTAGTGTGTCATATGTTGAAATGACACGTCATTGTTGGGTAAAAAATTTTAATAAAAATTATTTTGTAAACAAAAAATAAGAGAAAATATATCATGCTGAAAAGTTGACGTGTTTTGACCTGATTGGTGAGCTATTAATTTTTTAAAATAATATGCTCCAACATAATATCAAGAATAATTATTCATTTTATGTTTTTTGATGTTGTATTTTTAATATAATACTTGAAGTTGCCGACATAATAAGAACAGCCTGTCATTCTCCTGTTTTATAATAACTGAAGACCATGTTGTAGTCCATACTCCGGCCGATACACATATTCAATGTGTAATATTTTTAAAGAGGCTAACCAGTAGAACCAAAGCACGCGACCAGTACAACTTTTATAAGTATATATGGTGTTACGAAAAAGGGTGATTATGCAATATAAAATTAAGAACAAGAACACAAAATTTGCATATAAATATAAAACAGAAAAAGATCATGAACATAGAAGAAAAATTTCACTATATCAAAGATAATTACAAGAGGTGCGATCACGTCGAACGATGTGATGTTATGAAACCCTAATATACATCGTATACATAATAAAATAGGCCCATATCGGGATTATGTCTCTTGGCTTGATCTCTCCATTACCACTACATACCTCCCTTTTTTTTTTTTTTTATAATTTTAGATTTATTACATATGTTACTTCGCGAGCTTTTCGGGGAGGATCAAATAGAATTCGGGTCACCGCACTCCAACATATGAGAAGTGTGATCGTATTTGAAATCTTGACGCATGAGGTGAACTTTAGAAATTGGTTCTCGATATTAAAAAAAAAAAAAAGATTTCTTGTTTCTAAATATGGACCTCATTCGGTGTATATTTTGCATTTATGTTGGATCCCGAATTCAATAGGTTGGGTCCTTTTTGGCATCCAATCCCACGATAATTAGCCGCATTAATTTTGCGTATGCCATTCAACAAGAATAAATGTACATGCAAGTTGCACCAAGTGTGTCAATTTGATGTATAAATTTGAAAAGACTAATGATATTAATGTGAAAATTATCGGTAGTTGTCCTATGACATACATGTTCACTTTGTTATTTGATGCATCAATATAATAGTTTTTTACTGCCACATACATCAAATAATATAGCGACACATGTATGCAACGTAAAACGACCATCGATAGTAATTATTATGAATAGCATTCTTCTTTTGAAAATAGACAATATTTTAATTTTTGTTGTGCTTTTTGACTTCTTATTTTATTTATATCCTAACTTAAGTTAAAATAAGAAAAAAAAAATTCTTCTAAATTATTTTCAAGACTGCAATTATCTTTATCTTCTAAAGCGAATAATTTGAGCTATAGTATGAATTTGCAATTTGAAAGACCTTGGAAACTAACCTAAGTGGAACGTCAATCATCGAATGTGGAATTGACCTATTCTTTGAGTGGATTACTCTTTAGACGAGATAATTCTATCATAAATTTGATAGAATTATGCCATGAGTGAAAGGTATCTCGAGATGGACCATTATGTTGGTTCGATATCTATCCGTTGCAAAATTTAATGATGCATCACTTTCCGACAAGGTAGATGGTTGTTTCTTTAAGAATAATGCCACCTAACTCCTTGGTGCCAGAAAATCAGTTAGGTGATAACATATGATAGATAAAATTAAATGGTTCATCTGTCCTTGCATTTTGGGTGTGTTTGTCATTCTTTAAAAATTAAATTGTTTACTACAGTATCATTTTTTCACCACACATTCACACAATAAAATATTCTACACAAAAACCAATAAAATTTCTTTAAATTTTAATCACACATTCTCCAAAAAATATTATTCAAAACTCTATTATTTCTTCCATAATGGGAGACAAACAGGGACTTAATGAATATATTATTTAGTGCCAAATATATTGCACAATGGTGTTTTAATAGGGCAAATACCATTGCTCTTTCTTTACTATTTGGATAGACCAATATATTTTTATACAATTTGATCTAGGTCGGCCATGACATGAGATTTTAAGGGCTAATAAAATTACATTTTTTTTTTCCATAAAATATTCCTTTCTACATTCTTTAATACCGAACAATCGAAAATTTCAAAATTGGGAACTTTTTATTTTTAGGGAGGGTTGGGAATTTTAGGGAGAGGGTTGGAAGAGGCGGATTGATTGAACTGACGGAAGTTTAGGCAGATCGATTGAAGTCATTGGGCTGGGTGGGTTTAAATTGGGTTCCCACAAAATGGGCTAATTTATAACACTAAAAAAAAACGATGAAATAGGGGTCAATGGCCAGGGTGATCCAGCCCATTTTTCACGATGGCTTTTGATCAGATTTTAATTGTTTAAAAAATAAAAGTTTAAAAATGTAAAAGGAAATAGCGGTTAACGACTCAGGTATAGGGATGGCAAAAAAAAAAATCAGTTCAACCCGAAATCTGTGGGCCCCACCTCGAACAGGGCAGAGATTACCCGCCTAATAGGGTAAACGGGACGGGGACGGGGACGGGGACATGGATGAGATGAGGGTCATTGCTTTGAAGCGGGAATTACTCGCCTAATAGGGTAAACGGGGCCTGGACGGGGATGGGGCAAGTGTCATTGCCCCAAAGCGGGTAGGGGACGGGTATGGGAATCATAGTCATCGCCTCGCCACCCGTCCCGTTTAAAGTTAATTTTAAAGTTAAGTTTTTTATTAAACAAATATAATAGATTTATCAAATAAGTTGTTTATAACAAATTGGTGAAAAAATAATAATATTTACTAAGTAAAGCCATAATACCCGCCCCGCCCCGCCCCACCCCGCCCCGCCCCGCCCCGCCCCATTTCTATCCCGTCCCGAACCCACCTCGTCCCGCTGTAAACGAGTATGAGAATGTGGTAAGATAACAAAAATATTCGATAGAACGGAGATGAGAATGACCGACTCGTCCCATTGCCATCCTTACTCGGGTATCACCCAGGCCCCCAACCCATTTTCCACAATGAAAGGGAGAAAAATTCTCGAAAAATCCCCATGGACTAAAGTGACCTTGATATTGTTCATCATCTTCTATACCCCTATTCAAGGTTAGTTTCTATTTTAATGATTTAAATTTCATGATTTCGCAGATGGGTAGTTAAATTTTTGATTTTTACTTACAATCTTGATAAATCTTGTAATTTATGCTTTTAATACATGCAGTGATGTAATATGTGGAGTTTTGATTGATTTTGGGGTGTGACGGGGCTCTCAGAAATGGCGAGCTTCGCCACCTGTGCACATAAACTGTCTAGAAATGGGTCGTTTGTTTTAACATACGACCCATGAATATTTTTTTGAATTGTTTTTCAATTTCTTTTTGTAAATTTCCATTTTTAATTCTTTTCAAGTTCAAGTTCAATTACCATTTTTATTTTTCAATTTCCTTTATTATTATTATTATTATTATTCTTATTATTATTATTATTATTATTATTATTATTATTATTATTATTATTATTTAATTTTCAATTTTGTTCTTTTTCTTTAATTTCCTTTTTTCCCTTTAATTTTATTTTTCTTTTACTTTAATTTCCTTTTTGAATTTTTTAATATGCAATGAAATGAATTTATTTATTGCGTATTGTAGTATATAATTTGGTAGGTTGAATTTGTATATATTATGATTTATTGAATTTGTGTATCGTAGTTGTACAAGGTTTTAACAATTGAAATTATTGCATCATGGAGTATGCTCTCAACGCTAGTCTGAGATATCATCCTTGGAAAGTTACGTTGAATTGTTACTTTTTGAGACGATGAGCATGCACTTATATTATTCTAATCTTGCATCTAGAAGTTGCATCCATTGAAGAACATGTAATTTTTCGGTCAAATTATAGATGCATTATTACTTCGACTGCTTAGGTCAGTTGATGGTAATTCGCTGAATTTTGGGCTGGGGATGGGAAGATAACCCGATTCTCGATATTTGAGTTTGGCCTCATCACGGGGTTAAACTGTATGATTGAAGAAGTAGCGAGACCCCATATTATAAGAAATAAAAGGCTGCTGAATGAATATTTTGGAGGATGATCGACTATTATTTCGATACGATTAGAGGTTGTTTTAAAGAACTGCTATGATATGTTGAACAAACTGAAGCTGAAATTTGTGTTTATCCTAGAGTGTGCAAAGGTGTAAACACGGTAACGTCTATCTGTCTTTTACTCGTTTGAACAAGTGGAAATTACATGGAGCCCTACAATTGGAGATCCAATTTCTAAAATCAGAAATTCTTTTTTTTTTTCAAAAGTCAGAACTTTTTAAAATAGATACAATATAATTATACATTTTATAATTATATATTAAAATTCAAAAAATTAGATCGTAACAGATTTTATCCCTTAATTAGCCGTTTTAAAATAGGTAAACCACGTTAACTCCCATGCATTCTGGAAACCTTCAGAAACTCCCATTTTATAGGGAACCCACGACCGCAAATTTGTAGGGAACCGACGACCACGAAGCTTATCTCCGTTGAAATCGCCGCCGCCTCTTCCGATCACGTAGTGCCCACTCCTTCATATAATCAGTTCCGGTGACTATTGCTCCCGCTCAGAAATCCGTGGAAGCCCTTTTTCTTGTAATCGTAATCACAAACCCAAATGGGTCGTTCGAGCAGTGACAATAGAGAGATCAATGTTGGTGAGACCTCGGATGGAAGAGGGAAAAGGAAGTTGGAGGGGGTTCAGGAAGATTCGTCGACCAAAAGACAAAAATCGAACCGGTCTTCCAAAAAATCGATGGAGACGAAGGTATGTATGGGATTCTCAGTTTTTTTTTTCAATTAAATCGCAAATGTGATGGAATTTGGGAATTGATGTATTTTGGGAATTATGATCACGTGATGTTGTGATGTATGGAAATGGGTAAGGTGTATTGATGGAATTTGGGGATTACGTTGCCTTCATGCTGTGATGTATGAGTTTAGTGGAAAATGTGTAAGCCGTTTTGTGTTCAAGTGAACATAAATCTTGTCTAGGTTACCTCTCTGAATATGTGCAATGGGGAAATTAATGATGTCGATCACAGATTCCATAGTCACAGCTCACTTACCATGAAGTCACAGATCCTATAGTCACAGCCCAAGTCACATATTCATAGTCACGGTTCACCACATATATCATAGTAACAAAGTTCAAATACGCATTCATAGTCACAGAGTCATAGTCACAGGTTCAGTCATAGATTTCATAGTCACAGCTCATGCCACAGATTCATTTGTGACCGAGAACAAATTTTCTGTGACCTACCCAACAATGTGTTTTGATTTGTTTGTTTAGAAGAAAATGCATGTCTGAGGTTCTGTCCACTAATGGGTTACGTTTGTTTGGTGATCTTTATTCAGGTATGGAATTTTGTTCTACCAGAGAAAAGTTGGTTTCCTGGAAAAATTACTGTCATTAACACGAAGGGCGTGTTGTTGAAGTTTAAAAACAATCTGCAGGAGGGACAAAGGCACATTCTTCGTAACACATGTTTCGGCCACTTTCTAGAGTGCGATGATGTTGTTGTTCAACCGCAGTTGATCCATTATTTCCTACTGAGACAGGTTAAACAACCAAACGAAGAAGAAATATGGTTCAATATAGAAGGGCGGTTTGTTAGATTCTCAGTTCCGGAGTTTTGCTTGGTGTCTGGACTTAGATATGTTGGGGACGAGGATACGAGCAGGCTGGAAAAGATACCATCCCATTTGAAAAAAAAAATATTTCAAACATTTAAAGGTTGTGACCCAAGAAGATGTCAGGGAGGCATATTTTGCTGCTGGCGACATGCCTGATGAAGATGTTTCCAAGCTTGGTGCATTATATTTCATTACCTCATATTTACTTCCTAGGGATTACAAGAAAGTGGTGGAACACTACTTGTTTGTTCTAGTTGATGACTTTAATAAAATGAACTTGTTCCCCTGGGGTAAATTGTTATTTGACGCTCTTATCAGTTCACTTAGGGATGGGTTGAGCAAGAGGACAGCACATTATAGATTAAAAGGTCTGTTGGTAGTGTTCCAAGTATGGATATATGAGACGATTCCTAGTCTAGATGGATCTATAGCTACAAGGATTGCAAGAGAGTACCCCCGGATACGGAATTGGACGGCAGATGATCATCCGTCGGTTGCCAAGCTCGAAGGACCTGATTGCTTCTCGGACCCGGATGTAAGTGTTTACTCGCTCACTAATTCGAATGTAGCTAGGACATTACATTAAGGCACAGATTGGGAAACAGTTCATTTGTCATCAAGGCACATATTATATAGTCACTGATTAGGTCACAGCTCACTTATCATGAAGTCACAGATTTTGTAGTCACAGATCAGGTCACAGAATCCATAATCACATGTTTAGTCACATATTCCATAGTCATAGGTTCAGTCACAGATTCCATCGTCACAGCTCACTTACCATGAAGTCACAGATCCTATAGTCACAGCCCAAGTCACATATTCATAGTCACAGGTTCAGTCACATATATCATAGTCACAGGTTCAGTCACAGATTCCATAGTCACAGCTCATGCCACATTTCAATTTGTGGATTTTAACCTGGGACTTACACTTCCTAATTCAATTCTTATTTTTGCATTGACAGATGCAAATATGTGACCTGGATCCGTCCGAAACTGAAATGGCAATGCCATACATGTCCGAGGTTCTATATCATAAACCTACCCAACCAAAAATATCACGTACGGAGAAGAGAAAGGGTGGCATGAGAAATAAATCAGCTCACCAAACAGATACAAGCAGCGTGCCAGGTTCCGCCGCAGTAAAACCACTTCTCATGATCACTGATGGTAGAGTTGGACATGCTGATTTTGAAGTTGATGATGATGATTTTGTGGATTCTCCACCCAGATGGCACGGAACACCATCACACAGTAAATCTCCTATTGGGGATGGTCCTTCTGGTGTCGCTAGTAATCCTCACACACCATACTCAGCTGGGACTCCATTGAGTGATGTGAGTTGTTCGTTAACATGTCTCCGCTTCGAGTTCAAATTTGGAGTCAGCTGCATTTATTATGGTCTTATTAGTCTTTTCCACTCTATTCTTGGAACTGATTTTGGTTAATCTTCTGGTGCAGGAGGTTGCTGAACTGAGAGAACAACTTCATGAGATGAAGTCACAGATGTCCTCATTGAAGTCTGAGCAGCATAAGAAAATGAACATTATTGTTCGAATGCAAGGTGAAATCCGTACGGACATGCTGGACATCAAATCGAATATGCAATTTCTATCTGAATCTGTGACGGCCTTGATTTCCAGTTCGATGGATGCCATTTTGAGCAAATTTAGAGAGATATCAGTGGATAATGCTGCAGGAGCTTCCGATCCTGTACACCAAGTACGTTAATCAGGAACAGTTAATTCTTGAAGTTCCTTTCCATTTAACTTTTGACATTCGATTATGCATTTTACATTTAGGAGGAGAAGACGACAGATGTGAAAGGGAAGGGTAAGATGTATCCTGATGATTCATTTTTTCCCTCCGGTCTGCAACCTCCATCATTTGATCTGGGTATTGGATACACACAAGCAACACAGCCAGAAGGAATGAAGTTTGAAGAATTGCAATGTCAGGCTGACTCGGTCATTTCCAATGTCCTGAAGGAGACGAAATCTGCTGTGAATGAGGTATCAATATTTTCTGTTATGTTGGAGATTATGCACATCTCGCCTATTTAGGTATACATTCATTTGTCTGACATTTGATATCAATTTTCCTATGCAGGCATCGCCTGTTCCCCCACCGAGCTCTGGATTGCCTGTTAAGAGGGCTCCCAAGCCGGCTAAGGCACTTCAGTCTCCATATGCCATAGAAGTTCAACAAATAAAGCCTCAAGGGAACGTACTTGTCTTCGAAAAATATAATCAGAGTGCAGATGATTGTGATGTTGGTGATTTCCAGAACTGGTTTCAAAGAGGATACAAACCCCACAACAAGTTCGAACGTTATCTATTATTACTCAATCCCTTACAAATACGCCTTGCTGCATTTAACCAATAAGTTTAACTTCTTTTGCAGGAAGAAGTTTAATGATAAAGATGATCACATTAAACCGCCGTTTGTAGTTGGCCAATACCTTGTTGGAAATAAATCCTGGTGGTACGAATGTATATCAAGGGAGGCATCATGGAGCAGTTCGGTACGTCGCTAATTATATGTTATATATATAGGAGTACCTTACAGTTGTATTCATGCATGATTTCATAGGTCACAGCCCAGGTCACATGATACAAACAGGTCACAGCACTGGGCACAGCACTGGGCACAGCACTGGTCATGCTTGTATATCTAGGAATACTTTAAATTTTTGCTCATACATGATTTCATAGGTCACAGCCCAAGTCACATGATACAAACAGGTCACAGCACTGGTCACAGCACTGGTCACAGCACAGGTCACAGCATATGTCATCTTTATTTCTATCATTTATTGATGTGTATTCTTACTACATTGTAACAGCATATGGACGTGTGCTTCTACTACATTCGTCAATTAGCAAGAAATGGTCAGAATGTGAAATTCAACGCTACGACAACGGATTCGTTATTTCAGGCCAAGCTAAAGAACATTTATCAAACGTTCAAGGACGATCCAGCTGTAGTTGCCACTGATTCACGACTAATTGACGACATTACAGGTGCACGCATCCCGTTGAGTACAGCTTGGGCTGATGTGGACATTGTCTTTTTGCCAATACTGCCCACCAATAAAGCACACTGGATGCTTGCAGTGCTCGACATAAAGAAACGAATGTTGCTTGTATTCAATTCCTCTAGGAAGACATACAATGATGTCAAGGTGCTTGTTGGAATTGAACCATTTGTCAAAATTATCCCACACCTCTTGAAAGCTACTGGAATCTGGAAAGAGTTGGTTGACATGGAGGTGAAGCTTGATTTCTCACTTCCTCAGCAAAAAAATGGGTAAGTTTGTGACATCCACATTGATATTAACACCATTCAACATTCGAGTTGCATATTAATATTCTGATGTTCCATTTTCAGACATGACTGTGGCGTATACGTGGTAAAATATGCTGAATACATGCTACATAACGATATAGGATCGATGCCGATGAGATTTGATGCGGGTAGAGCACGCCTGGATATAGCATCGTTGCTATTTAAACATCGTTCAATCAAAAAGGCCACAAAGAAGGCGCAGCCAACTTGAGGATAACGTATTCACATAGATTGGTGGTTGATTTGCAGTCTTGATATTTAGAATGTACATGTAATAGATAGGAGACTTTAGCGTATTTCGTAGGTACTAATTTGGACTTATCTTTTCTGCACTTCGGATGTATTCGGTTGGATTTGAATCAAATCATGTCAATTCCTTCAAAGTTATTGTTTGGTTTTCAACTTATGGTCGCAGATTCATATTTCCGTTCTGTAATAATCAGTTATATGGTCAAAACTACGATCACAGGTCTAGTCACAACTAAGGTCACAGGTCACAACCCAGGTCACAAATCCACACCACTTGATTGGTTGTTTATAATTGATTAACAACAAGAGAAGACTCATGCCCAACAGCTTTGTGAATAATTAGAAGTTGTTTTCATCTGGTCACAGTACAGGTCACATATGTATTGTTTTTGATTTTTTGGTTCTTGTTGATAGTCAGACATTTATTTCAAATAGCAACAGTACAGGTGACTGAATATTGAACACATTAACATGTGACATTTAAAAAAATGACAATTGGCAACTGAATTGTCTGAAGTAATGTTGTTCTTACTTGAGAAATTACACTTGAAAATTGAATGTCAAACAAAAAAAAACTATTCAACGAAGTGTGGTCAATCTCTATCTAAGGTGGACTTCCTCTTCCCCCCTTTGTTTTTCGATTGACTCAGACTTAACGGAACCAAGCTTGTGCAAGTTCTGCAGTTGTGACCGCTATTACCACATCGTCCGCATTTGATAGTTATGCTAGCTTCACAAGAAGATCTGAATCTCTTTTCGGTAGGCCTTCCACTACTCCTCTTTTGATTAGGCGCTATTACAACAATTTCCTGAATATCTTCTGGGACTGTCCATTCATTTGGATCTCTAACGGGGAAAATGCTTCCTTGATAAGCATTCTGGTATGCTTCTCTTGTGTAATAGTATGAACAGTACTCATATGGATCCATCATCATACTTGCAAGCACAGCCAATGCATGTGGACATGGTAGTTGATCAACTTGAAACATCCTACATGTGCAAGTACGCTCTTGTAAATCAACAACGAAGGACGTATTTTCACAACTAACTGAAAATGATGCCTCATTTACCGGACAAACCTGCAATTGATGAAAAAAATTATGTACACAACAAGTTACGTAAACAACGATAAGATGAATTCGGTCACATATGAGGTCACATATGAGGTCACAAATCACAACAAATATATTACCCTCAGTTTTCTCACATCTTTGCCCATTTCCCTTAGCTGCTTCTCGTACTTACTAGACAAGGTGGTGAAAGTGCTGTGTGAATTCTCTCTATGTTTGCAAAACCAAGATTGCGTAGTCTCACGCAATGATTCCAATAAAGCTATTATAGGGTAGTTCTTGGCAGACTTTGTGACCGCATTCACCGACTCTACTATGTTCGATGTCATCGTGGAATATCTATTCGTGGGCATGTGCAATCGTGACCATTTGTCAAGCCCAACACCAACCTACAATAATAAAAACAATGACAAGGGTCACATACATTATAATTCTACAATAGATGTATACGAATGCAGACTGAACATAATATGTATTATATTACCAGGTAACCCCTGATCTTCTCATTAATTGCGTCGAGTTCTTGCATGTGATATTCGTATTCTGACAAGGTGTAAGCACGAACAGCTGAGTTGAATGCTTGCGTGATGTTGTGACCTGATTTCCCATATCGTGACTTCAGATTTTGTAGGAGATGGTATGAACAGATCCCGTGACATGTTCCTGGATATACACTTTCGATTGCGTTCTTGATACTTTTGTGACGATCCGATATAAAACACAACCCTTCTCTATCCCCATATGCCTTCCTCAAATTTTCAAAAAACCACGTCCAAGATTTGTCGTTCTCATTATCACCAATCCCAAAAGCAAGTATGAATATGCTATTATTTGCATCCTGTGTACATGCCGTGAACAAAGTCCCACCATAGTGTCCATTTAGATACGTGCCATCGACCACAACAACAGGCCTACAATGTTTCCATCCCTGAATTGATGCACCGAAAGCCATAAAGCAATATTTGAACATATTGTGACCACCAAGGTGTAGACTCGTGACCGTCCCGGATTTGTTAACTCCAACATGGAAAAGAATTTCGGTACGACTAAATGAATCATTGGGTCACCTCTAATCATTTTCAAAGTATCCTCGCGGGACCTCCAAGCCTTCACATAGTTCAAAGATACTCCATATGTGTGCAACATGTCATTACGTATGTCATTTGGAGTGTATATGGTGCGCGACGATGTGAATTTGTATTTGATGCAAGATGACACAACAGCCTTTGTCACTTGCCTATGAGTGCCTAATATAATGTTTGAAGCACATGTGTGACCTTCTGCAATGTATCTAATTTTGAACATCTCTGTTTTACCCATCTTTGATGCTCTGCATTTCCAATCACACTCGTCATGACTACACTTCACAAGGTAGTCTTTCTTGTCTGATCGAACAACTACATATTCAAACATTTTTTGGATTGCATATAAGGACAAGCTCAGCTTCATGATCTCTTTGTTACGGAAAACAACTCCTTTCTCTACTTCTCTATAGTCAGCATGTGATACAACTGTGACCACATGTCGGAACTCTGGACATGGTGGTTCTATTATTGATCCACATATGTCTGTCGACAAATCCTGTAACGTGAATTCCTTTCCATTAGGCTGTACACAAATTGGTTCTGTGATCTGTAGTTCGACACATTCAGCAGCTGTGACGGCAATTGTAATTGGATACTTGGTAGGGTCACGATGCATATACTTTAACACTATGTAGGACAACAAATTATCGTCATTTTTTATTGTGACCGGAGGCAGATTGTTAATCAACTCATAACTCATTGTGACTGAGACCTTAGCCGGATCAAAGTTGAACTCACTCATAACTATATCCAGAAGCTTCGCATAACCACAGCTACGATCGATCAACACCAACGATAGCTGTGACCCATTCGTCAAACCAACGTGAATTTTTTCCATTTCTGTCAAAACAAACCAAATAACATATTAGACAACAGTAATAAAAGGGTATAACTCCACATAATACCTACATAACGTCACAGTTCAATAGTCACAGGTATATATATCAGATTTCGAGGTCACAGATCAGGTCACAGATCTCGTCACATTTTAAGACACTTAGTCACATGTTTAAATAACAGATTAGACAACATTTTTGAATACCAAAATTGCACATAGAAACTACATAACGTCACAGTTCAATAGTCACACTTATATATATCAGATTTTGAGGTCACAGTTCAGGTCACAGATCTGGTCACAGTTTAAGACACTTAATCACTGGCAAATAACAGATTATACTACATTTTCGAATACCAAAATTGCACATAAAACCTACATAACGTCACAGTACCATAGTCACACGTATATATATCAGATTTTGAGGTCACAGATCAGGTCACGGACTCATAAACATGATTCTGAGTCAGAGATCTGAATGACACAGCTTTTTAAACAGCAGGAACAGCTCACTGTCATCGGATTGAATACAAAAAAAAAAAAATCATTGTTATTTTGAACTGCATGTGACACAGCCCGATATCAGAATGCTTTGTGAAGCACGGATGGTCACAGGAGTCTTCATCGGAAACAATCATGTCAATTCCTTCAAATAATGTGACTTCACGTAGCTTCAATTCTGATTTTTAGCTTCTGGTATTAATAATGACATACCCGAATTGGTCGAAATCGGTTGACGGAATGGAACCTGTTCCATGAATTGTCCTCAGGCTTGATGTGGCTCTAATCAGAAGTTATTCTTCAATTCGTGACCAGGATCTTCCAATTAGCGTCGCCTCAGAGGTTTTCGGTGTATGTAGATTGTGAATTTCACAGACCCGTGGATTAGAATCATTCCCTCATTACGGATTGTATTTTTGGAATGTTAATTTTGAATGAACGGAGAATCCGGGTTTAACGGTAAGTCAGGCTGGTTTTATGGAAATTTTATAGCGTTATTTTCTTATTTATATATAAGGGATTTATATTTGTATGTATAGGTCAATCTCTGATTTTAGAAATTTGAAAGATGAATTGTTATTTTTGAAAAGGTCCAAAGATAAATTCTGAAATCTGAATTTTTCCCTTTGAACAATCACTTCTCTTTTTCAGCAGGTGTTGGGCTTATAAGTTAGGGCGAGAGTTTTAGCCCGTTTCTTTAAATTAAAATTTGTTTTTCTCACTTTTCTTATCAGTTACGTATTTTAGAGAATAATAACTGATAAGAAAAGTTATGTATTCTCTAAATAATATTACACGTAAATTTAAAAATCTTCTTTATTATTTAATCAAATATTTTCCAAAATAAAATTTTATCAAATATTTTATCAATTTTGGTAGAATTAACTTATTTTATCAATTTTCAACCTCATATTTCATCAAATTTTATTTCAAAAATTCTACCAAAACTTTTATTAAGCCCATGTTTGGGCTTCATTATTGCAGATTTTTTAGAATAATAAAGAAGATTTGATGAAATATGAGGTTGAAAATTGATAAAAATTGTTAATTCTAGCAACCTTATGTTCACAAGGACTTATCTCCAACAATATTAAATAATATGGTTTGAATATACGACTTGAGACAACATGCAACTTGGTGCATGTTTAATACAGTCTAATACCCTCTCGTCTCTTCTCAAATATACCACAAAGTTAATGAAATATGAGATTGAAAAGTCGATAAAAATTTCAGATTATGTGAAATGTATGATTAAAAATGAACTTTGACCAATCCAAAGTTGATAAAATTTAAGAATTTTTTTTATCAAACAAGCACTTAATAAAAGGCTCAAAATTTGTCTAATTTGACTACAATAGTAGGAAATATTTCATTATCTGTCGCCACCAATCAGTTCCACCTAGAGAAACCATACAAGTCTCCAATCTCCATTGAGTTTTGATTGAGACTCACACATATCCAACTCTTTGATGCTTGGTTTTATTTTCCAACTTAAATTGGCATCTAAAAATTTGAAGACTCATGTTTTCTTGAGAGTCATACAAGGATTTAACAATATTTAGGCTGTTTCTTGAAAACTAATTATGTAATTTTCTCATCATAATATGTTTTTTTTTCCTCAGGAAAAAATGGGTTCATATAGCAACCTTATGTTCGTAAGTTTGATTTTTTTTTTTTTTTAAATTTTAATACTACCCCGATTTTACAACTGAATTGAACATATTCGATCCATTATCTTTTACTTATTGTTGATATTGGTACATTTCATAATAATTTTTGTTTTGAGTTTGGTTAGAATAGGAGAAAAATGCTTTTCTAAGAAATTCCTATTTATCGTCAAAGTGAACTTACGTATAATTTTTTTCAAACCCTCCTTATTCGGGAGTGCTTCAAAAGGTCTGATAATTTTGAAAGGATGTGTGGGATGGAGCGACGAAGAAGAAAAGATGTGAAAGAAGAAAAAGGCTAGTGTATATTGAAACTTTGATAAAATAATGAGATATATCTATATAATTTTAAAATAACATTATTTAATTTTATATTCTCCAACTTGGTTCTTACCAAGCAATAACCTCACCAAAAAATCATGCATTGCACAAGGCAGTTTGGCTTCTCAATAGCCCACACCAAATGCTACAACGGCTTTGCTACTTGTACATCGCAATGTATATCGGGGTGTACACCCCCCTCACATGAGGGTGGAACCCGCTTAAATAAAAAATTATTTTGTGCAGTGGATCCCACCCCTCATATGAAGGGGGTGTAACCCCTTATGAACAAAATTTGATGTACCAGTAGAATTTTTCATGCAATAAATAGACTGAACTTCCGGGGGTGGGGGAGGAGTCAAGTGTGACTCTCGTAGAATTATAAATATATGAGTCGAACTTCCTAGGAATATTTTTCTTTCGTTATTAATGTAATGGACCACCAAGTGTGGTCGTTTTGTCCTAAAACAATATTGAAGTTAAATTGTCTAAATTCAAATTGTTATTGTAAATTAGCATAATTAAATAATATATTTTAAATTATTTTAATATTTAGGAAATTAGATCAAGTTCTACAACCTTTCACGTGGTTCAACATTCAAAAGTGAGATTTTGAATTCCTAAATATGTAAATCTAGAATCCAAAAAAAAAAAAACTTTCAATACATTAAAATCACTCACGACTTTTATGGATGACATAAAAATCTCCAATCAACCCAATTCCCATTGGCACTTGCCCAGAACGGGAAGAGGATTCCTGCTTAATTGGGTTGGCAAGGCGGTGACGAGGATGAGGCAATCGAAAAAAAAAAAAAAAACTGTCCCAAGTCGGGCGAGGAAAAAAATGTATTTTATTTTGAGAATACGTGATTGAAAATGAGTTTGAAGAAAATGAAATAAAACGGGGTTTAAATTAAAAGCTCGCAAATTCACTTCATGACCATTCAAGGTAATAATCATTTTTTAATCAAGTCTACCGCTCCTTTTTATAGACTACTTTTTCTACACGCTTCCTTTAAAAATTGGATTTGGGATTCATTTTTCGTACATTAGTTTCTATTCATTGTTCACGTGTGGGACTTTTTTAAGGTGTTTTATTTTCTCCTTCATTGGAAAAATAACATTCATATTATAGAATGAAAATCTATGAATGATGTAATTTTATTCTTCTAGTGTCTAAATCCACATTTAAACTTAGTTTCTCATTTGATTATAATAACAAACATATTTAATATTTTAAAAAAGTAAAAGTAACAAATAAACAATATGATAAACAAGGATTGAGGATTCCCCGTCACCGTCCCAGTCCCAATCCCAATCCCAATCCTCCCCCTAAACGTGTCCCTTTATAAGTGGGGATAGAGCGGGAAATCAACGCTGGCCTTGGGCTCAAGTAGTATTGGCTACTGTCTAGGGCACTTCATTTTGTTGTCTTTAAAAAATGAGTAATGATACTTGTAAATCATTGTGCACATTGACGATTATGAGAGAGAGAGGAAAATAAAAAGAAATAAAAGGAAGTCAATTAATATAATTAACATTATCAATATGTACGTCAATCTGTACACAATAATGTACAAATAATATTACTCTTAGAAAAGACCCAATCATTTATCAATGTATCTTAAGTAATTATTGAAGGTATACTCTTTCAACAATTAGATGTCAACAGTCCACAACACACTGCTCCATTTTCGTTTATAATAATTCACGCCTACCTCTTGTCAAAATTGACGGTGGACCTTCCCTTCCTTCAAAACTAAATTTGAACGAACTCTTGAAAAATTGAAATGATTATTATTTTAACTTTGAATCTTTTTGCTTAGTATTGTAATCAATACAATTTAATTATTAACTATCCAAATGCCCCATATAAAGCTAGGCGATGCTACATGTACATACTGGGGTGTCGATAGCGGTGTCCACCCCCTCACATGGAGGGAGACCCACTTCGAATAAAATATAATATATTCAAAGTTGGTCCCCCTCTATGTGAGAAGGTGAACACCGTCATGGACACGACATTATGTACAAATAGCATATTCCTATATAGTTTGGCCTAAGGGGCCCCCAAAATCTCAAGGTTGCCGCCCTATTCCCATTCCTAACGACTTTCGAATGATTTAGAGTTGGAGAGCAAAAACATCCAAATGCTTAGAATTATTTTTTTGTTGCTTTATGTCACTTGAAAGTCGTTAGTGATTTAATCTTTATATTGGAGGCTTTCGTCACGTAGAACCCATATTCAAATATTAATTTAAATAATTCGAAAATGCAAAACCTCACTTTTAAATGTAGAGAATTCACCACATGAAACGTTGGGAAGCTCAACCCTAGTTTTTCCTTAATATTTCACGACTTTTTCAATGAACCAAATTTGAAGTCAGTTCAACTAAATTACATTAACTTGACGTTAACTTGCCTATATTTAGTACTTATTAACTGAACTAGTCGAGTCAAACTCAAGCTCGATAATTCTTCAAGTATAAAAATGTATATTTTGTCCTCAAATGAAGTTTTACGAGATTCAAACAACTAAACCCGAATAAAATTTGAGTAACTCAAGCCAATTGAACTACAAAATTTGAGATGGGAACATGTTTACTCTAGGCTCCTCTTGTTACATAAGTGGCCTCCAGTGTCTACATTGAAATGGTTGCTTTTGGCACATCAATGATATGACTAATAAGAAACACACATTAATTGCACATATATGTTTGTAAATAGTCTTGTCAAAATGCCGATGCCATAAAGTTCATTAAAATTGGTGGATCCTATTGTCTTCCTTCATGAAATAGGTAAAATAAAAAATGCTCGACCCATTCCATTATATAAAATAGATATAACAAGTAACACATTTTGTTTCGCGTACCTCTTTAATCTTTAGCACGAGCACACCTCATTTAATCTAATGTAACAAACCACATGGAGATCTCCCTAGATTCATCGATTTATTCCATTTTCATCTAGGTTTCCAAACCAAGTAAGATGCATTATTATGTGAAATAATCACAAAATTTACCTCCACGAAAATGATGACGTGTGAGGTGTTTCGGTTGCTCCGATCAATGAGCGTTACCTGCAAAATGAGATCGGGATTTTCTCTCCCGTTGTACCTCCGGTGTGAGAATCAGTAGGTATTTAAGGAAAGTAGGAAGAAAGTATATTGAGAGTTCAAACAGTTCCGATTTCAAGAAGTCCCATACTTTTTCCCACATTGGGGTATTTATAGGCATCTGATGGCACACCCATGTTCCACGATTAATTGTGCGACGTGTCCTATGTATGCCTTCCCACTCCCCCACGTTCTATAGCGTCAACCCCCACTTGTCTTGCGGTTGGTTATACTCACGTTTGCTGTTGGGTGGTTTTCGTCCATCTCATGACTACGCTTGTTGTTGGGTGGTTTTAATCTGTCTTATGGCCATTTATTTGGCTAAGTATAGTGGGCATCGACATTGACGACCCCATAATGGTAGACGGCCAATGCGAGGGTAGAGGGCCTCCGAGGGTCGACATCCTGGGGGAGTGCACGTTAAGTAATCGACCATCGCGTAGAATTGTTAACACCATCATGTATCACAATAGATATCACCTATCTGCTCCCATTTATATAATTAACTTTTTTAACAAGCAATGATAATATGAAGTACATAATATAATAAAGCACATTTGCATACACTCTACACACTTGTTTTTAAGATGAAAGCAAACTAACCTATAATGACATTATAACTTGAACATTTCCCTTCTTTTGTTGTAAAGAGATTCAAATTTCCTTCACTTAAATCCCCCCCAAAAAAAAAAAAAAAACAAAAAAACAAAAAACAGAATAAATGGGTGAAAATATAACAATCCAACTACAATGTCTGAAAATTCTAAAAAGTGGCTATGAAACAATTTTGTGACCCCAATTAGTGCTAGTTGAGTTAGTTTATCTATAGTAACTCATCATACTTAGGCCTGTTAAGACCGAGTCGGTGTAAAGCCAAATTGCTTTTAGACTTAGTGGTTGCGCGATGGTACGGTGTGGTGTTGAGGAGAGAACCGAGTGAAGAATGAGAGAGAAGAGAGAGGATAGGGTAGGGTAGGATGGGATGGGATGGGATGGGGTGGGGTGGGGTGGGGTGCTAGAATTAATTAATATCGTTTATTATCGAATTAAGATAAACATATGTATTTTTCCACCTTCGATTAATTAAATAATCTTGAAAATAAATAAGTGTAAATAAACTCGAAGAACTAATATAAACCTAGATTAATTGAACATTATAAAACTTAAATGAACTTCATGAATGAATTTCTACCGTAGATTAATTGAATAATCTTGAAAATATATCACAAAAAAAGTAATAAAAGAAATTAAGAATTGACTGGAAATGTATTTCAAAGTTACTTATTTTAGAATAGTTGTTTTAAACAGTTTTCTAAACTTTCCTATTTGTTTCCGACGGGAGAATTTGTGTAGACGGTTCGTCAACTCTCTTCACACACGAACAATTAAACAGAAAATCTTTCTTTCAGAATTCAACTCTCGCAGGAAGCAAGCAATAAATCAATCCTGAAACCCTAATCAATCTTCAATAAACTGATTGACAACAAATTGAAAAGGTTTTTCTCTTGGATCCCTTTTCTTTTCTTAGCCTAATTACCAATCTTGATTATAATTTGTTTGTGCCGTTTTCGTATTTTTATGTTTATTTGCAAATTATGTGATTATCGTTTTTTGGAGAGAACCCAATTGGAGAAAAATATTTTGGGGTAAATTAATGAAGGCAGTCTTAATTTTATGTTAAATTGTTTCGAGATTAATTTTGAAATCGTAAGAATACAGTCTTAATTTTTTTGAAATTTCTGTGTTCAGCCGAACTTTGATGTTTGGCCTGCATCATTGACAGGATTGGACGGTACAATAAATAAGATTTTAGTTTTTTCAAAGCTTGGGAACATTAATCTGTTATTTGGACCCGAAGGCTTTAGAAATGTAGAAGTTAGATTTCCATGTAATGCAAAACAATGCTTCAATAATCTTGGAACATATCTAGGATGTGAGTCATAAGTGTTATGCAGGGAAGTTTCATTTATTAATATTAAAAACAACCTATAAATGAGGTCTAATTTTTTAAAAGTTTTTGATTTACCTCCCGAATATACTAAATTTTTCAGGGGGCTGCTAATTCGACTCTTCAATAGTTGTTTTCATACGATTGAGGAGATGGGTGGTTTTGTTGTCATTTCTGGTTCTCATTTGTCTTACCCAGTAGACAACAAGTATACTCGAATCATGGTTTCACGTATGGTTTGAAATGTATTATTGGGAAAATACCTATCCAATCCTATACCTAAGCAGTCCACGATATAGTGATTAACAAACATGGCAAGATTGCATATATTATGCTTGTTATCTCTGGCCTCTATAAAAATGTCACTTTGTGAAGGCTTCATAACCTCCTTTGTTCTCACTCTTTATATTATCCATAGACAAAAAAAATTTTTTAGTGCCACAAATATCTGTACTTTATACTTCGCTTTAAAATCATGACTTCTTATTGTCTATAAGCATGAAAATATTTCTTCAAAACTGGACATAATGAATAGTTTTCGGTTTACATGTCATTCTTCTCATGCACTCTTCAGTTGTATTAGTATCTTGTTATATTTTTTGTTTTTCCATGAGTTGGAGACTTTTTTGTTTATTTACGAATGTTTATGCAGTTTAATTGAATGCGCATGAAATCGATCTAATGGATTGCAACTGTTCTTTGAGAAAGACTGCCTTTCATAGAATTGACCAATCCAATTTTTACTTGGATCCCTTTAGCTTTTAGATTATCGGTGGTGCACTGTTAAATAAACTTATCAAAATAGCAGTGAACCACGTATTTGTGATCTACTCCCATGTAACTGCATGTATTAATGGAAATACATGCTTGATTTTCCTTTCTTTGATATTTTTCTTTATTCTGGGCTAGCAATAGGATTGGAAGAACGGAAAACTTTATTATAATTGAGGGAGAGAGGCACTGAAAACATTTAGGAAACTAAGACATGGAAACAAGTTAAACACTAAACCAATGTAGCAAGAATTTCAAGGAATGATTCCAGCCAAAGGTCCTTTATTTGCTATCCAAACCAGAGATTGGTGGTTGAGTCTATATCTCCTTAATGTTCAGCTGGATTGCACTTGGTGATTTCCTAGTTTTGAGTTTTTTGGCCTTTCCAGAAATGTTCAGCTGGGGGGCTCTTTAATTCCACGTTGCAATCACTTTTAAGTTTTTCAATTTTCTTACCTATTGTTAGCACTTCCTCTTGAGTTTTGGCACTGTTAATGTCTCCTTATTCGTGATATATTAACTTGATCGTATACCTGTAGTTCTTTTTTGTTACTTATTCAGTTGTACTGGATCACTTTCTAGGTAAATGCATTATACTGATCTCTCTCTCTCTCAATTTTTGGGAGGTTATCTTGTGCATTCTGAGAGAGAAATGAAGGGGAATAATGGAATAATGAGTCGTTTCCATATCATCTATGATTTGGGACAGTGATGAAATGGGCATAGAGGATTTTAGATCTTCTTCCATTCTATTCTTTTCCAAAATCCCATATGAACATTTGATTACAGATTAGTCAAATCTTATTCGTTTATTTGTTTTCTAATGTATGGTTGTGTACAGTGCATTAACTGCGGGCTGCATTTCAGAATTGGGAGAAGGCCAACATGAGTTTGGCTTGTCTTGTATGCCATGGTGTAGAAAGTCCATCACATTCCTTCAGAAGTTACTCGGTATCAAGTTCAGACAATGAGGGACGATGTTCTGTGATCGCCAATTGCTTGAATAGGAAGACTTCCTTTCCACCTCCTCGAGCCAACCCTCGGATTACACCATCCAAAGTGATGCCCCTACCCTCCGTCCCTAGTAGTGCAGTTGCAGGAGCCCCACGTCTAGTTCGAAGCCGTGCTGTTAGACGGGACCTTGTGACAGACTGGAACTTTGATGAAGTTATGTTGGAGCGCTAGTCGAGAGTTCAGGGGTAGGAAGAGATAAAAACAAGCACATCATTGTCATTTGCTGAACTCAAAATGATGGAGCTTCGAGTTCACTCTTCGTTTTTTTTTTTTTTTTTTTTTGTTTTGGTTAAGTTTCCATGCATGGGTAACTAGTGTACGAGCATCTCTAGAAATGTTAACTGAATATGTGAACCTAAACCGTAATCTCTAAATTGTTTGTGGCATGAGCATGTTCATCAGTATGTAAAAGTTACTTTCTAAGAGTAAGTTAAGATTTACTAAAGTTTTGTTAATGAAAAGTGACTTAAAAGGTTATCAAAATGCATGAAAAGACTAAAATGCCCTCCACATTGTAAAAGGACCTTGTGGTCGTACTTGATCTTGGACATGACTGAATGATCCATTGGGCCTTTAAAGGGTTTTGTGGAATAAATATTTTTTGTCCAAATCTTTTGTTATTGGGCCCAGAAAGGCCCTACAGACTGTATGGCAACTGGTCCATATAATAGTTGAGTGGGAAATGTCAGTAATTATTAATTGTGGGCCCAAACTTTTGGCTATAATTCCGGTTGAAAATGGAGCTCCTTCGGACCACAAATTCCTCTAGTTAAAAATCTTCACAACATTATTAAAATTTAAAAACAGTAGTCGGGTCAAATCAATTGATAAGTGACTAATCAAGTTCGAAAAATAATGTTATTAATAATTGAGAAAAATTCACAATTCAGGTGTATGGTTTACACCAATTCAAAAAACAAGTATATAGTTTAAAAATTCAAAATTCAGGTATTTGGTAATTAATTAAAAATATTCATTGATTAAATGTAACTAGATCACAATTATACAATTAATGGTCACAATTTTATTCATAAGTCACAGATTTTCAAATTAGTTGGTCACAATTTATTCTTCGGTCACATATTTCAAAATTAATTTGTCACAGATCAAAAAAATTGTAGGTCACATGATCACATATTTCCAAATTAATTGGTCACATATTCTTACAAGGTCACAGATTATATAATTTTTAAGTCACATATAACAAAATGATTGGCTACAGATTAACCAACACCTCGCTTTCACCTCCGATTCTCATCCACCACCTTGACCTAGTGGTGTCAAATGAGCCGAGCGGCTCGTCGGCTCGCCCGCTCGGCTTGTACTGTTCACGCCCACGAGCCGCTCGGACTCGTAAAAAAAGAGTCCGAGCACGAGCCTAGCGGGCAGGTGGGCTAGACGAGCCGAGCCCGCTCGGCTCGTCACTTTTCACGAGCGGCACGCGTGAGACAAGCCCAGACGAAAATAAAAAAAAATAAAAAAAAATCAGGTGACTGAACGGTCACTGATGAAACGGTCACTGATTTTTCAGTGACCGTTTAGTCACTTATTTTTAAAAAATATTTTTTTTTCTACTTTTCTTCTTCTATAAATACTCAACCCATTACAACATTTTTTTCCCACCAAACTTTCATTCTATACTCTCTACTCTCTACAATTTACAAATCATTATCAACAATATCATTCATTTATTCTATAATTCTCTTCTACATTTTTTTACATTATTATCTTAATTTTACAACTCATTTTATACACTAGTCACTAGTACATAATCTTCATTCACTTCTCATTTCTACATTCTATTTCAACAATTCACAAATAGATCCACGAGCATTTGTTGAAAACTTGTTCGGTATGGAAGGCAAAACACCTGCCCAAAATCAATTTGGGAATGAATTTGTCGGTCTCAATGAACTACCAATTCCAGAAGACATTGAAGATTTCGATATTCGTGAAGTCGATCCAATTGATTTGGATGACGTTGATGTTGATCCTAGTGTTCCTATTGATTTGGAACAAGATGAAGAACCTGCATTAAATATTCCCGATGCGAGTGGGAAGAGAAAGGGGAAGAAGCAGACAAAATGTTAGGACCATTTCAAATTGGTTAACACTGGTCGTGTGATCGATGGACTTCCAGAAACCAAAGCAGTATGTAAATACTGTCAACAACGACTGACATGGCAAAAAGGCATTGGAACCACTCACCTCAACCGTCATTACAAAGCATGTGCGGCCAAACATGAGCTTCTTGAACGTGGACAAACGCAACTACAGTTTGGTACTAGTAGAGCCGATGATACTACTGCGCCACTTTCTATGTGGATGTATTCGGAGGAGGAAACACAAAAAGGAATGGTGAAGTTCGTTGCCGCGGCGGAGCTGCCACTAGCAATAGTGGACAACGAACATTTCGTAAATTACGTCAAACAATATCTTCAACCAAAGTACGTTGGGGGTAAGTCAAAATGCTCTTCGTTCTAATACAATTGAATATTTTCTTCATGCAAAACAATTATTGATTGGGGATTTAGAAAAATATGGGGGTGTAATATCTTTAATTTCGGATTTATGGAAAGGGATTAATAAGAGAGGTTATATAGCTGCAACTGCACACTATATAGACCCACTTTCGGTTATGCATAAAAAAATTATTGCTTTTAAAATAGTTGAGTATCCCCATAATGCTAAAACTATATTTAATGCAATTATGTTAATAATTAAAGAATATAAATGTGAAAGTAAAATTCGTTCTTTTACTTTTGACAATGCTTCTGTAAATAAAGTAGTTATCGATAAATTGCATAAAGTACTTCAACCCGATTTTGGTGGTTATTTATTCCATATTTGATGTGTGTGCCATATTTTTAATTTAATTGTACAAGACAGTATAAAACATGTGAATGACGAAATTAGTCGAATTAGGAATGCACTTACGTATATCACGATTACATCTAGTTGAAAACAAGCATTTGAAGAATTTTGTGAACAAGTTGGGAACTCTAATACAAAAACTTTTATTACTGATGTAGGTCATAGGTGGAATTCAACTTACTTATTATTAAAATCCTGTGAAGGTTTTGAACTGTTTATCACTGAATTTTATAACAGTAGGCATATTAGAGACGAAGACGTTGCTATCTTAAATAAATCCGATTGGAATATAGTTTTTAAAATTAAGAAATTTTTGGAAAGTTTTTATACGTCTAGGAATATATTGTCTGGTGTTTATTATCCAACTAATTGCATGGTTCTTGAACGTCTTTATATAACTGTTAGGGCTTTTAAGAGATATCAAAATGACCCTGATTTTCATGAGGTTATATATGTCATGGAATTAAAATTTAGAAAATATTGGGAAGAATTACCTATGTTATTTCCTTTAACATGCATCATGGACCCCCGATATAATTTATCGGGTATTAAATTTATAATTGATCAAATTTCAAATGCTTTAACTTTTAATATGCCTATTACTTATAGGAATTTGGAACAAACATTAATTGAAATGTATGAATTATATGCTTCAAAAATAGATATACAAGTTACTCGTGTACCTACTACTCCTCCCACTAATATAAACGATGACGACGCCGAAGTAATTAATTTATTAGAAAACATAGACTCAATTAGATATGATTCAACTGCATATGCATATGGTTCTTCTAGTAGTAGTAGTATGTGTTCCACTGCATGTACTCAAACTTCGAGTAATAGTCGAAATGCATTGCCATCTGAATTAATTGATTACTTTCGTTATACTATGCATAGTAACAAATCAGTTAAGAAAAGTTCAGAAGATGTAATCGAATTCTGGCGAAATAACGAACGTCGATGGCCAATTGTTTCTGCAATTGCAAAAGATCTACTAACACCTCCGGTTAGCACTGTAGCTTCGGAGTTTGCTTTTAGTACAGGGAAGAGGGTTCTCTCTGATATTCGAAGTCGACTAAAAGAAGATATTTTGGAAGCGTTAATGTGCATGAAGGATTGAGAAGACGCTAATTATCGAATTCAACATAAATATGTTGAAATTGCATGTAATCAAGTAAGTGATATTTAATTTCACAACATTCATTACAAAATTTTATTTTCATACATTTATAATTTTTTAAAAAAATTGTACACGTAAAAAGTTATTCGTGTACAATTTTAACTCCGCCTACACGAAATTGAAGTAACCGGTTTCAAGCCCGGATAAAGGAGGAGGATTTATCTTTTTTTTTTTTAAAAAAATAAATGTATATTTACGATTTTAAAAATTATAAATGTTTTGATGAGCCTCGATAAATGTTTTGAAAAATATATATTTTAAAAAAAATAGAAAATGTGCATATATTTTATATCCAACTAAATTTAAGATTTCGTTGTAGACTTGTAGTAGCGTTTAAAAAAAAAAACAAAAAGCGAGCCGGCGAGCCGAGCCGCTCGCTTTGGGCGAGCTCGAGCCGAGCCGAGCTCGCTCAAATGGCAACGAGCCGAGCTCAAGCTCGGCTCGTTGCCACCGAGCCACGAGCTCAGCTCGTGCGACAATGGGCCGAGCTGGCTCGGCTCGGTCCATTGACACCACTGGCTTAACCGCTCACCACCACGCCCAAACCAACCACTGCGCCCAAGCCAACCACCACCTCTATCAACAAAAATCACCGCCACTGCCAACGCCAACAAACCCCGTCAGATCTACCACAGCCACACCACACCACAGCCACTGCCACCACCAGGCCACTTTTGACCCCCTCACCTCGACACCGCCATCGCCACACAATAGCCATTTACGACCATTACCTTACCACATCCAACAGTGTCAAATCCACCACCTTACCACCGCCAAAATCCACCATTAACATCTCCAGATCCACATACACCATTGACAACAAAAAAATCTCAAAAACCACCTCCACCACCATCCCTCAAAACCACAGATCCACAACAAAAAAAAACCAGTGAAAGTGACTCGATTAGAATTACTGGGAAGAGAGGATTTTCAGAGACTGTAGATCTGAAACTCAACCTTCATCCCAAGCAATTCGAACTCCTTCTGACCGACGATATGGATTGAGGGTGGTGATGAGTTTGGGCAATGACAGTAGGCGGCGGCGACAAGAGGAAGGCAATGGGTTGGTTTAGAGAGAGAACGTAGAGAGAGTAGGGGAGGGGGGAGGAGGCGAGAGAGAGAGAGAGGTGAGGGAGTTGAGAGTGATAAATTAGGGTTAGGATTTTAATATATTACTTGATTTTTGAATAAATAAACTTTGGACCTAATTTTTAAAAAGTCATCTTTAAACGTCTGATTTTTTATAATTTCCCTTAATAATTACTGGTAATGATTATCAATTTAGCCCCCGTTTGATGCACATTTTGAAGGTAAGAATGCTACTATTGATGTGATAGGGAATATGTAATTGAAAAAGAATGAAAAGTTATTGATGTGATGAAAAATATTATTTTATTCTCTAATTCATTTGATTCTCATTTTTTTTAAAAATGTATTTTCTCTATTCTTTTTACCTACACATTCTTTAATAAAATAATACTATAGGCAAATTCAAAATTTCTTCTGATTTTTTAATTACTCTTTTTTTTTTTTTTTATCAAATCACTATTCCAAAATGTATTCCTATTGTTTGTTATGTATTTTGATATTTTAGACAATTAATTAGGTGACTCGACACATTTCTCGATATAAAAATATATACTATAGGTAAGGTTCGCAATTTCTCATTAATATGAATAAAAACCAAATTTAGACCAATTTGTTCAATTTTACGTAGTTAAAATTGCTTTCAATTTTAACATTTTTTACTCTTGTAACTTACTTTGAGAATGAGTTTGGACTATTTACAACTTATGTACCCACCGTTTGGTGCATATTTTGAAGGTAAGAATGCATTTTTATTGTTGATGTGATGGAGAATATGTGGTTGAAAAAGAAGGAAAAGTTATTGATGTGATGAAAAATATTATTTTATTGAAGAATGTGTGGTTGAAAATGAGAAGAAGAATGAAAATAAAAAAATAATGTGAACCAAACAGAACCGTAATGTGTATTGCAATAAGAGAACTTGGCCCTTAAACTATTTCTAATAATTTTCAAAGAAATATTTTACTGATATAGAACATTGCTTGCAAATCGCACTTCTCCTTAGAAACAAAATATTACTAGGCCCTGTTTAATTGCCACATTTTTCATGGAAAATGTCACATTTGAGAAAAACGAATTTCACTTTAACCGTTTGATTGCAACGTGGAAATGAAAATCGAATTTTAATGTACAACCACTTTAAAGTGCATTTTTTTTCACGGAAAACGAATTCCTATGGGTTTGGTGAGTTTTTATTTTCCAACTAACATGAAATTGTAATTCATTTCCATATTTGCCTATCAAACGAACTCTTAATGTTTTTGAGAATTCTTGCTCCCATTGGACCAATATTTGTATCTAAGGTTGTGTTTGATGTGCGTAGTTTTCTATGGAAGTTGGAAAATAGATTCCATTTTCCAACTCTATGGCTGTTTGATAGCCAAACTTTTGACAGCAATTTATTTTCCAGCAGCCTCCTTCACGCGCCACTTTACTAGCTTTTTGAGGATTTTGTTTTCTCTTGAATTTGGTGGGAATATGTTTTCCATCTTTTTTTTTTTTTACTTTTTGGCAATCCAAACAAATTCTATTCTCAATTCTAATAAAATTTATTTCTTTAATTGACAATTTTTATGAAAAACAAAGCTAAACGGAAAAGATGGAAAATCATACCAATCAAACACAATTAATTACAATTTTCAGTAAAACAAATTCTAGACAATTCAATTCCCTGGACCCTAAATGCATTTGAATCTCGATTCATGGTTTTCTCAATTTGAGAAATTAAGACAAGACATCGAATTGACTTTTTTTAAAATTCGATAAATGCTTATTGATCGTATGTTTAATTATAGTTCTAAGAATAATAGTATCCTTTAACTACATGTAATCTTTAATAGTAATCTTAATAAGGTAGATTAGATAGTATTGAACAATACGCAGAATAAAAATACGATAAAATCTTGTTTTAACATACCATGTATACTTAAAAGGTACTGCGTTATAAATACATACTAAAAATATTTTTAGATTTTAGAATGTGCATAATTAAAAGCAAAAAATAAGCAAGAAACATATCAATTATAGTTTCTAATTATGTATACCTAACAAGCTATAAATTCGTTGATACATTTTCAAACACATATTATGTAAGGTGGGTAGTAGCCCTATCTTCATCAATTTTCTTGATGTGAACAATTCAATGATTTGTTTGCCACAAAGCATTCAAACACACGTGTGCCAACATTCTTCCAAGATAAGTGACTATGAGATATTAAGAACAAAAAAAGTGAAAAATGAAATAAATAAGAAAAAGTCCTCATCCAATTAATTTTGGTACATTATTGATGAATGAACATAAACAAGAGATTGGGCCTATGAAAACATGTGCAATGGGATATGGCCAAGAAGTACATCAAATGCATAGTGCAAATCAAGAATGATTGTAGACAAGATCTTTCAAGGAGTTTAGTTCAAAATAACTGAACTTTAGCTGCCAAATTTGATAGCGTTCACTTGTCCTTCTCCCATCCCAACCCCCACCCACCCAACCACCCAAGAAAATATTTACTATTTCCGTATTTCTTCGCCATCGTATAAATCTTTTTTGAAGCTAAATTATTGGCCGTACTATCGTGGCACTCCAATAATTTGTTTGATTTAAGAGCATGTTCGTCTAAAGTTTAAAAGTAAAACTAAACGTTACTATAGAACTTTTTTTATTTCTTAACGTATTTGGATAATTTTTTTTTTGAACTTTCAAAATGAGTTAATTATTCTGAAAATAATTTTTTATTTACTGTCAAAATGAGTAACTTATTTTAAATTTTGATCAATTTAAAAAGAAATATTCATTTTAAACCTTGCTTATTTATTTACTTAGCCAAATATAATAAACACTTCTTTCAATAATTTAGAATAAGTCATATGAATTAATTTTGTAATTTCATTGATTCATTACTAATCTACTTAAATAATATGTTATGTTATGAAATGACAAAAAAATAAAATAAATAAATTATTTTCATGATTGCATGTTTCACATTTAAGTCTCAAAGATATCTCAACCAATAGAAAAGGTGTCCCTTATAGATTAAGTATAGATACCCAATTTAAAGCCTGCAACCATTTTGTGGTACTGGATTACTATAAATGCTTTGAAGAGGGTTTTAGGTGGAAATTCCCCACCTTCTGGGGTGGAGAGGGAGCCAAATAGGGGATGGATTCCTAGTACAAAAATGGAACCACCCAATAAACCCTATTCCCACATGCTAGTTACCCTTCAAAAGGATCATGAATTAGAACCCTAAATATAGATGGTATTTTTTTTTTCCATTTCATACTTTTATATCAACCCCATCCTTTCTTTTGCTTTTATTTTGGGAAAAAAATAGAAAAAATAACCACCCCATAAACCCGTAACAATCATGCTTACACAAAAAGGATCATGAATTAGAGATCCAAAATGTAGAAGGTAATTTTCGCCATTTCATATGTTCATCACGTCATTCCCATACACCCTTTCGCTTTGTATAGAAAAAAGGGGAGAACCCTATAAAACCCTAGCCCCACATGCTTGCCCCGAATGTTGAAGGATGTTTTCGTCATTGTATAAGTTCATCATGTCAAATCATCCTTTCGTTTTGCAAAGACAAAGGGAACCAACCAAAAAACTCTACCCAACATATTTACCCCCAAAAGGGTAATGGATTACAACCCTAAAGGTAGATGGGTCTCTTTTTTTATTTTTATACATCCGCAATTATTTTTTCTTCAAAAAATCATACATGCTCACATTGTCAAAAGTTCGACGAAGAGGTCAAAGTTTATGACTCAGAAAAGGTAAAAGATTCAACATTTCAACCAAAAATCATGAGTAAAGCACAAAAATGGAAAACAAAAGGTCATAGGTATAGGTGGGGTTAATTTCAATTTCCTTTGCATTTCCAAGTCATTGATTTTCTGTTAAATGTGTTAATTAATTAAAGTTTAATGATAATAATGCGAAAGAAGTGGGAGGTGTAGGTGCAAAAATGGGCAAAAATTAGGAATACTTATTGCAATTAAAATATATATGGTACAAATGAAAAAAATAATTATGGTGATTGCTGAACATATAAAATTACTCATATAATTAATGTGGAGGAACATACTTTCAATAAAACATCCCAAATCCCTCACCAATTCAAAACCTTAAGGGCATGTTCTCTTTGTTGTTTTCAGATCATTTTCAGCTTTCAGTTTTCGAAAACATTGAAAACACGTTTACTTACCTATTTTTAGAAGCGAATTTCCAAAAATCATTTTAAAATTTACAAAGAAAACGAAAAATGCCAAAAAATCGTTTTGGCTGTTTTCAGTTAAAACCAAGCCAAAACTTCATTTTTTTATTTTTGAAAACAATTTTTCAAAATGACAAAAAGAACGCGTTTTCAACAATCTCAAAATGGACACTCAAAACACAAAACCCAAAATGAATTCAAAACTCAACTAAATTTCCAAAAACAAGAATTAACCACAAAATCACCATCTTCCATTAGAAAATAACCCTTCAAACTTGTTTATATTCAGACCACAATTTTTGACATGTATATCGCATTTCAATTCACTTAAAAGTCCCCAATTTTGCTCACTTTTGTTCTTATATTTCCAACTATTTTCTTTGTATTCTTATCTTTGATTTTTAATTAATTATCACATATTGTCTTTGCTTAAGATTTCTTTTCGAATGTTCTGCTAATGTACATTGAAATGAGGGACATATTTTATCAAGTTTTTGTATTTATTGTTATTTTACTTATTTAAAAATACAAGAGCTAAATAGTTGAACGCAAAAGTTGCTATTCATCTTATACATTATTTGGCAGGCTTTCTATTTTTGCTTTTTCTTGTAAAATAGTTTCAAGAAAAAGCTAAATTACATCCGTTTTCTCTAAACACACTTTTAATAAGACAAAATACTTTTAAAAATTATCAAACGCTTTCAAGAACAACTTCTTAATATATATTAGAAGCAAATTTCGAATTTTCAAAACCCTGCCAAGTGAGGCATAAATAAGAAGACAAATTTATGTATTCTAATTGGTATCTTAATCCCAAGCATTAAGCACAAACTTGAGCTTGATGCTCGTAATCTTAGAGCTTGTTTGGTACAGTTCAAAATTGAATTAAAATTGAAAATATAGTCGTTATTGGGTCTCATTCGTCTAATAAAAGTCAACAATAAAGGCTAATTTTTCAATTTTAATCCGATTTTAATCTCTACCGAATACGCCCTAAATAAACACTATGCATTAAAACCTATCAGATACCATTTATTTGAACATGTTTATTCTATTACGAAAGTTCGTTAATCTAGATGATCTATAGAAGTAAAGGTTGTAAGTCTAGGAGTGCACCCGTGTAAAAATCTAAATCACATCCGTTTTCTCTACACACACTTCTAATAAGACAAAATACTTTTAAAAATTGTCAAACGCTTTCAAGAACAACTTCTTAATATATATTAGAAGCAAATTTCGAATTTTCAAAACCCTGCCAAGTGAGGCATAAATAAGAAGACAAATTTATGTATTCTAATTGGTATCTTAATCCCAAGCATTAAGCACAAACTT
Organism: Fraxinus americana; assembly: GCA_035079005.1. Taxonomy (NCBI): domain Eukaryota; kingdom Viridiplantae; phylum Streptophyta; class Magnoliopsida; order Lamiales; family Oleaceae; genus Fraxinus; species Fraxinus americana. The sequence continues at coordinate 1,500,136 of CM068727.1, read as the reverse complement.
GAGCTTGATGCTCGTAATCTTAGAGCTTGTTTGGTACAGCTCAAAATTGAATTAAAATTGAAAGTATAATCGTTATTGGGTCTCACTCGTCTAATAAAAGTCAACAATAACGGTTAGTTTTTCAATTTTAATCCGATTTTAATCTCTACCGAACACGCCCTAAATAAACACTATGCATTAAAACCTATCGGATACCATTTATTCGAACATGTTTATTCTATTATGAAAGTTCATTAATCTAGATGATCTATAGAAGTAAAAGTTGTAAGTCTAGGAGTGCACCCGTGTAAGATCGAGTGACTCAACCAACCTTCTCAAAGGCTAGAACAACTTGCTACGTTTGGCGAGCCAAAACTTGAACGGGAACGAAATGGATTAGCTTCAGGTCAAGAAAATTTTAAAAGAATATTTCTTGTACATGACTTGTAATAATTTGCTTGTGTTGTCAAAACACAGTGTCATTATTCCCTCTTTCTCGTAATAATTGTGATTGCAGAGAATAAAATTCATTTTTGTGCTTCGTACAAAAGGCTGATTGCAGCAGTCTCTCTCCGACTCTCCCTCTAATGAGTGGTAGGTTATAATTCTAAAGGAAAAAGCCTGTTTAAAGTGTTCATCTTTGTTATAATTGCCTGTTCAAATGAGACCTATAGTATCAACAAAAATGCTACATGTCAATCTAGCACATGTTGGCCCCCCATTAAATTTTAGATCACTTTTCCCCATTTTCTTATCAATTACATATTTTCTCAATAAAATATTATTACACGTAAAACCCAAAAATTCTCTTTATTTTTTAACCACACATTCTTCAAAAAATACTATTCCAAAATCATTTTTTTGCAAATAATGGAGCCAAACAAGCGCCTTTTGACATTTGATGTGTTGTTAAAAAATGATTGGAGGAAAACTATTTATTTTTTAAAATTATCTAATGGTATGTTGCCACGTGACAAAGTGTAAAAAATGATGTAGAAAATAATATACATGTAGCATGATTGTAGGATCAAATGATGAATGACAATTGCTTAACCACATAGAGCATATCTCGAATTTACTATTTGATGAGCCTTAGTACGTTCACAAAATTTTTAACTTATTTTTGTTTCCGTTTATTATTATATAGTTTCACTTCATCAAACAAGTCAAATGTGTCAAAAGATTTAATTATTTTTGATCTTTGAGTAGACGATATAATAGACAAATAAATAAAAGGGAGATGATTGTTCGATTGAAGCCAGACCTCTATGATTTGAAATGAGTGCAGAAATTTCCCTTTAAGAGAATGATCTTTACAGAAAAAGAGCCCAGAGGTTTAGTCAGCTATTGTCCTCTTTTCTTTTTTCTTCTTAAATGATTTTTACTTTTCAGTTTATGTATTCTAAGAATTTGTTAATTAAATCATTTTCATTCATTAATATGGACCATGGTACAGTTGTATCCATCTAGGTTCATTAAGAAGAAAATGAAACATTCTCTTGGGAATAATTTATAGAGCATGCATCATTCTAGCTAGAAAACGATGGTTGGTCAAAAACTAACTTGTCTCAATTAAAAATAATCTACATAAGAAAATCAAAACGTAATTTTTGTATAGTTGCAATTAAGAACAATGTTTTATAGTTTCATAATCCGTATTTGATACGATGTTTGATAAAAAAAGAAGATTAGTACATCGACTACTCATTTATCCACAAATCATTCTTTAACTTCTAAATACTATTAAAAAAATGCATTTCTAGTCCCTAACTATTGCGTAAATAGAAGTTGGTCCCTAAAATAATTGCACAACCAGATAAGAAAAATCGTCCAAATCTCTACAAAGTTCTTATGCAAATGCAAAACTCATAAAAATATATCTTACTTCGAATTTCTGAACATTAGCTTAGGTAGAGACAAAAAACTAGCTTTATAAAACTAAATATTTAGTGGGAATACAACGATTTACAAAAAATTGGACAGTCTCGACACGATGATTGATTGTCTACTATAATTAAAGGAAGATGATCAACTTGTTACTATAACTAAAGGTTATGGAACTAAGTGAAACTTTATCTACTAATAATTATTTGTGACCAACCCTTTCAATCACATAATGACACCAAATTTTCATGTTCATGCAACAAAATTGTTAATCATGAGCCATCTAATCGACAATCAATGTGGATGGTAAATGAAAGTGATGAGGGTAGTCTAAATTTATAATTTTTCTTGGTGGAGGGCCCTTAATTTGTTAGCACCACTAGAAAATGTACTCTTTTTTTCTTTCTTTTTTGGTTTAAATGAAATAAGGCATTTGAATAGTAGGTATATGACATTTATGTCTCAACTCTTGATATTATATAACTTCTTGCATCTATATTGGATTATTAGACCTCTTTTCACACATGTAAAACCAATGTGACATCAATATAAAATGTTAAAACAAAAAGAAATTATCTTAGTTTATATGGTATGGTACGACTTGTTCGTGGTATTGAATTTTTAAAGTAAATATAACGATGATCAAACGAAGTAATAGAAAACATTTCTAAAAGACCTAGTTCTTCGTCATCTTATATACACAAGCTAACATCTCTATTTGTTAGTACAAGTTGGAAAAAATTACTCAAATCTTCAATGTGAAATAGCCGGTTCTATCATGTTTGAAAGAGAAAAAAGTTAATGGCAAATTATTTTCAAAATGAAAATTGGTTAGATTGGTGGGTGACCAATGTTAGTACTTCAGTGTGCTGACGTCAAAATTTACACACGACTTTATATCTCTATTTGCTAGTATGAGTTGGAAAAAATTACTCAAATCTTCAATGTGAAATAATCAGCCCTATAAAGTTCGAATGAGAAAAAAGTTAATGGTAAATTATTTTCAAAACGAAAATTGGTTAGATTGGTCATATCATAGGATGAAAGATGTGAGTCAAATCCACCCGTGAGCACTTGTGTTTACTAGGCTAATGGGTTGTGTCCACATAATACTAATTAATTGAAAGAGGACATAATTTGAGGAAAAAAAATGATCACATCCTATAATTTGGTGTAGGTTGTGTGGCAGGCAAGATAAAAGGGTGCCCAAATCGACGGTCCAAAAATAAAAATTTATAAGTAATAATTCACTTTTCCAATGAAATCTCAAAAGACAAACATCCCCTCAAATGTCACATTCTTCGAAAACCCACGAGCTACCTCTTAGTAAAATAAATCAAATAAATAAAACAATGCATATAACCCCATATAATTTAGATTTCTTGGTCCCCCATATCCCCGTCTAGAAAATATATATTATACATTTAAAAAAACATATAAAATGGTTATAATATTAAAAGAACAATACATGATATTGCCAAGGGCATAGTTGAAAATAATATTCTTTTATTGATTATTGTACATTTATCTTTTAGTACACGTAAAAAAGAATTGAACGAAATGACCAAAAAGAATTATATAATCAACGTCAAATTTTTTTCGAGAATTTTGGTAATGCATTCTTGAGCTTTGTAACTATGAAATAAAGCATGAAGATTAGTTAACATTCCAAAAGTGAAGATCTCTAATAATGCAATATTAAACTAGATGCCACCACTAAGATCTTAACTACTTTTATTTATTTATTTCATATTTTCCATTATCATTCACCCCTACCCTCCTTACCAAACATGCATTAAAATCCATGAACTCGTCAATGATTACTGGGTGCGAGGGTCACTAATCAATGTTTTTTAAATCTTATACTGATTTGCTCGCGACAAGGACTAGAAGAAGCACAGTAAGTTCTGCGATGTCAAAGTGAAAATAGATAAAACTAAGTGCAACGTGGAAAATTCTATGTCGCAGTGAAAAAATTTAAACAAAAGAATTTAAAAATAAAAAGAGAAGTTAGGACAAGGGTTTTGGGTAACCTAACATGATTTTATATTTTCCAAATACAAAGAACCCCATCACTCCAAATCCCTTTAGAAAAACTCAATACAAGGGAATTAGAAGATTGTATATCTAGGAGAAAACAAACCCCACAAATTTCAATAGAATAGAGGGGAAGTAAAGGAACAAATTCAGTTGCTCGAGGAAGAAAAAGAGGAAACAAGAATCCAAGATGTGCACTAAACTCAAAAGGGATAGTCCTCCTCAAAGTGTTGCCCAATCCCAGTCAAACCATTCTACAATCCAATGATCTCAATTCGAAATCATAAAAATATATTGCCAATCAAAATTTTTTAATACCCCACTTGCAATTTCTTTTCTCTTTCTTCATATATTGATATTTTCTTGTCTAAGCATTCATATTTTGATAAAGAAATCACCTAGAAGAAAAGGGATGAAATTGGAAGAGAGTTCACTAGAGTTTCCTGTCCCTTAAATTTGCTTGCTTTTACTCTTTCACAACTCTGTTTAACGAACTAATAGTAACTGCTCATGAAAGGTTTGACTCGTGGATTTATAAGCACTTTGAACACTTTCTTTACACAAACCGATTTTAAGGGCGAGTTCTTAAAAGTTGGGAGGGGGAGTTTCTTAGTTTCTTGATTTCTTCTTCTTCTTCCTATGTGTCCATTTTAACAATGAAAATGGCAGATTACCTATCATCCTTTCCCATCTCAAGGAAACACTCATCATTGCTCCCAACAGTCCTTTTCGACCTCAGAAAACTGAGTTTCCAAGATTGATTTTCCCTCCTTCCATAATTTTCCTTCCCCTTCTCCTCCCAACAATTCAAATATCATTCGCTATATTACTTTTTCCCTCCCCCTTCCTCCTTTTCCCTTTCTAGTTACTTTCCTATGATGGATTCTTCATCCAACTCTCTCTGTAGCTTTTCAACCCCAGAAAACTAAGCTTCTAAAATTGATTTCAGTTTCCCTTCAACTTCTCCCTTTTCCTTCTCTATTTACTTCCTTCCATATGATGGATCCTTCCTCCACAAACTCCGTCACTGGCTTCTACAATTTCCTAACCCGAGGAATCGATGATCTCGAACGAGTTTTCCTGTCTAACAATTTCATGTCAATTCAATTCCTTCAAAGAAATTTGTCCCTCTTGAGATCATTCCACAATCAGTTGACCCTTTTGGTTCAAAAACTTCACTTGCCAGTTGGAGAAAAATGGCTTGATGAGTACATGGATGAAAGTTCCAGGCTCTGGGAAATTTGTCATGTTCTTAAATCTGGAATTTCAGGCCTGGAAAATTTTTACTCCGCAGGATTCAACATAACTTCTTCCCTCGACAGCCATCGACGTTTAAGTTCACAACTTACGCGTCAGGTGAATAATTATTATTGAACTATCTCGCCTGAAAGTTTAAATATACATTATTTACTTTTTTGACGTGAACATTCATATTGAATCACCTCTTCACTACTAGAGAAGGCACTTTATTTATTTAAATTTAGTCTTCAACAAAGAAAAACCACTAAAATCATCGTTATTCATAGGTAAAAATTGAAGTTTTTTTATTGGTTGTGGTAACCTTTTTCATTTATTGATCTTCTTGATTGAATTCTTGAAAAAACAGGTTATTCGAGCAATATCAGGATGTCAAAGGGAGGCTGTGGGATTGGAGGAAGAGAACAGATCACTAATGGAGACAAGAATTGAGCCACTTTCATTAAGATTTGAAGAGAAAGTTTCTGTAGAATCAAAACTGAATGGATTCAATGGATTCAGGGGAGTTTTATATGCAATGAAAAACGTGAATTCAATTTTACTGATTATCTTACTCTATGGCCTGGTTTTCTGCTGGCCCGAGTCGAATTTTTCAAGAGGAGGAAATGAAGGGTGCTTGTTCTTTGGATCATCCTTTATGATCTCAACTGCAAGATTGCAGCAGAGGGTGGCATCTGAGATCAATCAGATGACATTCAGTGGCGGGATTATGCTACACGAGTTTCGACTATCGAAGATTGCCATGGATGAGCTGAGGGGAGAATTGGAGAGGAACTGCTTACAAGGAACTGTAGAGGGGGAATCAGAAGTTGGAATAAGAGAAAGAGTGGAAAATTTGAAGGGTTGTTTTGGAGTTTTGAGAAATGGTACTGAGAATATCATTGGACAACTTGATGACTTTTTTGATGAGATTGTTGAAGGAAGGAAGAAGTTATTGGATTTATGCAGCCATAGATAGAGAATTTATAAGCTCAAAAAATCAGTAGGGGAATCCATAGTTGGATGATTGTAACTTTTCATTTTAGTTTATCTTCCTTTTCCTCCATCTAGTCTTTCGCAATTCCCTTATCTTTGGTATGCAGTACTAAATATGACTAGACACTACAAGGGATAAAATTTTACTTATTCTTTCTTAATATGTCCAATGCTGTCTGACCATGCAGTATTGAAAATATCATTGGGCAGTGTAATCAATTTTATGATGAAATTGTTGAAGGAAGGAAAAAGCTATTGAAATTTGTGCAGCCATAGGTAGAGAGTTTAGAAGCTCCATTCAAGAATTTGAAGTTAAAAAACAAGGGAAAACAACTAGGAATTTTCATTTTAGTTTATATTTCTTTTCATCATTCTTGTTCATTCTCCACATGTACGGTATGCACCATCGAACAAGATTAGACGGTATAGTGGATATGGTTTTACTAAGGATTCTTAATGTTGTCCAAAGTTGTGCAATCCACCTGTTACTAACCATTGGACAACTTGATGATTTTCTTGATGAAATTGTAGGAAGGAGGAAAAACTCTATAGGTAGGTAGAGAATTTAGAAGTTTAATTCGAGAATGGGAAGAAAAATACAAGGATATACTAGTATTAGACATAAGTGAAATAGTGTCATGGATAAGATTTTAATTTTCGTTACTTTTTCAGGTACTGTTTAGTACTGTCTTATCGAAATTATGTTTCTTTCTAGAACACAAATGGGAATTCTTTAAAGGAAAAAGATGTTGGAGAAAGACACGATTTTTAGAAAATCAAGCATGAGAATCCAATGGACACCAAAAGATAAAAGCAAAGTAGTAAAAAGAAATCTGACATGACTACAATAAGTGTAATGAGTTTACAAATTTTCAACCAAACACAGTACTATATCCCCATTTTTGTCTCCTACAAAAGTAAAGCAATGAAAATAACAATAATGAAGACTTCTTGTTACTCAACTGGGGTCGAATTTAAGTATTTTTTTCATTTATCTTTTGGTATACTTTTTATATTTGTCTCAAACTTACTACCCCGGTAGCAACTTAGTCCCCGTACCTTCAAAAAAGTGCACACTAGTCCTCGATCTGTCATTAGTCCAAATGCATATTATATCGTCAGCAGTCTTCCATGTCCAATTTTATGAAACTAAGTTTAAATTCTCAACTTAGTCTAATATCATAAAGTGTGACATATTTCCAAAATGGTCACACAATAATATAACGAGGTTTTCTTTAAATTAGCACGAAAATTCATCAATTTTTCGGCAAATTCACATATGGTCGGATACGGTGTTTTCTGTAGCACTCGATCCTTGACTGACGGGTTGTGTTTATTTTTGAAGGCTCGCTTTCAAAAGTGCAATAGAGGTCGCCATCTTAGGCCATTAGCCTTATTGTTGGTGACTGTTTTTGTAGACTTTGGTGGCAGTAAAATGGGTGATGATTACAATAGAAGAAGAATGATGAAAGTGAAGATTTGAGGTTTAGATTCCTGGGTTTTGGCTTTAGTGTCAAAAGCATGAGTGTTTTTTGCTTACTTTTTAAGCTTTTGTCTGGTTCAACTCACTTTGAAAGAAATTGATTTGATGAACCAAAAACTACTTGACAAGTCTCTTTTGCAACCCCCCACTCCCAACCCAAAGCCACAAAATATCCATTTTCAAGATCAAACGGTCTAAGGGATTCGTCGGCACGAATACGAAATTCAATATCATATGATTCAATCTTTCAAAGATCTCACATGAGCACCGCCCTCATCCACCACCCAAATATCCTTTTCCGAAATAATTTCACTCAGCAGGGCAATACGAAGTTACATAGAGCATGTTTTAAAGTAAGTAAAAATATTTTATTTCAAAAATTATTCGATAACCTTTTTTTAAGTAAATATTACATATTTTGAAAATATCTTTATGCCACTGTCAAAATAAGTGAATCAAACAAGAAGAATATTTATTTTATAGGTAATTTAATTATAAGTAAACTTTTTAAGATTAGTCAAACTTGATCATCTAAACAAATTTTATCTAAGGTTTGTTGTCCCTTTGCCAGAAATTCATGGCTGCCTGTCTTAAGGGATTACTTTAATAAATGATTACTGAAAAAGAAAAGTTAAATGCATAAATTAATTTAGTCAAATGATTGAAAAGTAAGAAAAAACCTATAAATGTTGAAAATTGCTGGTGGTTTTGGCAACATCTTTGCTAGAAACAGACCCAGTCTATGACTGAGCCTACACATAATTGAGAATTTAAAATTAAATCCAACAGAAACAAGTCATTAGACTCAGTCAATTGAACTAAAAATCTTAAATTAATTCACTAAGTAAAAAATTAATCTCGTAGCAACATCTACCCTTGAAAACTTTCAATTCACTCGTGGATCTGAGTAATCTGGCACCTCGCTTACTCAATAGTTTATGAAATTTCTCATCAGTGTATAGGCAGCTTCAAAACAGATCAATAAGATCATTCCTAGAGATAAATATGAACAATATCTAGCAGTGTAAAACAAGCTAGGCCAATGCAGAGGTACTCTAATCCTGACTTTGGTAATTATAATCAGAGAACGAGCAAAGTATACACAGAATGATAGTATTTTACACTTTAGAGTAAGAGCCCGTTTGGTACCGATTAAAATTGAAAATATAGCCGTTATTGGGCCCCACTTGTCTAATAAAAGTCAACTATAACGGCTAGTTTTTCAATTTTAATCAGATTTTAATCTCTACCATACGGGCTCTAAATATGAGAGCCATGTCCACTCACAATTGCATTGTTCTAATAGAGAAGAAGAATGCAAGGTTTTCCTCACACCTCTCTTGCGCACAAAACGACCCTTTAATAAGTCATTTCTAAAGCAAGAATATCAGGGAAACCCCGATACATTCATAAATTCTCAATATACCCCTGTAATAAAAGAAATGCCCTCCATGGTCGAGGTCATACACAGTCCAACATATATGTAAATTGATCACAAGCCACAAAAACTGGAGGAATTTGGAAAAACCAAAGTTGTGCGAGCTCAAATGAAAAAAAAGAAGATATATCGCTGGCAAAGCACAGACTTATTTGCAATTGTATAAAATCAATTTTCTACACCAGGCAATAAGGCAATTTAGGTGGCACCTTTCATCAACAGATAGCAGTTTATGAGGCAAATCTTCATGGATTTTACCGAGTTAAATCTTGGACAGTGTAGAAGGAACTGAATATACCATAACTTCGTTAATTTTACGGAGATAACATTATGTTAACCAAAGTAACAATTGATCACGCTCATTGTGCTGGTTAACATATCACATTAGTGACATCGACATATCATCTCAAATGGAATATAGAAAGGAATAACATGCAAATATTAAGTAAAGTCTAAAGCTAAAAAACATAAAATTCCTGGTTGATATAAAATCTACTTAGCATATAATAGAAGAAATCCATCTAGAAACACTAAGGATGTTAGGTTCCCAATACTAGTTATGACTGGTGAACTTGTCATGAATTGTTTAGCATGAACATGATCAGTTGTCATAATCCATCCAAAATTTCCTTCCTATTTTCCAAGTCTCAAATGGAAAAATGCACAAGAACTAAAGGGAAAACTGTCAAAAAGTTTTGCAAAAGCATCAAGCAGAAAAGAGATAAAAATATCAGCCAGAGCCAGGCAATAACTGTATGAATAAAGGGGCAAACCTTGATGGCAGAAGAAGACTTTTGTTATCAGCTATACCTACAGAAACTCCAACTTGAACACCATTTTGCAGCATGCCATAAACTTTAGGACTTACCATGACTCCATGTCGTTTCGAATTTTTCAGGAAGACCAGTTTTAGGGTGGACCGTGGAGATGCAGTGTACGATCCACTCATTTATTATTCTGAACTATAAGTATCTGGGGGATTAATTTGGAAAACCAGTGGGGATATGCGTCCTTAACAAAAGTGATATCATCATCCTATTTATAGAAACAATGGCTCCTAACATACTAGATTATAGTGTAGAATATAGATGGTCAGGAAAGAAAAAAATGGCCTACATATTGTACCAATAGCTCTGAACTACCACCATATTGATACTTCCAGCATATTGTGCAGTGCCAATATTTTGTTTTATTGTGAATAGCTCCCTCCTCTACTGCGCCTATATGTATTGCTAAATCACGCCTACTGATACATTGCGGGGCCAAAAAGGAATTTTACATGAAATGAATTTCACCAAATCAAAAGCCTGGAAATATTGTAAGATAAATTCCATATACAATCCTTTCCATCAAAGCGAGGAACATGTAAACCTTTAGAACCCTCATTTCCATATGTTTGTCGAAATCCTCCGATGCTTGCTTTGACAAAAACACTTCAGATTAATGTATGAAATGAAGTTCCAGATACTACCTACTCAAAATCCTTATCTAGTTCTTCCAGAACTTGCTCTATAAATATCATCACTTAATCACTACACTCATTACACAAAAGTTATGATTCACTCCTAAAATTTTCCAAGTGACAGTTACTCAGCAGAAGACCTCCACCCCCAAAAAAAAAAAAAAAAAAAAAAATCAATCCATTCCTTGATTTCCCACTCTTTCTTATCCAACTGGAAATCTCATACAGAAACTCTGTCAGCCACTTGAAGCTTTCTACTCATACAATTTACTGATGTTACAGTGCCTAAACCATGGTTTAACCTCAATTTATAAGTTTTTGGATAAATAAAACAATATATCACATACATCAAACTCCTTCAGATGTTTTGAATTTTTACAGCTCTTCCTTCCCCATTCTTTTCTACTTCCGAACATAATTTAAGCAATTGAAGTATGTTTGAGAAGTGCTTAATAAACTGTTTAAATTATAAATATATAGAAATGAGTGCGAAATAAGTAGGTAGCACTTGTGGGTTTGTCAATATATATGGATAAAAGTTGCTTGAGTGTTTATAACCGTTTATAAACATGAGCCAAACATTGGCTAACTCTCTAAAATTCCAAAGTAGACCCAATCAAAATTAGATCCTCTTGTACTAACTACTAAAACATATGTAATTATCACACCCTCGAACTCAATTTCGTTTAGCAATTGTCATAAACAAATTACATATCATGAGGGGAAAAAGAAGAATCCTAAGGAACCAAAAAAATCTTGTTTAAGTGGCACCTATACGTCAAACACAAGCATTGTTGAACTACATCGTCTAAAAGCTTAAGCTCTTAACAATGTGGAATATTTATTTATTCAACTTTTGCGTTCAATATGTACCCTCACGTTTAGACAAGATTCAATTTTTATCAAAAGTCCAGTACATAAACAATTTCTATAAATGATTAGTGGGAATAGTTAAAGCTAGTACCTTCCATGGCTCCCCTCACCAGTAAACTTAAACTATTAAAGATAGAACACATTAATTATATAAATTTAGTGTTCCACAAGAACTTCTAAGCTACAAAAACTAGAAATGTATTCTAATCAACTAAACCCACTAGCATTTTGTATATTTACATAAAATACGTTTCGATAAAGGAAGAAGAAAAAATAAAATTTTGAATCTGGAAAACAGAGAATCTACTACATTTTTTTAAGGGTAGGAATAGAAGCAGCAAAAGCAGCGACAGCAGCGCCTGAAGCAGGTGCAGTGACAGTACCGAAATGGGCTCCAACGATTACGGGAATTAGAGGAGGCCGATGAAGAATTTGGGGCAGCCAATGAAATCTCCATTGCAGTTTTGCTGATCCTGACAGCACTCTGTTCGTCCGAGGTTTTTTTATAGTAGCGACTTTGCACACTGATTCCCGTTGGGTAGATTTTAGATGAATAAATATTCGCTTAAACTATACGCAACGCACCCTCCCAAATCTGGACGTAAAAGCGTGTTAATTTTGAAGGAGTCGAAGTAACCACCTCATGACACGATCTTTATCGTGACATTGATCTAGTCGAGCAGACAATTGCCTAAAACAGGAATGAAGTAAAAATCGTAAAAATATGGACCAGATTACATTTATCGTGACATTGATCTAGTCGAGCAGACAATTTAGAACCATATGTTCAAAATCGTTGATTTGAATCTATATGGACCTTCAATGATTTGATTTTGAGCTAAACTAAATTGTTATAAAGTTTCAATATCGAAAGTGCGATTTGAAATCGAATCAAATTGTTTTCAAAATTTAAAAATTAAATAATCTAAAATGTGCATGCTCTACGTGGTCATGCTATTTTATTTTAGGGATAATTGCAGTAGAAGTTTCAAACATTTCAAAAGTATGAATATTACACAAATCTTTAGTTGTAGTATCGCATGTCCCAAATATTACAAAATTGTGTGACGGATGGACCTTTGGATAGTTCTCGTCGCTTTTCTAGTCGTTCAAAGCTAATCAAGCATGACCTATCCTCCATTTGGACATCCAAATTTTCAACTCAGGCCGGATGTGATCAACCTCTTCAAAAGACATCTCCAATTCTATGAAATATCCCTATACTCACAACTCGTAGTTTTTGGAGATTTACAATAATTTACTTATCCGGATATTATATGAAGTTCACTACAACATATCAACTCATCTATGGCTTGCAAAGATGGAGGATTGTGACCACTACAATCACTCTACCTTAGGAAGCCCAACTTCCTTGTCGCCTACACTTATGGCTAAACTTAGGTTCTGATGCCATTTGTAATATGAGTCAATTTCTGTTCTTTGGCTTACATCCAAAAGGCCTCATACCAATTTGGAGTGATTTTCTCACCTACAAATAAATCATATTTTGCATTTTTTGAGACAATGTATGTTATATTGTCCTCTTTGAGCCAAGTCCACATGGTATTTTTCTTGATATTTCACCCAAAATTCTTCATACCATTTGGGAGTGGTCCTTTAACTTATAAATCGATCCTATTTTCCTTTTCCATACGATGTGGGATTGTGGCTACTGTAATCACCCAACCTTGAGGAAACACTTCCGACTAGGGCAGTCATGGCATCTAGAGGCAGTAAAGTGGGCCATTAAGAGTCAACTACTTCATTCGAATGTCTAAAACTGAGCCTTCTTAGACATTCCCAGGACGGAAAAAATTGGGCGTGGTACTAAGAGAGGGGTTATATTACATGGACGATTTCTGTCATGAGATAGCTAATAATGTGCATTGCACTAGCAATGTCAAGGAGATACATCTTCTGATGTTGCATCGCCGCTTGGGGCAGCTATTATTTATTTATGCTAATCACTTTTTTCCAGATTTATTTTCTAATGTAGATGTTTCAGACTTCGAATGTGATATTTCCATATGCATTAATTCACTAGATTGACTTGGCTATACTTGTTGAAACATGAAGGTGGAGTTTTTGGAATTTTCTGATATTTGCGCGATACCCTTAATGATTCTGTTGGTTATAATGTACCTTCTAAAAATAATATTGGCAAGCCACCAACTTGGGTTTTCCCCAGATTTTGAACAGAGAAGATCAAGTTACCTGGTTTCAAATTATGTATCCACTCAAAAATTGTCAGAACCTGTCAAGGCGTCTGTACTTAAGATTTAAGAAGCCATTGTAGATCCAAAATGGGTTCAAGAAATACGAGAAGAAACTAGAGCTTTACAGAAGAACAATACATGTTCTCTCGTGGTAATGCCAAAAGGAAATTAAGAAGACGCTAAGGTTCAAGTGCAGGTACTCTCTATTAAACACAAAGCATATAGTCCATTGAATGATAAAAGAGAGGCTTGTGGTGAAGGATTTTATACAGACTTATGATATAGACTACCATGGGACCTTTTCATCAATAGTGAAAATAAATACTATCCGGGTTTTGTTGTCACTTGCAGCAAATATAGTTGGCCATTCATCAGGTTGACATAAAAAATGCCTTAATTCGTGGAGATCTCGAGCAGGAGATTTACATGGGTATTCCACCTAATATATTGAATCTGCAAAAACAGGTATTAAATGTAAGTTGCAGTGGGCATTGTATGAGCTTAAACAATCACCTGGTGCATGGTTTGTTCGATTTAGCATGGACATGAAAGCAACTCAAATCATACTCTATTTTTCAAATACCAATTGGAAATGTTAACAACTTTAATAATCTGTGTAGACGACACGATTATCTCTGGAGATGATAAAAAGAGATTTCTAGACTCCAAGAGAAATTGGAGACTAAGTTTGAAATGAAAAATCTTGGGAGACTCGAATATTTTTATTGGTCTAAATCGATCATTTAAATCCAATTTAATAAAGTAAAATTGTCAAGAAATTAAAGAATTGAACACAAAAGATTTTTCACCCATTAAAGGGTCCCTATGTCCACATTCTTCTAAATGCTACTTACCCATTAAACATCTAAAAAGTGGATTCTATTCCAGATACTAGAAATCAAGCTAAGGACGTTAAGTACACATGTGCGAAGAAATCAAGTTTCTCTCACCTCACAAATTACAAATATTGCTCTCAATCGCCCTCACTTAGCAAACATCAAAACCCAATCAAGATTTTCAAGAGACGAACAAAAATCAGAGAGTACAAAATGTTAGAGAGGACCAGATGAAAAATGGAAGGTGCGCTCACATACTGTGCGTAGAGTAGGTTAAGTCCTATTTATATGAGATAGCAATTAATCCTACATCCAACGCTCACAAGTTCGTGTGTAAGTACAAGATCATTCCACTTAAGTGAGCCAAAGTCCCATTTTAGAAACACGCCTTTAATACTTGTAAGGCAAAGGTCAACATTGGTGAGGCAGACCATGTTTGGTCAACAATATCTACCTTGTCCAACTAATTTGAATATAAAAATTAGTATCTGGAATTTGAAGTTCAATATTTGCACGTGATGAAGATGTGAATAATTTGAAGTCAGAGTGCTATTACATGAAGTACAGAGCTAACTATTACATGAAATACAATAGATGAGAACTTTGAAATGATTGATGATCTTATTGTACGTCTTGAACAAGTTAAAAAAAAAAAATCATAAGTTAGAGATGTGAGAAACAATGCAAAGCATGCTTAGGGAACTAAATATTCATAATTTTCAATTTCGTTTTAGCTCGGGATCAAGAAATGATGATGTGTAAGACAAGATATTTGGAATTTGGAATTTTGGTGTAATAATTTATAATCTACTAAAGCTTTAATGTGTTTGGATGATTTTGATTATTTAGTGCATTTTGAAATTAATGATTATTTTTAATTGTTTTTAGTACAAAATAATAAATTAAGATTTACCAACAGATTTTCAGTTAGTATTGAAGCTGAATTAGAAAATAATTTCAGCAACGAATATTTTGTTGTTAAAATATAATATTTTTACCGACAGATAATCCGCTGGTAATACCTATCTTACCAATTACCAATGGAATATCTGTAGGCAATTACAAGATTTTTAGCAACGGAAATGCCATTGGCAATAAAAGACTTTTACCAACAGCATTTTTGTTGGAAATGACAAGGGTTTTACCAACGAAAATTCCGTTGGTAAATGGAAAGATGTTTACCAACGGAAATTCAATTGGTAAAAGTAATACACTATCAGACACCCTCAAATTAGCAACGAATTTTCAGTTGTTCTTTTTTCGTTGTTGAAGATTATTAGGATGTCAAATGGGTCTGTATGGAAAATTCGTATTGTGAAGCATATACCTAAATTAATGTATAATTTGATCTCAGTTGGACAACTCCATGATGAATGTTATAATGTTACTTTTGGTATTGGTGTTTGGGATGTTACTAAGGGAGCGATGGTCGTTGGTCAAGAAAATAAATCTAGAACTCTTTTCATCTTTTCCAATTGTAGAAGGGTCTGAAGTGTTTCGGTCTAAAAAGGAAGCTACCTGGCTTGAAATGTGCTGAAGGTTATATTTTTGACAATAAAAAAATGGTCAGTTTCTCTAAAATCGGAAGGGAGACAAAAGCTACAAAATTGGAGGTTCAACCTAGAAGATCCAGCAAAACTGCTAGACCTGTACAAAGATATTCTCCAGTATTGTATTATATTTTCTTAACTGATAGAGGTAAACTAGGAAGTTATAGAAAAGCTCTAAAGGTTGATGAATCAATCAAGTAGGAATTAGCAATGAAGGATCATATGGACTCATTATTGTCCACTCAAATATGGTAATTGACAGAGTTACCAAAAGGAAAAAAGGCTTTGCAAAATAAATGGGTTTACATGTTAAGAGAAGAACACGATAGAATCTTAACACTTGAAAAGATTTAGGGGAATCAGAATCCGACAAACAAGTTGATGAAGACTGCTCCGATCGAGAAACTGAAACTCTGTGCAACTTTTGTTGAACTTCTCTTATGACGAATGAGGAGTTGTTGTCACTGCAAAGGAGTCACGGGTGGTGAATTAGTCTCCAAGTGGGAGATTGTTAATTTGTGGAGCCTAATTAATAGGAATTTATATTTGAATTGGATGATTCTTGTAAAATTATATTAAAGAATTAGAATCCTTGTAAGATTAGGTTTTACCATATTTTATCTAATAAATAGGGAGCTCTACTTAGGTTTTTTGATTATTCATCAAATAGAGAAATAGAGAGGGAAACAAAAGTTAGAGAAGATAGGTGTGCAATTTTCTCTTCAATGCGGTAGGTGTAGTGCAGTTTTGTGGTATCGTATCCATAGGGGGATGGAAAAATATTTAAAGGATAAAAAAGGATGTGTGTTCTCACGGATGATAAGAAATAGATTTGTTTGTCACGGAATCGAAATCAATTTTGAGAATATAGAAACTAAAGTCAATGAATGAGATGGTGAAGCGTTGGGATTATCTCGATCGGATCGGATAAATCACATCAATTATTCCAATTTTAACACAATTAGAGGCTTTCATCTCAACACTCTAATCGGAAGATATGTCGTTTAAACCCAATTTAATTTTAACATGATTATAATGGTTAATCTTCCTATTGCAATGTTCACACTTGGTTTGTCGAAATTAGATTCAAAATCGACTATATACTAAAGTATAAAGTAGTAGAGAATCACACCAATAAACTTAAATAATTGAGATTAAAACCTAAATAATTATTTCAATCAATCCATAGAGAAAGCATGACTAATTCTATGATCAATTTAATAAAAATTAAGTCAATCTCAAAATCAATTCATGATGAGGAAAACAAACCATCAAATGAACTTACTAGAATTTATAGTTTCTTTTCCTGAATTTGTAAATTTTTCTTTTATCATAGTGAATTATTGTTGCAGTGGGAGATGTCATAGTCTTACATTGAGATGAACCTATATAAACCTTACTTGTTCTTGATTGTTTATTTTCTTTCCTTAAATTGATTGCTCTTGATGTGATAAAATTAAGATTTATAATTCTCAACAAGTAGTACTACTGGACTGTTAGCTAGTCGACACACCAACAGTTCAGAATAACAAACGTGGACAATGAATGCCAACTAGTAAGGAGAGGTATCAAATAATAGTGGGAAATATGATCTATTTATCCCATTATCTCCATGATGTTGCCTTTGCTGAAACAAAGTAAGTCAGTTTACGAATTGTTCTAGTGAAGATCACATGGATGCAGCAGTTCGAAATCTTTTTTATTTAATGTCCACACGTAAAGCACTTACGTTCTCCAAGTAATAATATTAACATGATGGTTATACTGATGCATGGACAGATATCTATGATGTGAAGTCGAAATCAAGCTACTTTGCCTGCATTGGAGGTAGTCTTGTCACTTGGAGGCGTAAGAAGCAACAAGTAGTGGCACCATTCCGTGCTAAATCTGAGTATGAGTTCCGAGGAACAGCAAAAGGTCTTTGTGACCTTCAGTGGCTCAAAAGGTTGCTAACTTAAATTGGTTATAATCTGCTTATATGAACTTATTTTGCAACAATAAGGCAAAATCTTGAAGTCGAGATAATTTGATTTCCATTTGTTAAGTATGAAGACCAACCGGCTCGTATACTCACGAGGCTCGTTTCTAGCATTTTTTTGTAACCCTGTTAAATTGAATTCTCCTTGAAGATGCGGAGTAATTCTACGCCTTATACTCTATGAAGCTGGAGTAAGGCACTTCTTTTTCCTCTCACTTGATAAAGTGAGCGTTAGAGATATCTATGCTCCAAATTTCTTCTATCAAATCCCTTCATTCAACGATCATCCATGAGATTAGCCTTAACAAAGTGTATGAAGCCATACAAGTATCATTTTCTGTAATGAAATATGTGAAACTGCTCCCAAATTAGACAAGCTATCCAAATGTTAATATTCGAAATGGTGATGCAATGCCTCAAAAAAAATTTGTATCAATTGAACGGCATGAAAATGAATAAAGGTAACTTAATTTAGCTAGATAAGTATATAGTTCTTCCCCACCTTATTGTTAATTTTAATTAAGAAAATATTCATTTATTTTTTTATCAAAAAGAGCATATAAAATCATCACGTTTCAATATGGAACAAAGTTCAACAAAAAAAGTACAGATAAATAAGGACGAAGTCTGTAAACAGGACTATGTAATATATTTGACAAAGTTCTTGCATTTTTCTTCCCTAAATCCAGTATTGTCCAAATCGAGACTACTTCACTAGACATGGCATCAAGGCTTTCATGCCCCTTAGTGATAGCAACTTATTCATCAAGATTAATAGGGCCAACTTCTACCAGTTCCACAGGAATTGACATATTCATCTTCAACACAGACCAGATTTTTCTCCCTCTGGATGCTATTTCCCTTCCCTCCATGTTACCATCATTTCTTGGATTTTTTTTCTTTGCATCAAATCATGTTTGGTCTCATCTGCAATTCATATGCTTCTTCATTCGCTAAGATCTCAATATTCACATTTTTCAGCTTTATTTTGACATGAAAAGAGGCCATGTTATTGAGTCCTCGTCCTTCTTTTCATTCATGTTGATTTTGGCAGAACTTGTTGTGGGAGATATTACACCGATAATGTGCATAATATATTAATCAAGAACATACCGTGAAATCGAAACATCATTCGATTTATCGAAATCTGATTTGAGAAGACAAAATAGTGATTACCAACTTCCAATATATGAATATGGATTCTTCACTTTCCAATCTTAAACGCGTGTCATTCTTTAATTCAAACCTTAGAGATATAAAAGCCTCGTCGTACCCAACAATACCACGTGAGAGGATAAAAAGAAATAAGCAGCAATATCATGGAGAAATTCTAGCATAAAACACTCCACCTTTTATGCTCTTGGAGTACTCACGTTGTAATTGACTTTTATCCCATTTCATCCACTTTAGACTTAGTGTATACTTTCCTTATAATTTATATAAGGGTTTTCTACCTTTTCACCATCATAGATATATTTCTATGATTGTAACTTTTAAACATAAGTTACCCCCACAATTCCTCAATTAGGAATGTATGTGCAACTAATAATGTTGCTACCACAAATCTTGAACTTTTCATATAAGTTCGCAAGCATTGATGTTAACCCCCCACATTTTTGGGTTACACTTAGAGTTCATCAACTCTTTCGTAGTTCAACTCATTATCGAATAGATAATGTCCATATCGAATGCTTCGTGAAAGTTTAAGTACTTTCAAAATAGTGGTCGTCAACCCACAATTTATTTCAATTGCGTACTTCAATCCAATTATCTTCAATTTGATCATCCAAATCAAATTAAGGTCATCACATAGACCAACAATGCTCTCAAAGCATATACCAATTTAATTGGTTCCACGATTGAAATGAAATTTCAACAATGAAGAAGACTAAGTATCTTGATTGCAACTTCTCCAACATATCACATTTGTGACCTTTCACAAGATAGTATTATTCCATATTAAATAATACTTATTCACCATGTTCAAATTTAATGAACGAATCATCCATCGGTTTGATAGTTGTGTTCTCAAAAGACACAACCCAACGAGAGGACACGCCTCTTCGAATCAATCTCTATGAAGAGATAATCATTTCCGAGAGTCTTGATTTTTCCACCACGTGATTAGACGACTCTTAATATCCATTATGACAAGATCATATATTGTCATGCTAGAATGCAACCATAATTTGCATAAGCCATCTCAATTAATTTCATCAAATTATTGAGGCTTTCCATATTCCAATAAAAGAAATAATCATGAAAGTTCATATACTTTCAATAACTAGTTGGCATTCTTCCAACATTTATACAATCATTGTATAAGTTTATTCCATTTTAGTCAACACATGTCATGACTAGGAATATCAATATCTTGAGGAACTCCACACACTTCCTCATTTAGAAATATAGTCATTGATCTCAATCTCGATCAATTAAATTATTCAAGACCACACGGTCAACCATTGATATGGTACAAACCTCGAACATGTCATATTAGTTCGATAAATTATTGAACAACATTCAATAGAATTTGATTATTTCTCATCTCAGTATCAATTTCACATGTGTGCAATAATAATTCAGATGTAACATGCATACACGTACCACATAACAACAAGGGTAATGAAGAACCCCTTCATATTTCATATTTCCATTTTTTTTTTTTGTTATAAACATCAACAATAATGTTTCCATGGTAGTTATGAAATGAATGGTCATCGAAATCATAAATTAGACAACTTTCCATACTCATCGAATATCAAGAGACTATCACCATCAACCAAAGTTAGTACAATTTCCAACATGAAAACATGCATCCTCAAGTGAGCAAGTGGGAGCAATATATATTAAATATTCATGAACGGAAACTATTTTCCTGCCAAGTAATTTCCATTTCCAAACCATGCAATTGAAAAAATGTATACTTACATTTATTTACAAACTGCCAATGTTTACAATTTACTTGGAACATGCAATAACAAAATCAGATTTTATATTGCATTAAAAATGAAACATTTAGTAGAATCTCTCATAAGAGATTTCCTTTGGAAATCATATAGTAAGCAATAATCAGCATATGTTAAGAACATATATGACATGGTTTCACACATTTTCATAAAATGAACAGCCAGCACTTTTATTTGAAATACGAATAAATTGCCAAAAATCAATCTGCCATTCTTTCCAATTTGCCGAGTGAGAGGTGCAGTACCATTTAATATACACGAAATTGAAATTAATCAGATAATTCTATGAGAATATAGATTTAAATATCAGCACCGTTTCAATTTACATGTCTTCGGAATTTCCATACAATATCATGATTTCCATATAACATGCACATCAAAAAATTCATCTTAAGACTGTAGGAGATATTACACCGATAATGTGCATATTGTATTCAAATCAATACATACTGTTTCATACTCACGAAATCGAAATAGAATTCGACTTACCAATATGGAATTTGAGAAGACAATCAACAATTATCGAAGTTGAACACGTGTCGACGGATTTAATCTGTTTCATACTTTATTTCAAACCTTGCATGAAATCAAAAGAATATTAGTTACTTTCCGAAATCAAAATACTAAATTGGAATGAAATCGGAAAAGAAAGATGAGATGCAAGTGATGCGATCGGTCGAGGCAAGTGTTTGACACTTTGTCCTTAAGATGAATTTGCCCCGCATCGGTGCTAACGGTTTCTCGACAATCATCTCCCAAGATACAACGACCACGTCAAGCCATAGGAGCACTCCAAATGACTTAGACCACCGAACTCGAACGGAGTTCCCTCTCTACCATAACCATGATTTTGATGCAAGAGAAAATCACTTCTATAAAGTGTTTTATGCAAAACTAAAGTAACCATGATATGAAACTATCAAATGAATTGTTTGTTGTGTTGTTGTTGTGAATCCAAACACATAGGGAATCCATATATATAGTAGTTGGAACATCCATATCAAGAGACACATCTCTTGAATAATCATAATTATTGGAAGTTACTCATACCAAAAGTCATGCTCTTTAAGCATCTCTTGAATAATCATAAATATTGGAAGTTACTCATACCAAAAGTCATGCTCTTTAAGAGACATGATCCATATGAAAAGACACATCTTTTCATCTACATTCTCTAGAATATTCCACAATATTCTACACAATTCCAATAATTTCAAGTATTAAGTGGTTTAAGTTTGGCTTAATTTCTCATTCACCAAACAAGGAATTTCCACTTAAATCATTTCAATTGGTCACAACCAATTTCCAACACAAAATTCCAACACTTGTTTCATTCTCTGCCATGTAAGGAGAGGTATCACCAATTTATAGAAAGATATATGTTCGTCTTGAAAAAGAAATGTTTCTAAAATGGTATTTCTAATTCTAACGAATTGTTTCTATTCGGTACCTATATAGACACACCAAGTGCATAGCACGTGCATTGCACAAGTATTGAACACGTGTCGCACATTCAACACGTGGCATTACTAGGTTCTATTAAATTCTAGTTCTGTCTTTAAACATTGAAAACAGCTCTATGCATAAATCTTTTAAATTAAACCCCTTCAATGGAATATACTCCCACATCTAACTTGTTCGTTGGGCATATAGTAGATGTACGAGGTAAACAACCGACTTCACTTGTGTTAAAAAGGTACATCTCAAACAACATGAAGACAATATTTTTATATTATATGTGATACAAGGTGGTTTTATATTGGATCCGCATTTCACTAATGCGATAGATATGGAGGAACACGTTGTATTTGCCACAACGGATGCCCGCCGTGGATTAATCAAGAATGCATCTGTACCGTTGAATGCATGTATAAAAGGATTCCATCTCTTTCGCTCTAGAGTTAACTTGAACCCTAGACTTCTCTGTCTCTCCAAAAGCGGCGCTTTCTCTCTATAGTTCTTCTTATATTTGCTGTAATTTTTTGAGTGGATTTTGGGTTTCTAGAGTTAAAAATGAAGCATTTTAGTAGAGCTCAGTGTATAAGTTGATTTCATTAATTGGTCAAAGAATTGGGGACTTAGCGTTTGTTTTGTGGAAGATTCCTTCATGGAAGAACAAGCTATCGACAATCCTAAGGTTTTGCTACCACAAAAAAGAGATTTTTTTTTTTCTGCACGATGATCTTTGGATTTTGCTCCATATGGAAGATGTAACAAAAAATGGAAGCGCAATGGTTGGTATGGAAGGTATAGGAAAAATAAGGTATGTTCATATATTTTCTAGATACGAGTTTACAAAATTATTTTATTTAATATTAAAACTAGCTATTTTTAATTTTCATTTGTTAATTTTTTAAATTGGTTTTTTATATTTTAGGTTACTCTTTTGTTTTAGGTTAATTTGTTTGCTATTTTATATTTTACTTACTGACCTTATTTGTTTGTCATTACTCGACAACCTCGAAATATTTATCAAATCTTCATGGGAAAAGAGTTTTTAATAGCATAATTGAGATCTTCAGAAATATTTTGTAATTGGACAAATGTGTGTTGTAAAATTTTTTGAAAATTTGTATACTTGTCTGCATTTTGTGTATAATCTTTGTTGTAATATTTGGGCTCTGTTTGTTTCTGATTCTCAAATCAATTCTCAAATCAATTCTCATTTTTAACCACACATTCTTCAATAAAATAATATTTTCCATCACATCAATACTTTTTTCTTCTTTTTCAACCACACATTTCCCATCATATCACTATTCAAAATCAATTCTTCCCCCAAAAATCCCTACCAAACAGGCTCTTGATATAATCAGGGTGTGAATTCAAATAAACGGGTGAGCTTGCCTAGTCCAAATTAATAAAGGAAAAAAAAATGCAATGATAGTTAATGAAGGCGATTCTGCTTGATTTCCAAGAGGGATAAAATAAGTTAGTAAAAATTTCATTGAATGTTTCAACTAAAATTTCTTTATTATGTATTCATTGTAAAATTTAAACCTTATTTCGTGTGCTATTACTGGTATAATATAATAAATTATATTATGACATATGCTTATGTTGTGTGAGTCGGAAATTGAGTTATCTTAAATCAGGGTGTGTTTTGCTTTAGTGAATCCCAATAGAGGTAGTGAAAGAGATTATCCCATGACAAGCCTTTCCAACCCTGTAGCATTTTCTTTCAGATTCAGGACATCGGTGTAGTCTTCCTCGGTCCTAAATGATTGAGGCAGAAGGCACCTCTCCATCCATAACTTGGAATGCGATTACATATGACCGAAGAGAGAGATTTGAGGACTCCAACTCAACCTCCACTAGTAGTTTCATAGCCACCGGCCCACCGCCACCACCACCCACAGCTACGGGTACTACCTGCGCTGCTCCAAAGAATCCACTGCCACTTGCACCTGCAGCATCTCCGAATAAGGTTGTGGAAGAGGGCCTACATGCCTATATTGAATGAAGGCAGAGATACCTAGACGATAATGAAATCAGCAATAGGTTGCAACTAACATGACCTGGTGCCCAGGTATTTAGAAGTTGTCTGGTATAAATTTGTAGCAAAAATTCTACCGTTTAGCCGCAAGAATTGACCTTAGTTGTGAGATGTGGGCCCCGCAACTTTGACAAAAAACGGTACAAAAAATCCTGATAAGGTGAAAAAAAAATTTTGGCAGACAGGCTCTTAAATGGCAAGCTACCTCTTTTTATTCCCAGCTCAGTTGGAAGGATAGCCAAAGTGCCATTCATTTGTGTAAAAACCCAGTTTCCCATTTCATTAGAGATATAATTTAAAAAGAGTCCATATTGCTTGAAAGACAATTTAATCCTATTGATATGGGAACAACGGTACTTTCTCTTAACAAATTTAAATTATGCTTACAAATTCTAAGAATTGATACTGGGTAAACTTTATGTTTTTGCAAGGCTGATTTTTTCAGATGCTGATGATGGCGAAACTGATGTGTTTGGCTTGTTTATACCATTGTCATCAAGAAGGAGATTTGATGTGTTGTGATGCCATTTATTTGATAAATCCATTAGGTCCATTGGGCAATGATGAAACTGGGCTAAGCCCATCTACTGGAAATATTTTTTAGCCATTGCCCAATAACAAAATTTATATTGGCCCAATACCCGACCCAATAAGGAGGACACGTGTGTTGCTCTGGACCATTGACCTTCAGCTGAATCTACGGTGATGGACTGGTGTATATAAGGGCTTGAATAGTCGCTTTTGGTGGAATTATTCATTTTGCTTTACTGTGTGCAAAGCTTCTGGTTTTCTGTTCTTCGTCTCTTCAGTCCCTCTTTTGATACATTGTGTATTGATTAAAAGTTCTTGTTTTGTTCATAAATCTTTGTACTTAGGTTCTTAGTGAGTCTTTGATTGAGGGTTTTGAGTTGTTAAATAAGTTGTTTGATCTTTTTTCTAGCAAGTAGCTGCTATGTTTGATTCTTTAGGGTTTTGGGTTTTTGTAGTTGTTTTTTTTGTATAGAAGGGTACAATGTTTGTTCTGAGCTATATGTGATAATCGATTTCTTGATGTTGATGAACTTTGGGCATTCTTCATGTTTGTGAGTTTTTTTTTTTTGCTTGCATTGTGTTTTTCGCTCTACAAACTGGTTGTAGAAAATATCTATTTAGAATAGATTTCAAAAACATGGATCGAACTGGTTATAGCATATCATTATTAGATTAGGCAGTCTAGAAAAACTTGAAGGGCATTAAAATTCACTTGTAAAGACATCATAGTTTTAAAATCAAGTCCAAAGGATTTTTAGGGAATAACACATCGAATAACACATCGAATAATTATCAAAATGTAAACCAATTTATAAGAGATTTGGCCACTTCTTTTAATAAAGTTGATCTTTTAAGATGGAACCCCAAACAAATCTTAATAGGTATCAGAGCTCATTAAACTGACAAACAATTCGATCCGAGTTAGGCTAAAAAAGGAGCATACAAATTTCAAGATTTATATGTTCAAATGAGTCATCATTTTACGAGAGCAAGTAAAAGGATAAATCACACATTGTATAATTATCAAAATATAGACCGATTTACAAGAGTTTGAACTACTCATCTTAATAATGGTACTACATATAATTATTTTTCTCAAATAATCTGTTGGCATTAAGTAAACAATTAATTTCCCTGGTTAAGCCTCTTAGAATGAGCGACCTATCTACCATAATTTCAGATTTGTATAGTTGTAGTGTAGGATAAACATGACTTGGAATTTTTCAACTCAAATAGATTAAAGATACGATTTCCGCAGACTGGGCATGGTTGGAGATTACTATAGATTCTAAAAAAGTATTATACATTTTAAGAAAATCAGTTTTTGCTGCGCTGAATAAGTAATATGTTACGCGAATAAGTAACTAAATTTTTATTTCAAAATTATCGTATGCTACAAAACTAGCATTTAAATGTTTGGCAAAAAAATAAATTATTTTTTTTTCAAGTTTTTGTACACAATTAATAAAATAGACAAGGATTATATTGATTTTCTTAATGGAAAATTTCTTAAGGAGTTGTGCACCACCAAGCGAAAGCTAAAGGCCCAAGTGGCAAGTGTGGGAGAGAATGTGTCCGCTGTCTTACATAGAAAACTTTCACCAAAATGCAAGGACACTGGAAGCTTCACAATTCCCTATAAAATTGGCCACACTAGGTTTGAAAAAACAATGCTTCATTTAGGAGCATATATTAATGTCATCCCTATCACTGTTGGCTAGACCTTCCTTGGCGTGTGTCAACACTGGGGTTGACTTCCTCATAAACCAAAGCAAGAACTATATTTAGCGTTGCTACGACCAGTGCTTATCCTAAGTTGAAGGTAGTCAACTTTCTGACCTAATGTTCCATTAAATGAGAGGTCCCCAGTTGGTTCTATTGCAATTATCTTTCAATTCTTCATTGATAGTCTCGCGCTTTGTCTTTTTTATTAGGACATCATAATTGGTACGATCCTTATTTTGCACGTCTATCTAAAAGATAGAGTTTATGTCTAGCTCACTCCTTAGGGCTGACCTGTCGGTAACTTGTACACAGTAGGTCATTTCATTAGTGAAATGAGACAAGAAGCTTTGTCTTGGAGACGATGAATAGGTCATTCACCCTACTTACTTGTTGCACAGCGCTTAAGGAAAGCCTTTTTGAAGTTAGGTCAACTTTTGATACTTTATCTTAGGAGTCTGTTGTACCATACTTCAGTTGCCCTACTTAAAATCAAGTGGAAGGCTTTACACTTCACAGTAGAGGTGGAACCCCTTGGGCTCATATAGGTTTTGAAGCTGTTGAGGTATTTTGCGGGATAACCCCTTACATCGTACTTGAAAATTTTAGGAAGCATGAAGTGGCTGGGGACATGGGCGTCCCTATGTCGCTAGGAGAATGGTAAGTTGTCATCATAGTGATCGAGGTTGGAAAACCTTTGTACTTTATCCGAATCTTCATCCTCTTTAACTTGACGTCCCTAAGTTGGTTAGGAAGGACTTGCTTGATTCCTAGCTTGTTCTGCCCTTCTTTGGCACCTATTTCTAGGTGGAGGATTCTGAGGTTGATTGCCTTGGATATGTTCATTTTTTCTTTCAAACTGAGGTGGTCTCTACTGCCTATTTCTAGGTGCAGGAAGACGATGAGCTTGCCTGTTTTTAGGCCTTTCGAGGCTCAATATTCTAAAAATACTTTTAGATCTTTAAAATATGCTTTCTGGTTCATAATTTGGAGGAACTTTTAATGGAACTTCATTGGAAAGATTAGTGGTGTAGTTGATGGAAGTGTCAACCTCAAGTTCCGTCTCTTGGGGGGGCCTCTTCCGTAGTGTAGTGTTGGTAATTAGCCATTTGGCTTTGAACTTCTTCTTCGCTACGATATTAGTTCCTTTGCGGAACTAGGGGAGGTGGCGGGGAAAACATTTCCTTGAGCTGCTATGGAAGAATTGGGTACTCTCACTGGCTTTGCATATTCCTAAACTTCTCTTACATGTCAATATTTTATAGGGTAATATCCCTCATGTTTATAGTCATGGAAGCCACCACCCTAGTGAGTCTGGCAACTAGTCTGGATTCACCTCATCGATGACACTCTTTTTTTAAGGAACAACGTGGGTTCTTACAAGTGATTTCTCTTGAGGTTTTTAGTCGTTCTTTCTTCAAAAGCAAACCACTTTCTTCAAAGGTGGAAAATTCACTCCAAAATATATCCCTTTATCAATTTTTTTCCACGGGTTCTTCGTGGTTGAATGTGTGGTTTCTCACAGACGGTGCCAATCTGTTGACATCGTTTTTTTTGTTAGGGTAATGTGGACAATAGATATCAGGCCCACTCACGTCCACACAAGCAAATTTCAGCATGTTTTAACCAGAGATTTGGACGAAGAATGTTGTTATTTATGGATATGAAAGATGCTTTATAACATGACATAAAATATTTTAGACACTGGCGATATGATTAAATATGATTGCATATTAATAAACAATTACAAACAATTCAACCAAAGCTAGATAATCTAAACTCAAGAAAACAAGTGTGAAATAAGTAAGAGAGAAGATCGAGTATTGGCATTAAGTGTAAAGAGTTGTATTAGATTCAAATATTACAAGAATTACTATTTACAGAGTTCTCATCGAAATGGTAATCGTTGGATAGGAACCCTGTGGCCTCACCTTTTAAGTTGAAGCCTCACATCACTAGCATGTTATGCAATGACAACATGTTAGTCACCCTACATTCTAGGCAAAAATTCTGACATTCATTATTACAAATGTTTCACCAATCATTCCTAGAGATTGTTTGCAAGATCTTCTGAGAGCTAGCGAGGGCTTCGACCATAGGGAGCTTCAGAGCAGACATCTTCAGTATGAAGAGCTTCAGGATGTAGAGCTTTAGTTTCTTCTTTAACTTCTTTACCTTGACCAATTGCCAACTTTGACTAATACGTCCACATGGACCATCACGTGATCTTAACTTGGAGCCTCTGTGGCAAGGTGTAACAGTCACCTTGCAAGATACTTATGGATAGGAAATTGAAGAGTTAGGTGGTGAGAAATGAAGATGGATAAGATAATAGTAAACAAACAATCAATGGGATCTATACCAGTAAACAACATCCATTTACTAATGGAAAATCACTTGGGAAAACAAGTTTACATTATTTAAACCCAAATTCTCATATAATGTTATTTTTATGTTTGAGGAAAATAAGAATCATTTTGAATATCTCTCTCGCTATAAAAAAAAGAAAAGAAAAGAGTTGAAAAGGAAAAAAAAAGGCGAGATAGTTAGAATTGTTCTTGAGCTGAGTTTTATCTAAGTTTTTGTGGTTGTTCAGAATGAAGCAACTGCCAACACACTCATATTCGACCTATCTAAATAGTTATTTTGATCCTAAAATGTTACTCTTTCAAGGATAAAATATCTTGCTCTATAACTATTTGGAACTTTTGATTATATCATTCCCTTCATTTCTTAGCCACTACCCTTAGCCTCATTACAACTAAAAACAAAGAAATTTTGATTTTTTTTTGGTGTCATCGGCTTAGTGGAGACTAGTTCCAAAGGGAGAGCATATGGTGTTTGATTCTTCTTAAGAAATTGGGTGATCTTCTTTGTAAGGTTTACAAAACTTTTACTTAATCAAAGCATTCATAGCATGAGTAATCATTAAAATTGGCTAACCCCCCCCCTCCCCCCGAGTATGATTGTTATAAAGATGATTTAGCTTTTGAATTATTAAAGGATATGTTTTAATGTTAGTTTGATTTTAAGGTTATATTCATTTATTGCCCCTGAGACAAAATGTTGGAAGGTTAGTTATGTTTCAATATTTCGAGTGTTGATTTTGCAATGTTATCATATTATGTTTCCTCATTATTTTATCCATTTTTCTCAGGATTATTCTTTATTTGCTTTCTTTTACATTTTTAGAATGTTTGGAGAAAATCAATAAAAATGAACCATTTGGAAATAACTGGAGTCTCTTTTCGAAATCAGCAACAAAATTTCTTTTAAATTGGACTACTTTGTTCAATATGACAAGGACTCCAGTATAAGAAGAAGACTAAAAAAAAAAAAAAAATCATAGAACTCTAGCATGATAAGAAGAGTGAAAATCTAACAACGTTATTTGTAACGATTAGTTCAAATTATCAACCACTTTCAATCAACAAAATCAGAAATAAAAATTCACAAATCAAGAGAAAAAAGTAAATAACACTAGATTTTTGCCTTAAAGCAAGAGGTTCAGAACCGGAGTTCCTAATCCCCTTTTCAGCTTTCGCTATTCAGAAGAAATTACTATATTAACTGCATAGAGGTGTCAATCCGGGTGGTCCGGGCCGGGTTGGCCCGCCAACATGTAAGCCCGGTAACGGTCCGCGTGAAAAAAAGCCCGCCCGCTGCGGGTTCCGGGCCGGTTACGGGTCGGCCCACAATTTTGAACTACAACCCAGGCCCGCCCGCTGACCCATCCGGGTCAAGCCCATGCGGGTCACGGGTCGCGCGGGTCGCGGTTCGTTCCGATTTTGGCCCGTATGATTGTATAAATAAAATTATAAAAGTATAGAATTTTTCATATTTATAGCAAAAAATATATTTTTTTATTAAATGTAAACTAAGAATTGAACAAAATGATAAATTCATAATTATATCAAGAAATTTTTACATAAAATTCAAATTTAATGTTACATGAATTATTTATAACTTTGCAAACTTCTACAACATTATCATCTTCTAAATTTATTGGAGAGCAACTATTATTGAAAATAGGATTTTGAGAAAAAGAATTGTGAGAATCTATAATATAGTAGGATTAAAAAATTTAGTAGTGACTAGTGAGAATCGAGAAGAAAGAAATATAATCAAGATGATGATGATATTTGCAATTGAATAATTGTAATTGTAGTAAGGTAGTAACAAGTATGAACTATAAAGTATAAATGTATAATAACTAATGAGAGGGTATTGTAAAAATAATCTCTCCCCTTTTTTTTTAATTTTTATTTTATTTTTATTTTAATTTTTTTTTTACGGGCCGCGGGTTAACCGCGGCCCGTGGGGGTGCAACCCGCGAAGCCCGCGGGTTACACCTCCTTGGCCCATGAACCGCCCGCACGGGTCACGGGTCGGCCCGCGGTCCCGGTTTTCACGGGCCGGTTTTTACGGGTCATGGCCGGCCCGTCCGTCTTGACACCTCTATAACTGGATCAAAGAAACCATTCAAAATTACACCAAGGCACTCAGACGAAATCACAAGATTACATCAAAATGAAAAACCTTCAAACTGATCGAAACAGAGATCCATTCAAGGGCACAACAATAACCCTTTACAAATCACTCAAGATATATCCAAAAACTTATTTAAAGGAAGCACTTTTGTACCAAATCAACATGATTGAAATAAGTAGAAATTTTTTTAAGTTTTACAATACCTTGTGAGACAACATCCCTAATAAAATGAAATTTCACATCAACATATTTTGATCTATTATGCAAAATAAGATTTCTACTCAAATAAATTGCAGATTGGCTATCAGAATACAAAACAATATCTTTAACAAAACCAAATTCATTTAAGAGTCCTTTTAGCGAAATTCTCTCTTTTACAACATCTATTGCAGCTATATATTCAGGTTTAGTTGAAGATAATGCAACAATTTTTTGTAGTTGTGATTTCTAACTTATGCAAGAATTATATATATATATATACAGAAATGATCTAATGAGCACCGTTGCTCATCTTATCCTAAGCACCGATGAGTTGACACATTAATTCATTGGTGGATAAAGATTTTGTGAGTTCCAATCCACCAATGAATTAATGTGTCAACTCATTGGTGCTTAGGATAAGATGAGCACCGGTGCTCATTAGATCATTTCTGTATATATATATATATATATATATATATATATATATATATATATATATATATATATATATATGTAGGCATAAATGGATTTCTTATTGTATCTTATCAGTGTATCCCCACAATATAACACCTCTGATTGTTTCTTGTAATGAATTCTCAAGTCATAAATTCCCTTAATGTATCTAAGAAGTCATTTCAAAGCTTCGCTTCCCAATGAGCTTCACCTGGATTTGATATGTATCTACTCAATACACTTATTGAGCATGCCAAATCAGGTCTAGAACAAACCATTAGATACATAACAGACCCAACTGCATTAGAATATGACACTCTTGCCATTCTCTTGAGCTCATCTTCAGATTTTGGACATTGATCATTTGAGAGTTTAAAGTGATTTGTTAAAGGTGAACTCACACTTTTAACATCAAACATAGAAAACTTTCCTAACAATTTCGAAACATAAGATTTTTTATTGAGACTAAGTGTGCCATTTCCTTCCATTCCTTTTAATTTCAATAGCCAAAATTTTTGTTACAGGACCTAAGTCCTTCATTTCAAATTCAGATTTCAATTTATTTTTAATTAACTCCATTTTTTTATGTCATGACTAGTCAAGAGCATATCATCAACATAAAAAAGAAAATAGAGTGAATTTTCACCATCACTTCCTTTACAATAAAGACATGTATCAAAATTACTCCTTTTAAAATCAAGTCCAAGCACAAAAGTATTAAACATATTGTACAATTGTCTTGGAGTTTGTTTTAAACCATATAAGGACTTTTAAAGAAGGCATACTAAGTCTGAATTTTTGTGTACTTCAAAACCTTTAGGACTTTTACAACTGAAGAAAAGATTTCATTGAAATCTATTACTTCCTTTTGAGTAATGCCTTTAGCTACAAGTCTAACTTTGTATCTAATGTCATTCTCATTTTATTCCTCCATTTTTATCTTAAAGATCTATTTACAATCAAAAACCCTTTTTTCCTCCTCAGGTCTTTTAGTCAAATGCATGTTTTACTCTTTTTAAGAAATTCCATTTCATCTTGCATTGCTTCAAGCCAATGCAATAATGTTCAGAATTTCACAGAGTTAATTCCAGATAAAACAGTCACAGAAAACGTCTTAAAACACAAGAGCAAGTACAAATTATCACAATTTACAATAAACAATATTAAAGAACACGTGCAAAAGCTTTGTATGAAGGTCCTTGACTCGAAATCAAGACAACCCTCAGATTCCAGACAACTCTTAGGGTTTCTAAACAAAGGAATTGCCAGGAAAAGTCTCAAACCTAAGTTTAAAAAACATTTTACAAGAAACTTTAAAGTATAAGCAAAAACATTGTACATCAAATGCAAAACCGAAAGGAACTCGCCAAATCCCTTTATTAGGATTTTAGGAAATAAAATGAACAAATTGAACGCTATTATACAACTCTAATGATTAGGTTCAAATTATCAGCCACTTTCAATCAACAAAATCAGAAATAAAAATGCACAAATTAATAGAAAACAAGTAAAGAACACGAGATTTTCTCCTTAAGGCAAGAGGTTCACAATCGGAGTTGCTAATCCTCTTTTGAGCTTCCGCCAATCGGAAGAAATCACTATATTAACTTGAACCAAGAAACCGTTCAAAATTACACCAAGACACTCAGACAAAATCACATAAGATTACATCAAAATGAAAAACCCTCAAACTGATTGAAACAGAGATTCATTCAAGCACACAACAATAGCCCTTTACAAATCACTCAAGATCTATACAAGAGACTACACATATTATAAGATCTGAAAGACTTTCCAAATTTAGAGTGCAGAAGAACGGAGAAGATGATACGGACAAAGAGAACATAGAGAGTTTCAGAAAGTATGAGAGAATGAATCAAAACCCATCAAACTCAAACCTTAAGTGTAAAATGAGAAGTCTCTAGAGGTCGGCCTATCCAACAGTTCATGGGGCGATACTTGGTGACATCTCCGCCATCTAGCCTTAAGAAAAAACGCATAAGGTAAAACACGATTTCAACCGGATGAAAGCAAAAGCCGCCAAATAATCAGAGTAATAACAACCATCCTGCCCAACAAAAAATTGGCCCAACACAATAATCCAATCAGCAATTAGCAATCATCATTGTGCCATTTATCCACAATATCATGTAAAGAAGGCTGAAAATCTGAGAACTGACATCATCCAAAAAAAAAAATGACAAAAAAATTCCAGCACTCGGAGAAGGGAGAAGAAAAACAAACGAGGATCACAGGAATTTTCAAGAAGACCATAAGACAACAGAGGAAAAAAAAGTGCATAAGCTTCCTTTCTTCCCCTTTTTGGTACAACCTGTATGGATTTTATTTTGTTTACTTTGTATTCCATGGGTGTTGTGTTTTTTTATATCGCAAGTGTACGATATCGTAACAAGTAGTAAAATGGACATTTGAGTCCGGATTATCGTTCTCACGAGGACTATACTTTAACCTTAATTTACTTTTCTAAATCCTATTTGACAAAAGACAAACAAAAATATGGATTTATTGAGACTATTTAATCTAAACACGTAAAATTAAATTGAATTGAAAACAAACACAATTTATCGAAATTCAAATAATGACGGTTCTTAGGGCGGAACAATTTCACCTATTGATCACATTTATTCCTTAAATCAAGATTCATAACCTAATGTAGTGTTCGATTGAATTCTTCTATTGTATTCAATTTACCCATCTCGAGTTCTCATTGAGCCTATTTAACTAATTCAATTCCATATCTCTATGCGAATCGACGTTAATCAAACGAAACATTGGTTCTAAGAATTCAATTATAACCGCAATAATTAACATATGTATCTCTGCACGTTATGTCAATTTACCGGATTTTACTATTTGGTCTAAACTCTAAACTCACCTCTCGA
The DNA here is from genome assembly GCA_035079005.1 of Fraxinus americana. Lineage (NCBI taxonomy): Eukaryota > Viridiplantae > Streptophyta > Magnoliopsida > Lamiales > Oleaceae > Fraxinus > Fraxinus americana. The sequence goes on along the minus strand of CM068727.1, from coordinate 1,465,402 downwards.
CTCGTAAATGATTTACAAAATCATCTAATTAGTGATCAAGTAATTAAATGCATTAAACTCATAATAAAATGAACACATAAAAATATAAAAACAAGAATCTCAAAATAACGAAATAAAGGATCCCAATTCGGCTACATTGTTCGCCCTAAAAATAATTTAGTTACGCATAATGTAAAAACAAAACATGTAAAAGAGGGACGACATCACCAAATTTGACAGACCTGAAGTTGCTAGTAGTTGCCGCCCACTTTCTTCTCTCTCAATTTGCCTTCTGCGTGTAAGTATATATAACCTGTAAAATAGCAGTAAAGATAGACTTTGTTTTCCTCCCTGTTGCTGGCAACTTCTCTGTTTGCTTGATATATATAATACAATTCAACACAGCAGCCGCCCAAAGTCCTTCTCATCTCTTTCCTGTAGGCTCTACGTGTGTATTTATCTTTTAATTTCAGCCTCTCACAGTAGAGGGCTGCTCCAATGTATGTGTAATATAATTCCAGCAATCCCTTTTTTCAATTCCTACTTCCCTTTCCTGTCGGCACACGTATATATAATTCAACCCTCGGAACAGCCCCAATCTCCCCCCAAGCTCCCGTATATATCTCTCTCCATATGAATCTATCTATATAGTTTTTTCACAAGCAACCGCCGCAATTGTCTCCTCCCATCCTCCTTGTTTTTGCCGGCCACTTTGTATATATATGTTATATAATATATCAAGCAATAGTAGCCGCCATTCTCTCCAATTTCTACTCTAATTCGGTGATCCCCCAGGTAAGGTAATTAGGTAATGTATTCTCCCTTTCTTCCAATTGGTCCTAGCCGTCATGTTTGAGATGAAACAGGAGAACTTTTTTTGACTGGAGTCCAATTAGATAGTTGAATTTGATTCCAATTCAAAGTCCACAAGAAAAGCCCATTTCTTGTATTATATTATTCAAGCCCTCAAATCTTTTAAGTTAATGCAATTCAATCCTTGAGTCCACTAAATTGTTGCAACCCATGTATTCTTTGATTCAATACAAGTCCTTCACTTTTCCAAGTATGAAATTTGATCTCCAAAATTGTAGATTTCATTCGATTTTGTCCTTCTTCCTTTCCAATTGCTTGGAGACGAGTCCATAACTAAAAATAAAAGAAAATTAACCCAAATTAAGTAGAAATTAATAATTTGACGACATAAATATTTAATAATATAGTCCAAATAAGTATATAAAAAACACTTATCAATGGGTAACTAGAGGATTTAGTGTATTAAGGGTGATTCTAAACTTGAGACAAGATTTTCAATCAATAAAGTGTGTACGTTTCTTTATCCCTTGTTATATGTGTTTAATCCATTGATTGAGTTGTTAGTTTGGCCTTCTTAATTATTTAGGTGTACAACTAAGTGATTACGTTGGTTCATTTCATGCTAATTTAGAGATTTTAGTTTGTAATTGCTAAATTTCTCCAAATACAAGTAGCGATTTTTCCAATTTATGGGATATTTTCATTTGACTGTAAATGGATTATAACCAAGCTTGTGTGTTTGAGCTTGATTTAATTCTTGCCTCTTTCGATTCAATGCTTTTGATTAAATTAAACTTAGAGAGCATGTTCTAGGTTGTCTGGTAAAAAAAAGTTTGGGTAAATAACTTGTTTTATTCGATGAATAAGAAGAGAAATAGATAATTGAACTTGAAGTTGTCTCAGAATTGGCATTTTCAAGAGGGATAAACATTTTTTTTTTTTTTTTGCAAAATTAATTAAGGAAATCATGTCAATGGTGAAATATTTTTGGATTTTTATATAACCTTAATTCATTTATTCATTCATTTTTTCTTTAAGTGAATCTATTTATCTTATTTGTACTTAAACTGTTCTCAATCCAACCCCCCCCCCCCCCCCATTTAAGAACTAACATCAAAAGTAAAATTTTATTGGTCATTATATTAGTTTATTGAATATTTTCTCAGCAAAGTAATTAGTTAACTTGAATCAATCCTCTGCGGAAAATGACCCATTATTTCCATCATACACAACGACAAATAATAGTTTGAGCTTATTTATAAGCTATTTTTAGCGTATCAAAGTTTTTTCAACTTTTTTTGTCCGGTCTATTTATATGATTTTCTTGATATTCATTATATGAAATTTGCATGAAACCATTATCTTCATGAGAGGATCTTTTACAATGATTGACCAGACAATGGTCTTTTACAACGGATAAAAACCATTATATGTCAAATTTTCTTTAGTAGTGCTAGAAGAACAAAATGTATTTGGAGTGCAAGTTATAACTGAAAACTATGAGGTATACTAAATTTCTGATTTATTGCTTTAGTGGTAACCAGTAACTAATAGTCTAAAAGTTCATCATTTTTTTAATAACAAAAGAAACAACCAAAATAGGCAATAAAAGGAAGATCAAATGTCTTCTGGAGTCGAAAAATACACGAGTTCTCAAGATTTTGGGCATAGTCATACCCGGGATCATAGACGATCACCTAAGTAGCCTTATGCTCAAGATGGCTCTGCGTTCGTGTTCCATTCTCTAATTCTCTATCCTGTTAAGCAAAAAATGTTTTTTTTTTTTTTCCCCTCATAAAAAACAGGAAAGCAAACTCAAAAAATTTATAAGAAATTATTAAGGTAAAATAATTTGTAATGGTTTTCATCCAAACAGTCCATTCACGAGGGTGCGTAGAACAATTTTCTTGCCATCATATTCTTAAATAATTTGACCTATTATGAAATTATAGAATAGTTATGGAATAATATGGATAGGAACATTTTATCCACTAATTGAAATTTGAGAAGGGTGTCCTTTATTCAAAGTTTAATGAATATTTTAAATTTTATGAACTTCCATGGATTTTCTTGAATAGAGTTCACATAATTCATAAGATTTACATAATTCTAGTTTTTAGTTAATCGATTCATTAGATTTTAATTAATTTTTCGGTTACGTTAAAATAATATAATTTCTTAATAACTTACCCAACAGGATAAAAATTCTAAATTTGTAATTAGAAAAAAAAAAAAAATTTGTTCCAAAAAATAAAAATGTAAGAAAAAATCTCAACTTTATCATTTAAAAGAAGTAACTTCATCAATCTATAAAATTAAGCAATTAAATATCAGCAAATTAACAATCAATATGAAAATAACTCATTTTCATTATAGTGTCGAGTATTATGTACAAAATATTCACTAAAATATTTTATGAATAAAGACATGTTTAGTTGGCAAGTAGAGTTTTAAAAGTTAATAGACTAATTATTTTTACGTTCTTAGCTGTCCACAATAAAAAAATAAAATCGATTCTAAATTCTAGGAACAAAAGTCAATTTATCATTTTTTTTTTCTTGTCTTCCATTTTGAATTTCAGAATGGGGATTGAAAATGAGATATTTTACTATTTATTTTTACTTAATTTAATTTATTTCCTTTTAATTGGGATAAATAATTTAATTTTTATATTTGTGGGCTCGAAATGCACTTAAATCTGATGAGTTAGGTTGAAATTCATAAAGACTTTGACATTTATATTTATGAAATCGAAATCCACTAAAATATATTAAAATCTCTTCAATTCATGAAATTCTTAGAAATCCAAAAGTTATTAAGGATAACCAAATTTTAATAAAATGTATTAACATTTAAGTTGCAGATATTTGTATTTTAAAAGAATCCATTAAACACCTAAATTTATATAGACTTTTAAATTGTATTAAATTTGAATTGATGACACCATAATTATCAGATAATAAGTAGTTGAAGTTCATAATTGCAACACTTGGATTGCTGTAATTTATATTCATTATTGCAAATATTTTATTGAATGATCATAATTAGTTTTATCCACTTTAATTAGGATCAAATAGTATGATGATTTTCCTATTTGTATAGAGATAAATGGATTGCAATTAGTTTCATCCGCTAATTAATTCAGGCAATTTATTGGGTTCATTTACCTTTATATAAGAAAGGAAAATCGATTTATACTCGAAGCCTTGATATTAGTTTCAGAAAAACATAGAAATTGAGGAAAGGATGGATTTTTCTACCCGTATAGTGCTTATTGTACTATCAATTGCTTATGTCAATCTTGTTTCAATAAAAGCAACCATGGCAGATGCTTCGTCAAATCAATTTGCAGGTAACCCTAAAGTCGATTATATTTACGAAGTAGAAAATAGTATTATCATTTTTTATTTTTATTTTTTGAGTCAAAAGCAATTTGTACATTTGCGTTCAAATAACTTTTGGAAGTTCACTAATCTTGATTGATCAAATCGATATGTTTTGATATGTTTCAATACAGAAAATAATGTAATCATTGTTTTCTAAGATTCATGAACGCTATTTGCATCATTGTACCAAACTTTGAAAGGGCATCTCCTTGAGGACTCAAAGGTGATTTATTTGGACAATGGGCTTTGTAGCTATAGTTAGAATATGAATTTTCAGATCCTATGTTGCTTCTTATAATTACAAACTAAATCATAGAGAACCCACACACCAAAATAATAATAATAATAATAATAATAATAATAAATAAATAAATAAATTGCGTTGATGTTTCCTCTTGTACATATAAACACGTGAAACATAAAAATCTAGGTTAATTTTTAATTTTTTATACACTTCATTATATAACTAGAATGATATTCAAAAATATATAAATTAAGAGAGAGATTTTATTACATGCACGAGGATGTCGTGATGTTTTAGACAAAAAGCAAAGTATAAGAAATCCTTCCTTTAATTCGTATATTTGATAATTAATTGTTGTGAACATGTCAAGGTTTGCTGTGTGATAGTATATTTCCAAGATTCACAAATCTACATTTCCATGAAAATTTATTTCTTTACATATAGCTAGCTTCTTTAACTAAGTCGTTTCATGTCCATTATAGGGAAGTTAAGGCAATCAAAGAATGCAGTTCCTTGTAATTTTGATTCCCTTACAGTACGTGCTAAGCTTCGCTATGATCCTGAAGCCATTGGACTTGCCTCAACTGACTATGGTCATATTGTTCGAGATATTCCTTTTGCGGTTCTTTATCCTACATCTAGTGACGATATTACTGAACTTATCAAATTTTCTAACAAATGTCCCCTCCCATTTAATGTGTCGGCACGAGGCTATGGACATTCTGTTAGAGGACAGGACATGTCACATAATGGGATCGTAGTGAATATGCTTTCTTTAAATGACCAATATAAAAATGGGACTGGAATTAAGGTCTCTACAGCAGGATATTATGCAGATGTTGGGGGTGAACAACTGTGGATTGATGTATTGAATGCCACCCTACAACACGGCCTTGCACCTGTTTCATGGACTGACTATTTGTACCTAACTGTTGGGGGTACACTTTCTAATGCTGGAGTCAGTGGACAGACCTTCCTACACGGTCCACAGATTAGCAATGTTCTTGAAATGGATGTTATTACAGGTGCATTTTTCAATTCTTCTATAATGTTTATATAGCTAGCAAAACAATTTTAGTACAAGCTGGAAGCAAGTTCTTGGGCCCATTTCACGAGGGGCGACACTTGAAAATAAGCATGGGCCTGTTTTGTAAAGGAGTTTTCGACGTAAGACCCCAATGAATAGTGCTTGGGCTGGATTCTTGAGCTTAATCTTGAATAATATAAGGTTGATTGCTCTTCTCAAATGAGCTATACCTTTTGACAAATGACAATGAAGTGGTTAGATCTCCCGACGTCAGTAGCTTGTGAATTTTTATGTTAGAATTTAATTCAAAACGTGATAAAACACACACAAAAAATTAATAAATATAAAAAAAGTCATATTTCAATTGTGATTTTTTCTGGGAACTTAGAAGATCTTCTAGGTAGGATTCACTTGATCAAAATTTTGTCAAAGGAATACATACCGCATGTGTTACATAGTATCCATAGCTCATGATATTCATAACTATATATGTCTATTATGTGTGAATGACAAAATCTTAAAACAGCAGCTCTATCAGGTACATGTAATTTTTGCATGGATGTAGTCACTTTACTAACAGATGATTTTTTCTCCATTTGTCGTATTTAGGTGAAGGGGACTTCATGACTTGCTCCAAAGACAATAATTCAGAATTATTTTTTGCAGTTTTAGGAGGTCTAGGGCAGTTTGGCATCATAAATAGGGCAAGAATTGTCCTAGCAAAAGCACCAAAAAGAGTGAGTACATTAAGGTTAATATTTTGTCATAATCTTATGGTAATGGATTTTGCCACTTGTACATCGATTGTGTACACTCATGTTGACACTTGATATGTTGTCAATAAATAAGTGGAAAAAAAAACATTTTTTTAACTAGCAAATGAAATAATGACTTGGAATAATGTAAACAAAGGTGTAGACAATGATGTATACTAAGTATGATTGTATAATATTTGTACATGAATTAGGAGGCATCGCATGATATAATGAATTTCACTTGTACATGAAGAATGTGTTGAAGTTATAAACATGACATGCTCAAAAATGAATTCAATATGCGTGTTCAAATTTTGAGATGAGATGGTTTAACATATAACACCGCCATAAAAAAATGTTCATTTTTAATGTAACTTAACACATGCTAATTTTTTTCATATCTCATATGGAGCAAAGAATTTACGTAAAGAATTTATGTTTATTGTATAGCTAATTTGTGTTCTTTCTTCAGGTGAAATGGGTGAAAATGCTATACTATGATTTCTCAATCTTTATGAGAGATCAAGAACATCTTATCTCAATCAAGGGCCTAGATTATTTGGAAGGCGAACTCATGATGGACTACACTCCTATAGATGACTGGAGATCTCCCTTTTTCACACCTTATAATGAATCCCAAATTTCTTCTCTTTTGAAGAAGCATGGCATCCTCTATTGCATAGAGATGGTGAAGTATTATGATGATGAGACCGCCAATTTAGTGGATAAAGTAATTGTTTACATATAGTGTACTCTTAAATTTTATTTTATTTTATTTTTTTTACTCAATATTATACTCATAGATTCACTGCAATAAATATACTTGCATGCTCATTATATAATACTGCACACAGTATTATATGGGACATTACTAAATTAGTTCTTTTCTTCTTGTTATTTCAGGAAGTTCAAAGGCTGCAGGTCGGATTGAACTACATTCCTGGTTTCTCTTTCACAAGAGATGAAACCTATGTTGATTTCCTCAATAGAGTTCGACAAGGCGAATTAACCCTAAGATCAAAAGGATTATGGGATGTTCCTCATCCATGGCTGAATCTTTTTGTACCGAAGTCTCGTATCATGGATTTCAATGCTGGTGTTATTGTAGATATACTTCACAGAGAAAAGAAGACCAAAGGGCCTCTACTTTTCTACCCTACAACTAAAACAAAGTACTTATCTTGAACTGATGGCATGCACTTAAGACTGCATACATGTTTTGACAACGGATACAGAACTATAATGTTTCTATATCCAAGAAAAAGAATTTCTAGTTAACATGACCTAATCGTAACGTACTTAATAAATTGTGCAGATGGGATGATAGGATGTCTGCAGTAACACCAGATGAGGATATTTTCTACATTGTGGGACTGTTGCATTCAGGAAATTTCAGTAACTGGCAAGATTTGGACAATCAAAACAATGAAGTACTGGAATTCTGTGATAGAGTTGGAATAAAGTTGAAGCAGTATCTCCCACACTACAAATCCAAGGAAGATTGGATAACGCAATTTGGTTCAAAATGGAACACTTTCCAAAGAAGGAAAGCACAGTTTGATCCAAGAATGATATTGTCACCAGGACAAAAAATTTTCAATTCTGTTTGAATCATACATTAGAACTTTCAAATTATGAATAAGTTAATTTATCTTTAAATATGGACTGTGGTTAATCCCTAATAATTATTTTATCCCATTAGCAGATTATCCAGTGAATTAAATTCCATCCCAACTTTATATGAGAATGTGGCATTTGCTTTAGTGCAACATAACCTGCTCCTTAGTGCCACGAAACCTACTCGTGAGTAAGTACTACTTACAAATAGCATTAGCATTATTATAAGAGAATAGATGCCATTATTTGCTCACAAAATAAAGTTTGGAAGATGTTTTCAAGTATCAAAGTGAATTTGTCTTCACTTAAAATCACCGGTGTCAATGTTTTCTATTAATCAAAAAAATAAACAAAGTACAGTTTAACCTTGTTTGACAATCATTATTTCAAAACTTTAATTTTCGTACTCATTTTCAACCACATTTTTACATAATAAAATATTTTACACGTAAACCCACAAATTTTCCCTACTTTTCAACCACACATTCTAAAAAAAAAAAAGAAAAAAAATTCACCATTCAAAACTTCATTTTCTAAAAATAATGACCATAAAACAGGAGCTTAAAAAGGGGTTGGGCAGAGCTCTAGAATAATATGTTGGGAAATTATTTAATTTCCCGTGATGGGCCGACATATGTAATTAATTGTGTATAAACGCTATCTTAAAGTTAAGCCCAAAATTAAAGTGATCTAATAAGGAATTAAGTAATTGGGCTTTAAGCATCTAATTAAAGTGTGGGCCGGACTATATGTGTAGAGACCGGATCCATTAGGGTTTTGTATTTGACGATGGGCCGAATACATATGGAAATATATAAAGGGTTATGGTCCCCAATTCATATGGTGATTTTCTCATTCTATGTGGCATCCCATCAACACAAGAATACAAGAGAAACCATATGAAGAGGAAGATCCATAAAACCCACAATCAGGAATTATGATGGAGATTTGAAGCAACCAAATTGAAGATTTACAGATCCAGATTCAAGATTCATTAATCAAGTCAGAAATCAATTGATTAAGGTATGTTCCGCGTTAATTCAGTTTCTTGATGATTTGACATGAAGATCTTGGCAAGATCATAAAGTTCAAGTTTTAATAAAGTTCTAACAAGTGGTATCAGAGCCTATTCATGTTAAATCATTGGGAATCAAAATTTTTAATTTGGTTCTTATATATTTTTATGGTTTTCAAATTTAATAATTTCGGATTTAGATTTATTAAATTTGAAAATTATTCGGTTAATTGATTAAGATTTTCAGAAGTTTCAGTTTTTTTTTTTAAAAAAAAAAAAAAAAAAAAAATTTTGGTGCCGCCGCCGCCTTGCACGGCGGCGGCGTGGCTGCTGCCATGTTGCAGCAGCGCACGCTGCTGCGAACACAGCAGCGGCGCTGCTGTGCAGCAGCGTGCGCTGCGAACACAGCAGCCGCGCTGCTGTGCTGTGGCGTGGCTGCTGCCATGTTGCAGCAGCGCACGCTGCTGCGAACACAGCAGCGGCGCTGCTGTGCTGCAGCAGCGTGGCTGCTGCAACACAGCAGCGTGGCCACGCTGCTGGCAGCAGCGTGGCTGCAACCAGCAGCGTTCCAGCAGCGTGGGAACGCTGCTGGAATGGGCCAAGGGGCTGCCGTCCGGCAGCCCCGGCCACTTTTTGGCTTGGCGGCGCCGGTCGGCGCCGCCAAGGGATAGAGGGGAGGATTTTTTTTCTCCAATAAATTTTGAAATTAGGGTTTGGATGAATTTTGGGGGCGGGGGCTTGGGTTGTAAATTTGAAGTTTTGAGGTCCTTGACTGCAATTTCAAATTAGGGTTTCATTTTAAGGATTTAGCCCCTTAAGTTTAAGGTTTTGGTATTTCAGTCCCCTAAGGTTATAAATTCATCCAATTGGGCCTTTAAAGTTACGGGTTTAATAATTCAGTCCCTCAAGTTTCAAAATTAATTATTTTTGGACCATTAAGGTTTTAATTTTAATGTTTAGGCCCCTACAGTTTGCAATTTTGGTTATTTAGCCCCTAAAATTTAAAGTTCATTCAAGTTGGGCCTTAAAGTTATGGATTTTAATAATTCAGCCCCTGGAGTTTTAAAATTAATTATTTTAGGGCCATTTAATGTTCTGATTTTGTAATTAAAGCCTCAAAGTTCTGATTTTGTTCCAAATTGGCCCCAAAAGTTTTAAATAATTAATATTGGATCCCTAAAGTTTTCAATAATTAATTATTGACTCCTAAAGTTTCGGATAATCATTTTTGGATCCCTAAAGTTTTCAATAATTAATTATTGACTCCTAAAGTTTCGGATAATTATTTTTTGAATCCCTAAAGTTTTCAATAATTAATTATTGACTCCTAAAGTTTCGGGTAATTATTTTTGGATCCCTAAAAGTTTTCAATAATTAATTATTGACTCCTAAAGTTTTTCAACAATTAATTTTGGATCCTTAAAGTTTGAATAATTAATTTTTGACTCCTAAAATTTTCCATAATTAATTATTGAGCCCTAAAGTTCTGGATTATTATTTCTGGGTCCATAAAGTTCTGAATTATTAACCCTAGGCCCCTAAAGTTTCAAAATAAAATAAAAGAATTAAGGATTAACAATTATAATTCAAATTTTGGTATTTCTTTTGGATTACTAATTTTTCTAAATGAATTGATTGAAGCAACATGTCACCAAAGTGACCTCTCTTGCCTAGATTAATTTATTTGGGATATTAGAAAGGTTGTGTGTACGTAATTCATGCGGGTATTGACCGGCCCAAAGGAAGGTTAATATTTGGCCGAATTATTTACATACCTGTGGTAATAAATATGTGACAATTATAAGGTTTCATTTTATGTGAACAATAAATCGGTCCAAAGATAGGTTTATTGTTTGACATGGTTTATTGTCAATATTTGATTACTACACCAAGAGTACCACTTACAAGTTAATATTTCTGTCCAAAGACTGAATATCAATGTTGTGCCCGGTCTCTTGTGATGGGGTTTACCATTATTTGAATTGATTAATTGTTTAATACGGATTCATATGTGAACATGTATATTAAGTATTAGTTCTCTATTCAATTAATCCATCAACTTCCACAATATCTGCCAACATCAACTCCATTCCTGTGCTAAATGGAACCAACTATTAAGGACTGGAAAGAGAACGTTATGACCGTTCTTGGCTGCATGAACTTAGACCTTGCGTTAAGGACCGAACAACCCGCTGCACTTACGGATAAAAGTTCTATTGATGAAAACAAGGACTTTAATAAGTGGGATTGTTCAAACCGCATGAGTCTTATGATCATGAAGCGTCAAATTCCAGAATCATTCAGGGGCGCTGTGTCCGATAAGGTAACTACTGCCAATAAATTTCTTGTTGAAATTGAAGAAACGCTTTGCAAAGAGCGATAAGGCTGAAACTAGTACGCTTTTGCATACCTAGTTTCACTAAGGAATAAAAGCAAAAGAAATATTCAGGAGTACATTATGCAGATGTCTTATATTGCTTCGAAATTAAAGGTTCTAAAGCTTGAGCTATCTGATGATTTGCTCATGCATCTGGTTTTAATTTCTATTCCTGCACAATTCAAGGTCAGTTATAACTGTCAAATGGATAAATGGACTCTATATGAGCTCATTTCATATTGTGTGCAAGAAGAAGAAAGGCTGAAGCAAGAAAGGACTAAAAGTGCTCACTTGGCTAGTACCTCTAAGGACAAGTTAAAGAAAAGAAAGAATAAGAAAGCTGCATTCGGTTCGGTTCTAAATTAACAACGAAATAAATTTAGTTGTAAATTTTGTGAAAATCTGGGATATATAAAGAGAGATTGTGCTAAATGCTACGCTTGGCGTGTAAAGAAAAGTACATTTCTCACTATTGGTTTGTTTTGAGGTAAATTTAATGTCAATATCAAGACACACTTGGTGGATAAATTTCGGTACCACCACTTACATAAGTGTGTTTATGCGGGGTTGTCTGAGCTGCCAAAGCCAATTGATGCTGAAAGATTCATCTATCTGGGGCGATGGCAAATCAGTTAAGGTTGAGGCTTTACGGAATTTAGGTTATCATTAAAGACTGATTATTATTTGAATTTGAAAGAGACATTTACGGTACCGTCCTTTTGGATGGAATTTGGTTTCTATTTCTGCATTGGACAACTTTGGTTACTCTTGTTCAATTAGAAATAATCAATTTGATCTTTTTCTTAATTCAAATATTGTGGGTGTCAGTTCTTTATCCGGTTACGATAACCTATGTTTGCTTAATATGGTTGCCTCTTATAAAGAAACCTTGTATTTGGATTTACGTGGTATTGAACATAAATTAACCAATGAGAATTCTGCTTTGTTATGGCACAAGCGATAACGTCACATCTCTCAAAAGAGAATGGAAAGATTTGTGTCAGAAAGAATTCTTGATTCCCTTGATACTTTCAGACTTAAGTAAATTATATTAAGGGAAAACAAACGAACATAAGGAGATTAGGTGCCAATAGGATTTCGGATGTCTTAGAACTAATTTATACGGATATCTGTGGATCATTCCCTTCGGCTTCTTGGAATGGTCAACAGTCATTTATTTAGTTCATAGACGATTTTTTCTCAATATGGCTACCTATATTTCATCTATGAGAAATCCCAAACACTGGACATGTTCAAAGCATACAAGACTGAGTTCGAAAATCGACTCAGTAAAAGAATTTAACAAGTCAAATCTTACTATAGTGGTAAATACTATGCCAAGATATGACGAATCAGGAGAACAATGTCCAGGACCTTTTGCAATATTCCTAGAGGAATGTGGAATTTACCCACAGTACATCAGGATCCTCCTAGGTTTAAAGCACTAAAGACTGCAGCTTAAAGTCTCAACAAAGTTCCAAGTAAAGTAATTGTTAAGGGGTTACAAATTTTTAAAAGGTCCCACTATCAGGTCAATTTTCGAAACGGGAAATGTTCGATTTCTTGAGGATGTAGAGTTTGTGAGGGGAGATAAGGTTATAAGGTTATGATTTTGTCTTAGATGAAGAATATTTATATATTCCTTCTGTTGCAATTGACAATGATTTGGTTCAGGGACAAATTCTTGCTCCAGATCTTGTTCAAGAAGCAATTTCGGATCAAGACAATATTACAAAATCCCCCATACACAATCAAGAGATTGTTCCAGAAAAACAAACTCAACAACCTCAAGAACAAATGTCATTAAGGAAATCCACTATAAAAGAAGAAAGACAATTCTGGATAACTTTATAGTCTTTCTCCAAGAAAATAAGGATGACATGGATTGACGAAAGAATGACTTATCAATCAACTTTCATCAAGCCATGCAAAGGAATAATTCCAAAGAGTGGATTGATGCCATACATAAAGAGATTTTTCTTCGATTTCTATGAAAACTCTTTTAGGACAATTATGGCTTCTGTGACATATTTTGGTCTTAAGTTGCATTAGATGGTTTACAAATTAAAGAAATCCATCTATGGGCTTAAGCTGGTTTCCCGAATAGGTATCACAATTTTATCAAATAATTATCTCATTTGGTTTCGAGATACATTCAATTGATGATTGTGGATATCACAAGTTCAGTGGGAGTAAGCAAATCTTTGTGATGCACCTTTTGTATTAAGGATATAGATACACAAGAATTGTTCTTGGTGTATTTTTGGGTAATCACAAGAGTTGTATCAATAAGGTTCTTAAAAGATTTGTAATGCAGATATGAAAATCAAGTAATACCCCTACAATTAAGGGAGACAACTTTAGTCTCAATTAATGCCCCAATGATAAATTTAAAGATAAAGGATATACATCAGATTCTCTATGCTTTGGCAATTGAGAATTTAATGTATACTCGGGATAGCACACATCCGGATATAGTATTCTTTGTTGGAATGCTAGGCAGATATTTAATTAACTTGCGATGGAAATTTGGAAAGCAGCCATCAGGTTATTCGGTATCTATAGAGAACAAATGATTACATGATCACATTCAGGAAAATCAGACCAATTGGAGATCGTTGGATATTCTGATTTTGATTATGGAATTTGACTGTAAAATATTGTCACTAGGCTGCATATTTTGGATGGAAATGAAAGACCACTTAAATTATTTTGTGACAATAACAGTCTTGCATTCCAATAGGAACATGATGATGTCAAAGTTTATAGACATTGAGTTCCTAATTGTTAAGGAATGAATTCAGAGTGGTCAGGTTTTTATAAAGCATATAAGGACAAACTCTATGGATCCATTTACTAAATGGCTACCACCCGAGGTCTTTCATGAGCATGGTGCTCACATGGGTGTTCCATCTTTTGATGATATGCCAGTTTAGTGGGAGTTTGTATTTTGGATGTTGTCTTTTGACACATAATTTCGGTTGTGCACATTCAGTTCATTTCAGAAATGAAGTATTCAGTCCAGTTCCACTCTGATTAAAGTTTATGGTTGATCTCATAAGGTATTAAGGAATAAGGCAGGACCAGTTGGAAATAGGCATGTTTAGATCACATTACATGTAATTTCCATGCTACACATCCACACTTGATCTATGTCATTTGATTGTATTGATATACGTGACCATTGATGGGTTTAGTTATGTTACTTATAACGAAGACCGCTTTGATCCTATGTTGATATAATCAATGGACGAGATTGTTCGGAGATGCTTTTGGTTATGATAGCAAAAGTTTTGAGCTCATAAGGTTATACACATTTATAAGGTAGCATATGTGGCCCAAGTGGGAGATTGTTGGGAAATTATTTAATTTCCCGTGATGGGCCGACATATGTAATTAATTGTGTATAAACGCTATCTTAAAGTTAAGCCCAAAATTAAAGTGATCTAATAAGGAATTAAGTAATTGGGCTTTAAGCATCTAATTAAAGTGTGGGCCGGACTATATGTGTAGAGACCGGATCCATTAGGGTTTTGTATTTGACGATGGGCCGAATACATATGGAAATATATAAAGGGTTATGGTCCCCAATTCATATGGTGATTTTCTCATTCTATGTGGCATCCCATCAACACAAGAATACAAGAGAAACCATATGAAGAGGAAGATCCATAAAACCCACAATCAGGAATTATGATGGAGATTTGAAGCAACCAAATTGAAGATTTACAGATCCAGATTCAAGATTCATTAATCAAGTCAGAAATCAATTGATTAAGGTATGTTCCGCGTTAATTCAGTTTCTTGATGATTTGACATGAAGATCTTGGCAAGATCATAAAGTTCAAGTTTTAATAAAGTTCTAACATAATAAGCTTAAAAAAACCACATAATCAAGAACGAAAAATATATATTAATTGCTCGAGTATAAGTTCGTGTCATCGTGTGCCTAGTTAGAAACAACAAGCCAGTGACAGGCTATTGGTTATTTTCTAAACTAGCTATGATGATCCAATTGTCGGACCATATTTTAGATTGTGGAAATCAATTATATCATCTATTTCCACATTGATATATCCAAAAGCATCTCATCATAATCTTGTTTGGAGGTCTCTACCGTGAACTCATAACTCGGAACTGCGGAGGCAAAGTCTTAGTGCTTGGTCTATTTGAAGTGGAAGAAAGTGTTGCTTCTTGATTTTTAGCACATACTGTTAATCACATATATATAGTCCATGTAAATCTCGATTAGGCAGGCTCCTAACTGAATCATTTCCTTCTGAACGGAAATCCTTTTTGTTAACTGTACAATTTTCTAACTCCATACAAAATTTTCATGCCCGATGGCGGCTAAAGTGTCATGAAACTTACTTTTAAGCATCGATTCTTTAAATAAAATTTATTTGATACTCTTGAAGATACTCTTAACAAGTGACGAAAGTATCGATTTAAGATATATTACAAGCAAATAGTTATTTATAATGATATTATTTGCTATCACAAAAAAATTGTTGTGAATAACATATTTTGTAGATGAGGAGGGAAAGTAACCAAAAGTTGATTTAAGCCGTTAGAACATATCATCTATAAGTCTAAAAATAATTCTATAAAGCAGTATAACTTATCTTAAATTTAACCATGTTAGTTTATAGACAGACATCGAGAGTCTTTGAAATCTATTAGTCGAGCCATCCCGATGCTTTTCACACATATCTTATACACTGTAGTTATTACAAGGAATATAATAGGAAAAGTATTAGTACTTTTGAACTCCTTATGTAGACTGTCCTCATATAGACCATATTTCAGTATTAACAAAGATAAAGAGATCAAAATTAACCTTGCTAGCCTTACCCTTGGTTATGAAAAGATATATTCAAATCTATCTTGTGAAAGTTTCATTTCTTATTTAATTTGGACTTTTATACATTAGAAAACTTAGGTATGTTCAATATTGATATTTTCATACGTTATAAAAATATTGAAGTATTCATTTTAAACATTTATAAAGTTGTAAAAAGTTTTAACAGTCGTGATGAATTAAATCACACTCGTCATCCAATTTTGTAACACCATTGTGACTTCAACATTCAATGATTGAGAGGTGAATAAAATAAAGTAGAAAGGCCTCTCGAAAGCCTTGCATATTGTACTTCATTTCGTCTTCGTAATTCAATTCTTATTTTATATTCAGCTAAAAGTTTTTCTCAAAGTTACATTTTGTAAATTCTGAAACCTAGATAAATTAAAAAATAAATTTTAATTTCACTATTATGTTTTAGGACGGAAGGCGGACAGTGAACTTCCTATATTTAGATTCTAACAGAGTTCTGACTGATACGTGTAGGATGTGTTGTGCTCGTGTGTTTTACCTAGATGTGGAATTTAAATAGTAAATTAAAAGCAGAACACCAAATATAACATGGTAAACCCCGAAAGGAAGCATCCATGCCACGGACAAAACAATCCACTACATCAAATGACAAAAAATACAAAAATTTTAGTTTTGTAATTTTAAAAAATTAACAAATAACAATTAAAAGAAATCTAAGAACAATTCCAGGTTTTTTTTTTCTTCTTTTGACTTGTTTTAAAAGTGGAATCAAACTCTCGATCTTGACTTTATCGCCACTTCACTGTAGTATTCGGTCGCAACCACTACGTAGATTAAGAATCATAATTCTTAACTCATGCTAAGCAGCTTGATCTTGAACTGGATTTAACATTAATGCAGATTGTTTTGTTTCTCCAAATACATTGAATAGAACGATTAACTTTGATTATATTCAATGAAGCATCACGTCTGTTTGAACTCTTTTAAGAATGGTAAAACTGCTCGTTGTTGGTTAAGGGTAGTACTGCTTGCTGCTGATTAACAACAAAGCTACTTGCTACATGTTTGGAGACGAAATTTATTTTTTTAGAGCACCAATTCCTTTCTTGATTAATCACCTCACTTACAGGTAAGATAATTATCAAAGATAGGAATAAAATCTTATATGATAACCTGTAATAAAAATGTAAACTTATTATAGAATATATGCAATTATCATAAAAGCTTAATCGTATCATAAAAGATTTAAAACAAAAAAGTATCATAAAAGATATCTTAAATTATCAGAAGTCCAATCTTATCCTGAAAGACGTGTCAAAGATATCCAAGATTATTAAAAGTCCAATCTTATTATGAAAAATGTGCCAAAAGATATCCTATATTTTCTAGAAGTCTAATATAAGGAAATATAATTTTAATTTAATAAATCCTTATATTTTCCTTCTAAAAAAAGTTAAAAATATCCAAAATAATATAAAAAATTCTGCACAAACTATATATGTATAACAAGAATTCAGATCCTAATATATAAGAAAAAATAATAAATTCGCAGCTCAAGGAGAGTAAATAGTTAGTTAGAATGATAGAAGCAAATAATTTATGAAAGTTCAATAGTTAGAGAGTAAATAGTTAAACTTCAAAAAGAGTAGCCACCATGATTAGTACGAAATGGCCTGGGTCAGAACCGGGGATAGCTAGTACTATGTATGCACTGTCAAAAAGAGTATATGGCTAAATTTCACATGCTTCATCATATTGAGTCTTTTTTTCTTTGGGGGCTTTTCTTTGTACTATTTGCATTGTGCTCTGGCTTTCTGCCTGTGAATGCACACATGATCACAAATTTGAAATATTCTCAACACTTAGCAATTTATTTCCTCATTCATTGTTTAATACTTCAATTTTTTATTAACGTTTCATTTTCTTCAATATCATCCTAATCATTGGATTCTTTCTCTCATGGTCGTCGCCAAAATCATCAAGAATTTAAACATCATTTAGACCACTAAAATCGTGTGATCTAATGATGGAGTTGGAGAAGTTTATGTTGGAAGCATAAAACATTTCGTTCAAGTCACCAGTGTTAAACAATATGATGTAATCCATTTAGAATAATATAATTTATGCTAGAATTGGACTGAAACAACTTAAATACGAAAACTTAGATATAATAGAACTTCAGATTGTACAATAAAAGATCTAATATGAAGATTATAATAATTATAATGTAAATTGAAAATGTAGAGAGATTTGTGGTGTGAGAGAAAATAAAATAAAGGGCGGCATATATAGGAAACAAAACTTTCATTTAAAAATATTTTTAAAAAATTATATGATGGTCCAAATGATCACCAATGTCATTTTAAAATTGACCGTTTTAATGGCCAAACGATCATTACATTTTAAAATACCCACGGTTTTTAATACAAGTCGGAACAGGTTTTACGAGCCAAGCGAGCTCGGCCCATGGCTCGTCTCTGCACGACCCCGATTGGTTCATTAGTCAAGTCCAGACGAGTCGAGACCGCGAACGACTCATTCCATTTACCGTCCCTAAACCATATTGATTGACTTCTTTTAAAATTCTTAAGGTTTTAGTGTGAAATAAATAAAATTAGGATTTTAATATACCGAACAGGATTCGAGTTGGCCGATGTAGTATTCGACCCTACCCACTCACATGATAAAATTGGCCATAACAGGTGTAATTTAGCACATCTTAAACTTCTTTGGTGAAAAGGCATGCAACTTGAGACTATAATCTTGACTTGATTAATTTTTGTTTTCCTTAATACCAAAAAAAAGACAATATAATATAGTTAAATTACAAAATACACCCCCTGCTTAGAGTGTATTTACATTCTACACACTGTATTTTTTAAATTTACACTTTACATCCAAAACCCTAAACCACCGCATCTAAAGTAAAATAAGGGCAAGTGCCCATACTCTTTCTTTTGTAGATATGTTATTCCTTCCGACTATGGTATGTGGGAAAGGAAGTGAGATATCTACCCATTGATTTGATATTCGTGGTAAAAAAGAATAATTCTTGCTAAAAAAAATTATAAAATTTTCAATTAAAATAGTTAAATAGACCAAAATATCCATAATTAAAAATTACAAATGATACCCTTTGTACTACATTATGTAACACTTACATACTAATTTTCTAACTATTTCTTTAATCTCCAAAAATTTAATTACTATTTCATTTTTATTTTTGATGCATGTTTATACTTATTAATTGTGATTCATTCATTATAATATGCATCTCATTTTTTTTTGTTTGATTTTACTTTTTAGGTGGGTTGATTTTTATTTTTTTATTTTTAATTTGAAAAATTGAAAAAAAAAATAGAAAGGATTTTTTTTTTTTTTTTTTACTACAGCATGATATATGATTTAGTTGAACATGTGTGTTGTAACAAGTATGATTTTAATTGATGTGTTGTAGCATATTTTTCATTACTTTATTTAAGTTGATGTGGAGTACTTAGTATATGTTTCTTCATGTACAATTTGCACTGCACACACTATGATCTTGTGAGTAAATCTTGATCATGTGTGTGAGATTTGGGATGGTCTTTATATGTTGGTAACGTGACCTTGAACATAGATTGATTTTAATTTAGTAGACATAACCTCGAGTATATCTCCTTAACTAAAATGAAAATGTTTCATCTTATACTCTTATTCGAAACTTATTTGACTCGAGTAATTAAGTTCAAAGGGTTTCTCATAACCTAATACCCTATGGTCAACTAATTTGGAGTCATCGACCCAAAACTCGTTAAGGAGTCATCTTAGTCACTTAATAAAGAAGAGTCTGTACATAAAATGTAAAAAATTGAGGAGAAAAATGATAGCTTAAAAAGAAAAATATAAATTGTGTGAAAATGTATATATGTTCAAAGTAAGGGGGATAAAATATTACGATACATGAAAAATGAACTTCATTTATAGGTCCTAATATGCATTATTGATTTGACTTTCATTAGTAGAGGAATAAACTTATTTAATAGTGATGTTTAGCATGTCCTTTCTCACAAATTTAAAGTTTGGAGTCTTGATCATAAGGAATTAGTGACAATTAACACACATGAGTTATTTATACAATTTACTCCATTTAGACTTGATTTGAGTATGTGGGAAAGTTTATTGATCATTGATTATGCTTGTGCATGCTATCAACTGCATCTTTGAGTTATTATATATTGTTATTACCTTCGTCATTTATGACAAAAAGGGAGAGAGATGATGGGAAACATTTACATTTTAGTTTATTTTTGTAGTTTATTTTGTAGTAAAGGTTTTCTATGTCATCAAATCTTATGTTATTTACTGCTTTATTAATTATTGCGCTAATTCAACATAGGATAATTTGATTTAATTGACTAAACATCTAGAACAAGTAAAAAGTGACTTGTTGCTTTTAATTTACAAATTTAATTTCGCATTATTCACCTATTATGTGATTTTAGGGTTGAACTAGTAACTTTTAAAATATACATAAGAGCAGCTCTACAATTTGGCTCCTTGTTATAGCCAGCTAATAGTTGGTGCCCTGATGTTTTGCTGATTGCAAGATTTTGGCCTCCCGATTGCTTGCTGGTTTAGTTGGACTATCTCCCTTAATAACACGTGCCGAGTCATGCTTAGGTGTTTCCATGAAGTTTCATGAAGTCAAGTCTAGTCAATTGTGTATATACACGAACTACACACACACACTTAACGACTTCCTTTAGACCATATATTTGAATCATCAAAAATCTTGTTTAATGTTGGGAAAGTTTCCTCAAAACATGCCAAAATAAAATAATGGAATGAATTGAAGTATGAAAGAAAATAAGGTGGAAACCCGATAATTGAAGAAGAAATACCAAAAGATAATGTAAATCAATTGGTAAAAAAATTAGAAAAGTTTCATTTGATTTGCACGTTTAGGGCCGAAATTCGGAGTAAATTTTAGGGCAAAATTGTTGCAGATTTTTTCTATAATTGATACTACTTTTTCTCTTTTGAGTGCATGACATAAAAATTTTTGAGAGGGAAAATTGTAAGTCTAAGATCATGATTTTTCTTGTTTTCTTTTTGGGGTTATTCAATGAGCAGAAATAAGAAGTGGTAAAGTTTATTTTTTCTATGATACTTGGGGAGTTTTTGTTGAATGAAGTTCTACGTTGAAATAACATAGTTTACTAATTAAGTTTGACCTTACGTGAGAAATTATACAATTAACAAGCAACAAGTCACTTTTAATTGTTTCTAAATGGTTAAACAAACAATCCAATTATCCTAAGTTAAATTGCCGCAGTTTGTAATAAGAAAGCAATAAATAACACCAATATTGATGATGGAGAAATCCAATTGGGTAAAAAATACAGGATCAAGCAAGTTATCTCTACTATAGACAATATGAATTTACAGTAAGATGCTGTCTAACCAACCTCACTAGACTTCTCAATCTAGTTCATGTAACCTCTAAGATCAGCTGAACCCACTAGCTCCCGATCTTTTGCAATTGTCTCTTCCAAGTGGAATTCCAAGAACTCCCAGTTCTTGTGCTTTTTCTGCGCTTGTAGTCCAACCTCTCTCAACTTCCAGCAGCCAGTGAAGTTCAACCGAGAAAGTACCTTCCTAAGGGTGTTTAGGAAGTAGGTGTTTTTGATTCAATGGATTCGATGTTTTCCCCCAATTTATGGTTGTAACAATACATGAACATGCTCTTGAATATTCAAAGAATAATATGGAAGTATTATAGAGAAGATGCACAGTGAACAACTCACCAAATTTTGTGCATAGACTTAGGCATTTATAGGAGAGGGTAATTAGGTTGAATGGGCAGGAAAAATTTTTTCAAACAGCAAATTAGGATTTTTTGGATCGACTGTCGTTCAAGCAATAAGCGGCGACAAGCAAGCGACGCATTGTCGCTCAAGCGAGAGCTCGACGATAGGCAGGCGATAGTGTTTCTGTTTTTGTCGCTCGAGCACCAACAGGATGAGAAGCTAGCAAAAATACGGCGTTGTGTTTCTCCTTTTTTCATGCTTGAACCCTAGACCTCATAATCAAACTTGTACAAATTGCACCATAGGTCCTTGACTTTTACAACAAGTTACAAATTAGTTTTTTTGTCCACATAATCGCCAACAATAAAAACCTAACAAACTTTCTCTTTGGTATTATGTGACAAAACTATATAATAAGTCAAGGAAAATTAAAAATAAAATCTAAACTACCCAAGTTTCATCAAACTGATGTTTCTTGCATTCCTTGTTAAACCTGTTTTCTGAAATCCACAACTCAAATACCCAATATAAAAGCACGTGATATATGAAATAATAAAATCATTAAACACATGATATCAACACTAGTTAGATTGAGACGTAACATTAACATTAATCCAAACACCAACAAAAAATTAGTATCACAAAACATCAAAAACTCAAACAACTAGGTAGATATAGTATTAATGCAACGCAATCAATAAATCTTCCCCTATCAATCTACTTCATCTCAAAAATTTAAATTCTCCCATTCACATACAAAATTTCACTACTTCACTCTCCCCCTTTTTGTCACAAATGACGAAATGATCGATAATAGTAACATATAATAACTCAAAAATGCAGTTGTTAGGATGCACAAGTATAATCAATGTACAATAAATCTTCTCACATACTTAGTTCAAGTTAACATGGAATAAATTGTATAAGTGACACATGTGTGTAAAGTGTCATTAATCCTTTGTAAGTAGGATTATAAACTTTAATTTTGTGAGAAATGATATGCTAAACATCACTGTCAATAAGCTTATTCTTCTACTTATGAAAGTCAAACCATTTAAAGCGCATTAGGACCTTTAAATAAAAGTTCATTTTATATTGATATTTTATTTTCTCCCACTAACTTTGAGCATATTTTATTTTCACATCCTTCAATATGTTAAGCCCATTATTATTTTTTACATCTTAAGTTCAGACTTTTCTCCATTAAGCGATTAAAATGACCTGTAGCAAGTTTTAGACTGGTTAAATTTTAGACAGGAATATTTTCGGTCATCTGTGTCATTAACTTGGTCAATTTACTTACCGATAGTAAGGAAGTCAATCTGACCAAAATAATCTTAATTCTTATTTTTATTTAAGTTTATGTTTCTATTTCTATTTAGGAAATGACGACACATAGGACTTATGTGTCCTAACTCACCGCAGTGAAAACATGTAGGGATAAAAACCTAGGACCAAAGGTATGTGATCATTGATATCTATTCCTAGGTGGCGGGGTCCTACGCTGTCTACTAGGATTCTGTCCTAAATATCCTTATTATTAGGTTCAAGGTTAGACACATATTTAAGATGGTCAATACTAGTGACAAATGTGGTCTTGGACGTACTAGCAATATTATGATCATTTTTATTATATTTGATACATCACTTATTACCAGCAGGCTTGTCCATTCCTAGATTGTTATCTACCTTCATAGAACCATTAGAAAAGACAATAAGTTGAGACTTAAAATACTGTAGATCGCTTAGGAAATTTTTAACCTGGATTTCTAAGGTTTTCTTTTCAACTGTCAGCTCATTAGCTCTCCTAGAGGTCTTCTCAAGCTCACTAGTGAGATTCCTAACCTGAGTATCTAAAGATTCATTCATAGATTTCAATTCACTCAGGGTAGAGGTAGATTCCTGAATGTACGCTACGAGTTTTTCGTTTTCCGACTCAAGTTCCGTAACTCTCGTACTTAAGGCTTTATTTTTTGTTATAATCTTAATGCTCTCCTCATAGATTCTATCATAAGCCTCATGAATATCTCTCTCACTATCATAATCTTCTTTTAAAGTCTCACTACACTTATGCTCTCAGCCTTCTCACTCCTTATTAGATCCATTCTTAATTCTCGTAGTAAACGCAATATATTTTCCACTTTCCTCACGAGTTGATTTCTGACTCTGATTGTCCGAGTTAGACTCATCATTAGTGAGAGTAGCATTCATAGCCTTATTTGAATTTCTCCTACTGCTAGGGCACTCACTCCTAACATGGCCAAAACGTCGACAGTTATGACATCTCACAGATTGAGATCGCCTTCTAGACTAATTGGAATCACCTCGCTATCTCTCTTTAGATTTTGTTTTATTCTTAAACATTTTTCGAAATTTTTTAACAAGGTAAGCTAACCTCTCTTCATTAGGAGAATCTGAATCCGAGTATTCTCTATGACTATTCCTCACAGTGTTTAGGGCCAATGATTTATCGTTTGTGGGTTTAGCTAATGCCAGCTCATAAGTTTGGAGAGATCCAACTAACTATTCTACCTTAATATAGTCTATATCCTTACTCTCCTCAATAACAGTAATTTTAGGCCTAAATCGCTCAGGTAAGGTTCTAAGGATTTTTCTAACAATTTTTGACTAAGGTATTTTCTCACATAGGTTGAAACTAGAATTAGCTATATCATTTAAGCTCGCATAGAATTCATCAAATGTATCATCCTCTTTCATCATAATCTTTTCAAACCTAGTGGTCAACATCTGCAACTTAGAGTTTTTAACAGCCTGAGTTTTCCCATGTGTGGTATGTAGAATATCTCAAACTTCTTTAGCTACATCACTCATAGATACTCTTATAAATTCTTCAGGGGACACTGTCATAAATAGGGCATGTAAGGCTTTGCTATTCCAGTTATATTCATCTAAGTTTACTCTAGTCCAATTAGCAATGAGAGTGATGATAACTTCATTATTAACCGTAGAACTATGGGCAGTCCAACCATTAACCACACTTAACCAAATTCGCTCATCCATAGATTTTAAGAAAGCTCTCATTCTAACATTCCAATAAACATAATTATTTCCATCAAAATTTGGTGGGACGGATAATGAATTACTCATCTAGAAATCTAAGGTCAGGACTCAAATATATGCTTTGATACTAATTGAAATAACGTAATTTACTAGCTAAATTATCAGCTCTTTTGTTTATAATCCTGCATAATCTCGAATGTTATCAGTTTCGGTACGTAGACAAAATAATACAATGCAAGCAAAAGTTCCTAGATTCATGGAGATATAGAACATCTTATGAGTTATCATGTTTGCATATCCATCATTTGAGTCTCTATTCAATTAATGATTGCAAAATAGAGACTTTCAAACTTCTCTTTCGGATAAAGAATAAGCGTAGTCTAATAACTGTATCTATATCAATCCACATCACACCCATTCCAATTTAATTCAATTAAGAAGTATCCTCAAAGATAAAAAAAAAAATTTCCTAGTCAGATCAACAAAGTCATGAAATATTTCGATTTATCTATTTTTTCTATAAAATCAAATGGGTTTATTTCGAGGCAAGTTGATTATTTATGATGAAGAGGACGAGCTTCGAGAGAATGATTCGGAGTTCTTGGAGAGTGGAACCATACAGAACTAGACACGAGATAGATCTTCGAAAGAACATGGCCTTTTTTCGAATAAGCCAATTCATTTGCGACCCAGCGGATCCGCTCTTTTTCCTATTCAAAGATCAACCCCCTAACTTTGTATTTTCACATCAAGAATTATTTACAGATGAAGAGATGTCAAAGTAGCCAGTTGATGAACTACACGAGACATATTTTTCATGCCTGGGATGGCTAAAAGTGATTGTATGTCTATGCGGTACAACATTAATTAATTGACTATTTTATATTTTAAGAAAAAATGATTATTTTATATTTTAAGAAAAATTAACATTGGATAATGACAAAATATAGTTAACTGTGATGGGTTGTGATGCCATTTATTTGATAAATCCATTCGGTCCATTGGGCAATGATGAAACTGGGCAAAGCCCATTTGCTGGAATTATTTTTTATCCATTGCCGGATAACACAATTGAAAGTGGCCCAATACCCGACCCAATAAGGTGGACACGTGTGCTGCTATCTTCAGCTGAATCTACAGTGATGGATTGGCGTATATAAGGGTTTGAAAAGTCGCTTTTGGTGGAATTATTCATTCTTCTTTACTGTGTGCAAAGATTCTGGGTTTTCTGTTCTTCGGCTCTTCAGTCCCTCTTTCAATACTTTGTGTATTGATCAAAACTTCTAGATTTTTCATAAATCTTTGTGATTAGGTTTTTAGTGAGTCTTCGATTGAGGGTTTTGAGTTTTTTGATCTTGTTTTCATCTAGTAGCTACTGTGTTCGATTCTTTAGGATTTTGGGTCTTTGTGGCTGTTTCTTTTGTAAAGAAGGGTACAATGTTTGTTCTGAGCCCTATGTGAGAATTGATCTCTTGATGTTAATGAACTTTAGGTGTTCTTCATGTTTGTGAGTTTTTTTTTGCTTCCGTTGTGTTTTTAGCTCTACAAGTGGTATCATAGCCTTCTTGGTGGCTCTCAGGTCCTTCGATTGAAGGTTCTGGGTGTGGAAATTAATTTCACAACCAGATCCTTTCATATATGATTTTATTGGAAAAATCCTAGATTCATTTTTTAAGGATCTTGGTTTTCTGATGATGATTCTTGAGAAAAATATTGGTCATCTAGCGGCTACTTGATGGTTCTTGGTGAACGGACTTAAATACTTAGCTTCATGTTGGTTGTTATGTTGAGCCTCTGGGTATTTGGTGGTGGCTTCTCGAAGCTATTGGTTAAAATTTTCTAACCCTAATTCTCTTGTTATTTTTTATCTTGAATATTGTTAATACTCTTTATTTCATCTTTCTGGTGTTTACGAATTGTGCATTGACCTGGGGTCGTGAACCTCACGGAATCCTGGTGAATTCTAACTCTCAGAAATTTGAGGAACTCCCTATATTAATCTGTTTAATATTATTGCAACACATTTGGTGCTTTACTGTGATTATTGGTTTGTTTAATATTTCTGTATTACACTATGGGTATTAGCTGCTTATAATCACTGTTGATTTTTTCTGTTTCACTGTGTTATTAGTGGGTTGCATTTAGTGATATTTCATTTCTTTATCAAATTTCGAACAAGCTATTCGATGGAGTAGTTAATTTTTCCCTAGAATACAAACGAGAGCGAATACCTCAAACGTTTACCAGCATCTTTGATAGGATAGGTCCTGAAGTGCCAAAAATAGGCTGCAATAATCATTCCCATATCAGGGCCTTATGAAAAAATGAGAAGTCATAGGTCTCAAAATGACCCTAGCCTAGAAATAGGCAATAGAAAAAGTTAGTTGAGGATACGAGAATGCAAGCGGTGACCTCCCAACAACCTCAATATCAAGCTGATGAAGTGGATTTTTGTGGGCTATACATGTCATAGGGGCTTGATATTGATGACGAAAATCTACTCGTCTCTTAGGAGCTCTGGAGCACTCATGTTCCAAGGCCTACTTCATATTCATTTTGTTATAAAGATGCTCTTCGAATAGGGTACGTTGCAATAAAATATCTCTCTTATGTGTGATGGACAAAGGCTTCAAACAAGCATAAATGTGAACATTTCTTCATTTTGTGCCCCAAGATACTCTTGTATGAGGAAAGTGAAGGCCCATAAGAGTACCTTAACACTTATAAGACTCACATGAGCTTAAGAGGTACTTCTCCAACTTTAAAATGTAGAGCCTTCTACCAAATCCTTTGCGGAAGAGCCAGGAGGTAGTATAATTAGGGATGGCAACATGGCGTTGGGATGGGTTGGCCATTCCCATCCCCGTCCCATCGGGTATTTTTGTTACCTTACCCCATCCTCATACCCGTTAAAAGTGGGACGTGGTGGGTTCGGGGCGGGATAGAAGGGGGCGGGGTGGGTCCCCTGTCCCATTTATCGCTCCATTTATTTTTTATTTATTTCATTTTTCACTTTTATTTTTTTTATGTCTTTACTTAATAAATATTATTACTTTTTCTACTAATTTTTTAGAAACAACTTATGTTATCTTTAAAAATATGATAAATCTATTATTTTTGTTTGATAAAAAACTTAAATTTAAAATTAACCTTAAATAGGACGGGTAGCGGAGCGGGGACTATGATTTTCGTACCCATCCTGTACCAGCTTAGGAGCAATGACCCTCGCCCCGTCCCCACCCCCATTTACCCGATTAGGCGGGTAATCTCCGTCCCGTTCGGGGCAGGGCCTCACGGGTTTCAGGTTAATTTTTTTGTCATCCCTAAGTACAACAAACTCTATCTAGGAAGCATCAAGAGCTGGTCGACCTTAGAAAACAACTATCGAACAAGTACCTATCCAAAAAGGAAGGAGAGGCTCAAACCCAATGCCTCCAAGACATAACATAGGCAACCGAAGAAATGCTAAAGAACTACTTAGCCCATTTTACATATGAAATGACTTACTCGGAAAAGCTCTCCAACGCAAATGCCCTCTCTGCCCTGAAAGGAGGACTCAACATGAACAATAAGAACCCTACCACCTTGATATAGTACTTGACGCGTGAGTTCTTCGCCTGCTTCTCAATAAAGACCTTGCCGATCTCTTTGTGCAAGTACTTGGCTAGATCTGCCACCAAGAGTGACTGTAAAGGTGGTCTTGGATGCACGTGTAAGGTTAGGGTTAAGAAATATGGGGGTTTAGGTGGTGCATAAAGTGAGAAATGGTTTTAGAAAAGAAGGAAAATGAAATTTTAAGTAGGGATTGAAATTTTAATAAGGAAAGATAATTGTATATATTTTAAATTTATTTTTTGTCCGAAAATTGTCAAGTGGCTTAAAATATAGAGTAATATAAGAAAATAAATAAATAATACTAAAGAAAGCATGAATGGAGAAGAGAATCTAAAGAGATAGAAAAAATAGGTTGATGATGTTGGATTATGTGCTCATATAATACATTTTACTATGATAAAATTGCATTTATAATAAATAAATTATGATTTTATTTTATTTGTTGTTGAGCAAGCGAATTAAAGACAAATTATTTATTATTAACCAAATTTTCCTTCAACTCGGCCTTTGATAATAGCTTAAACAAGTAAGACAAAAATCGATATACAAATGATCTTAAATTACCACATAGACACAATATCTTCAAGTTAGAAAATAAAAATGCATTTCAAATTATATTTGAAAAGAAAAAAATGAGCAAAGAACAGTTAAACTATGTGAAAAATGTTTCATCAACCAAGTCAAAGTTGGTTGCTAAAATGTAAAACAAAGGACCAATTCTCGGTCCATTGTTAATACCTTACAAAAAAAGAATCATCGGAATAAAAAATTCCACAAGAAATCTTTACATTTCATCATAGATAAGTGTTTTGACCAAACGATTGGTCGTCGAAACATCACAATAGCCAAGGCCGGTCATAAGATATTCGAGGCCCTAGGCAACAAATTATTACGAAACTTTTAAATATAATTTTTTATAAGCTTATTGATCTCATTAGTATTATTCATGCTTTATTCAAATTGATTTTTATATTATTTTTGAAAAAATAAATGAGTCATTTTAAAATAAATTACAAATTTTTAACTTTCATAAAAATTAAATTTTAATTTTTAAAAAAAGAAATTATAAGCTTACTAAAAAGCTATGAGAGATTTTTTTTTTTTTTTAAATTAAGCTCATTAAGGCTGTAAGTGTCCAAGCATTTTGGGCCTCTTATTTAATTCATGTTATTTAGTCATATCTTTTAAATAGAATAAATGACCCAATTCAAAAAGGAAAGGAATTTTCTTGTTGAATTTTTGGACTTTTAATTTTTTTAGGTCCCTCAAGAATTGAGGCCCAAGGCAATGGCCTAGGTTGCCTTGGGCTAGGACTGGCCCTAACAATAGCGGGCACACAATGGTTGTTGTTGGTGACTTCTATTTAGCAACAAAATTAACATTGTAATTGAAAAACCTAAAACCAAGTGAAAAAATATGTGATATTTACCATGTTAAGTGTTTCAACGACCAACTGAAGGTTTATTCCTAAAAATACTTTTAGCAACCATACTATGGCCATTGTTGGTGCCTCCTTACAATGACCAAATTTCATGGGTGACTAAATAATCCAAAACCACGCGGGAAGAAAAAAAAAAAGAAAGAAAAATTTATCCTGCTATATATTTTTGAGCAAGATAATCACTGTTTTGAGGGAGAGAGAGCGTGGTTTTATTTCAGCGACCAAATAATGTTTGGTTATTGTAAAATGCCTATAGTGATCACACGATGATCGCTGGTTGAGCCTCCTATATAGAAAATTTAAGTTTTCAATATGCTTTTTGCTCACGAGATATGCTCATGGTTGAAGTGTGATTTTTTCTAGAAGACTCCAATCTATTAACCTAAAAATACTGTTGGACCACACTATCACATCTCCCAACTCCTCTACCGTACACGTGTATGTTACCTGTACACTTGAACAATACGTTATAATACTTGTGACCTTAGCTCTGATGAGGTACCACAGTCTCAAGCACTTTGATGTTCATGTCTACGGTGAAGAAAGTATTCAGTTATGTAAGAGACGTGACGGATGTCATGTTAAAGGTTAATGGTTTTTTATTACCTTTAGAAGTTACTGTATATGAGTGTATATTTGTAACATCTCTAAATTTTCGTAAACCTTTGAGTATTACTAAAAATTCAATTTTCTTTACATTAAAAGCGAAAATAATACAAATAAAAATATAACTTTATTTTCAACAATAAATAAACAATCTAATAAACTAGGAGATAAAAAAAATTCCTTTTATTTCTTCAATTCCTTTTGACAGTCAATATCACCATCCCACCACAATTGCAATCAACCCGAACTAACGTATAAAACTTTGTAAGAGTGAGTATTTAAAAATACTTAATAAAATACATAAAGTTCCTATACACAATTATATAATAATAATAAAATAAACATTTCATACCACTCTTCTCTTATGGAGTATATCGGTGATCAAACGACACACCAATTTCAAATCATCTTAAATTCCAGAAAGATTTCATATCTCTTAATAAAGAACTCGAAGGTTCACGGCAACTCATGCATATATTACTAAACATAAGAAAATGAACCACTTGTACAAAAGTATCTTACCTCGTCTATTGAAAGGTTGTCAAATAATGTACATGAAAACCCTTTTCCTATATTTCTTTCTCTATGCATTGACTTTCTCTGATTGTGTCTATGTATAAATTTTCTGTGGTGAAAATTTCTCTTTACTTCATAAGATATTTATAGATCTATAACATAGTATTTCAATTGTATTTCATTGCAATAAGGAGACGTGGCTGTGTAGATTTGTATAAAATATGTTTCCTAGTGGAAGTTATTATTCTAGTCCCAATGAGTAATAGTGATGTCTAAAAAGCGCGCCTAGGCGGGAAGCGTGATCAAAACGCTTCGCCTTGAGTCTAAGGAGAAATTAAGCGGTCAACGACAATGATAACCGCTTAATGCTTGCCTAGGCGTCCCTAGGCGTGCCTAGTTATTGGGACGCTTAGGCGCTCCTCCACCTCAGGCCCACATTTTAAGGGGCCCCAATTTTTTTTTTTTTAATAAAACCTACAACCCAGACTTAGTAGCCCACTATCCCTTCAAACTTCAAAAACTCCAGACTCTAGAGAACTGAGAAGACGGAAGAACAGCGCAAAACTTCTCAATTTCTCCGCACACTGCACTGATTTGGGTATCAGGTATGTATAACATTAGGAGCCCAAGAATGATGATTTTGTATCGGACGATACGGATGACGAATTAGATGAAGAAAAAGATATTTAATTGGAGTCTGATAAAGAGTTATATTAGACAAAATCTAAGCTGCAAGTTATCTACGTTATGTAATTATGATGCTGAAACTTATTTTTATGTAGGAATTATTAAGTAAATTTAGTATTTTATAATTTTAGATTTTTGGTATTTATTATTTGAATTGTTGAATTTTTTTTACAATGATTAAAAATTTAAAATAAAAAGACGCTTTTTTACACCTAAGCTCGTAAAGCTTGAAACTTGGTCTCTACGCCTAGCCACATTTTACGCTTTTTAGAACACTGGTGATGACAACTTTTTAATTCAAATACAAATCTAATCTTTAGATACACGTGACTACCCCTCATCCAAATTCAAATTATTTAAAAATTATTAATGAAAATTCTTTAAACTTCAAAATCTTGTGACTAACTTTTTTGAATTAACTTTTTCTTGAGTCGAAAACTTCTAATTAATTACAAACTACAAAAAGAGTGTGATATTGATATACTAAAACTCCCTCTACCAAATTTTAATTATTTGACCCAAAAATAATAAGAATATAAAACCTATTTCACTTTAGTCTTTCAACTTTCAAAATTATATAAAAAGTGTCTAGACCAAATAATTCTGTTCTATGAAATTTTGGGACGTTACAACATATAAAATTATAAGGAAATGAACAACTTGCACAAAAGTAGTTTACCTCGCTTATTGAAGGGTTGTAAAATAATACACGTGAAACCCCTTTTCCAATGTTTATTTCTCTATGCATTGACTCTATCCGATCGTGCCTATGTGTAAATTTTATGGGGTGGAAATTTCTCTTGACTTCATGGGGGTATTTATAGATCTATAACCTAGTATTTCAACTGTATTTCATTTCAATAAGGAGACATGACCGTGTGGATTTGTATAAAATATGTTTCCTAGTAGAGGTTATTATTATAATCCGAATAAGTAATAGTGATGACAGTTTTTTTTTTTTAATTCAAATACAAATCTAATCTTTAGATACACGTGGCTACCCCTCATCCAAATTCAATTTATTAAAAACTATTAAATGCCAATTTCTTTAAATTTCAAAATCTTGAGACTAACTTATCCGAATTAATTTTTTCTTAAATAAAAAACTTCTAATTAATAACAAGCTAAGAGTCCAATATTGATATACTAAAAAACTCATTCTATCAAAATCTAATTATTTGATCCAAAAATAATAAGAATATAAAACATATTTAACTTTAGTCCTTCAACTTTCAAAATTATATAAAAAGTATCAAAACCAAATAATTCCATTCTATGAAATTTTGGGACGTTACAATATTTATACCTTTGGAAGTCACTACGCACTCCAAGGGACGAAGACTATATGAGATTTCTTTACGAGTTAATTAGTTGCTTTTCATTGGTCACTAAACTTTAATTTTTCCCCAAGAATCAGTAAACTTAACATATGACTAGTGTGTTCGTCACCATTTGGAGTATTAACATTTTTGATAACATGACAATCGAAAGCTATGTCAAGAGTTAATTATCCCAATGGTCATTGAACTTTTATAGTTGCATCTCTATAGTCGGTACAACCAAATATGTTATGTCTCCAACGTTTAATCCTAACAAGTCATCTTCTTACATGGAAAGAAATAATTAGATTAAACATTTAGTTTAGGCCATATTAGGCTTACATTTATTGATTCAACAATTCCTTTAGCAGTGTACTCATGAAATTGATTTTGGCCCCCGTTTAGTCCAGCTAAAAAAGTTGAATATAATTTAAATCAAAGTCAACAATTAATTTTAACAATATATTTTATGGAATCAACAATTTTCAATTATATATTTCATTAACTTTTACCAACATTGATCAAAAATCTTATTTAAATATAAACCAAACATGGTCTTAATAAGTAATTTTTGATGAGCAATTTTGGCGGTGGACTCAACATCAATAATTTGGTGACTAATTTTCGATATTCTAAAATTCAGGGATCATTTCGGTTTTTAACCCTTGACACAAATGTAAAAAAATGTTAGGGTATGTTTGATAGCATCCCTTTTCTAGGAAAGTTGGAAAACAATTTTCATTTTCAAACAAAGTGGTTGTTTGATAGGTTTTTTTGACATGAAAAAGAAATTTCACCCACCCCCCACACGTGCACTAATTCTTGGAAATCAATGAAACTATTTTCTCACCATTTAGGTGGGAAAATGAGTTCCAGGTTATTTGATTTTTATTTATTTTTGGCAATTAGAACAAATTTTATAACTAATTATAAAAAAAACTTCACTTTAATGAACACTTTTCATATAAAACAAAGTCAAACGAACACTAAACTTTAATTAAAAAATTATTTTTTCTTTTTACTTTTTGGCAATGGAAACAAATTTTATAATCAATTGTGGAAAAAATTATCACTTTAATAGATAATTTTCATTTAAAATAAAGTCAAACGAACGCAAAATTTTAAAATTTTTCGGGTGGAAAATTATACAAACCAAACACACTTAATTAACAATTCCCTGCAAAACAATTTTAGGCATTTACTTTCTCTGTAATTTATTTACTTTTCATCTATTTTCCACCATTACAATCAAACGGACCCTTAAAGACAAATGTTTCAATGACAATGAATATTGAAAGTAGTGGATCTATATTTTTCTAAATTATTGAAATGAACAAGTCAATGTCAGTATTACACTTTGAATATATTTTCACATAAGATCCAAATTGATATGATTCAATTTTGTGGTCCTAAAATATTGGGAATTTTACCCATGGTCACTAAGTTTCAGAAAAATTTCAATTAGTTAATTAAACTTTAATTTATCTCAATTAAACTATTGAACTTTAGTTTACTTTCAAATATCACCACTCTATCTCACTGTCACCTATAGGCCCCTATATTGATTTAAATTATTTAGTTGGCAATCATACTCGATCTTCCACGTAAACAACGTTAATGACAGCATAGAAACGAAAATGGTAAAAATGTGTTAATAATACTTCTTTATATTCAATTGCAAAAACAAGTATTTTTTTTTTATTTCAGTACTTTTGTGGCATGGTATAGTTAATTTAACGTGCCACACAACGACTGCGTGGAAAATCAAAATTTAGCCATCCAATTGAAATTTCTCCAAAACTGTAGTTACTGCCATTGGAATTTATCGCAGAATATAATTTCCTTCTTCGGATGCTCTGATTAGCAGCGAAGAAGTCAAGGGACTGCTGTACTCTGCACTTCGTCTCGTTCTTTTACGTGAATTCAATAATCACTAATTTTATGGCAAATATAGGAATGATTTTTCCTTAGTTTTTGTTTTTAATTTCAATTCTGCAGATTTTACTCTTCGACGGGTACGCTACACTTGTTCGTACAATCGCAGCATCTAATTCTTAAGGATCGCCTCATGGCTCAGAACCCAGGTAAGAAAATCCTTGAAACCCCAATTTAAACATCCGTATTATGTCTGAAGTTAGAAAAATACTCATATTAAGGGTAGAAGAATGAAGATAGTGAATGTTGTTTACATACTGACAGATGTTGACTTTTAGTGTCCCATTTTTTGAAATATTTGGGGTTGTAATTGAATAAATGATTTTGATACATGACAAGCAATTGGTCAACATTACGTTTGCATGCTGAGAATTGAATTTTAGAATTTGAATTCATGAAATTCCGTTTAAATTGGAACGGGATCATTTCTAATTTTAATTCTAGGGCCTCAATTCTTCATTTTCATACTATACTAGAAAAGTGTTATCTAAAAGGATGATGTGGTCAATAGATCTGGGTTCCACTTACGTCCACGTAGCCTCCTTCCTGGAATATTGAACAAATTGCGTGACCTTCTCTGGTGGTGGGAGAGGTGGTCGCGAGCATTTCAACGGTCAAATCAATCTACTTGTGAATATATATTTGAGTGTGAAATGTGCTAAAGACGGGGATTTGTATTCGAGAGTGTGTAGTGTGTAAAATGAGAAAGTACCCTTATAGTTGAGTATATAAAATTGCATTACATTCAAATGACATTAGTGAGCTTTTATAGTAATAGAGGAAAATAATAACCATTGGATAAAGAGACACGTGGCCTCATCTTAATAACAGAGACACCTTATTATTGGCGTCATTCTGTCAATCCTAGGTGGTTCATTTAATCTTCTGACCGTTTGCGGCCATAAAGACTAGACTTAACATTTTGATTTAGTAGAGTAGCTGCTCTAGTGAGTGGTCACATCAATTATCATGAAAAATCTTGTAGGATAATTCCTGTAGTGCCTCGCATCGCCTCGATTCTTCCATGAGGATTCAACCTTACCACAAGGGTTCAGCCTCTTCATGGGGGTTCAACAAAATTGCCAAGTGGGCAGAATAATGTGGTGTGTGAGCTTGGTTGGTGCATTATGTGGCTGCCATATGGCCACCTTTTAGGGCCTCGCTACCATGTTGCCTACCAATAAGAACTACATCAAGTGAAATACAGCTAGGGGCTCTTTCACCATCTCAGCTGCAAGAGTAATATTACTTTTTGGATGACGATATCACCTGTGAACCCAAAGAATGGGGAGGTCATGTTTTGGGGCCTATGCATACCTGCTCGTGCTTGTACTTGTATGAGGAGTTGTTGCATAATGAAAATTTGCTATGTTATGTTCCTCATGTTGGCGCCATTTTCGCCATCTCTTATGAGGGGACCCTAGATCATACTGTGTCTACGATAATAAGGTTGATAGTGGATGACATGGATTCAGATGACTTCTTCTTTCGAGACCTTTCTTGTTCTCGTTGAATTTTATTCTTTACTTGCACTCATGGTGGGTGTATGCCTCTTTTATTCAAATAGGGGGTCTTTTAGAACGGATTTTCTCCTCAAATCCTTCTTTTTCAAGGAAGACTTAAGACGCCCAATAAAAAAGAAAACTTAGAACCTTTTTCCTTTGAAATTTTCACTTGTTCAAGAGCAAAACTTTTTTCAAGGGGAAATGAAGCACTTTTCGGTAAGCTTTTTACATGGGATTTACTCGTGGCTAACAATGTGATTTTCCTTAGACAGCGCCAATATGTGGACACCAAAATTTGAATAGATGACATGGCCAAAAGATCCCCGTTCCACTCACGTTCACGTAGCCTCTTTTCTGCACACATGGACAAATCGTTAGAGAACTTGACTCTCCGGTGGTGGAAGAGGCGGTCGCGAGCACTTCTCCAATCAAGTCATATTTGAGTGTGGGACGTGATAAGGGTGTGAGCCACGGAAAGGGATTCGGATTCGGATTCGGATCCGGGAGTGTGTTTTGCGTAAAATGAGAGAAAAACCTTATAATTGAGTGTATAAAATTACATTACCTTCAATTGACACTAAGTGTGAGTTTTTGCAGTAGTAAAGGAGAATAATAACCGTTGGATGAAGAGATACGCGACCTCATCTTAATGATCGAAGCGCCTTGTCATAGGCATCATTCTGTCAATCTCATGCTCTGATGCATTTAATGTTTTAAGCTTTTGCAGCCTTGAGGCTTAGCTTGTAATGATTAGATTTGACATTTTGACTTAATAGAGTAACTGTTGTAGTGAGTGATCACATCAATCAATTATAGAAGATCTTATATAAAAGATATGCAGCGCTTCGCATTGTCTCGCCTCGTCCACGAAGGTTTGGCCTCGTCACGAGAGTTTGGCCCCTTCTCAAGGGTTCGGCCTCTTCATGAAAGTTTGGCCTCTTCATGGGGTTCGACAAAATTACCATGTAGACAGGATGGCGTGGAGTGTGGGACTAGTTCGCTCATTATGTGGCTGTCATGTGGCCACTTTCTAGGGCTTTGCTAGATGAGGCCTAACAAGTGTGATGTAAACGCTGAATACAAATAATTTGATTTTCTTGGTTTGTGTTATGTTAATAGTCAGTTACTAAGGTACACCGTTCATACTAGTTTAACATGGGAGTAGAAGTTGTAATGGTAAATTTAATGCGGTATTCACCAAGAAAGAAATGGCTTTGATAAGATGGGTTTCTTCTGTCCCTAAGCAGTGCAATTTCTTGTGTAACATAGACGTGTCGTGTACTGGACGTGTAATCCGGTGCATTCTTGTCAAAGCACTATTTGTATATGCTCCAGTGCTTGAGACTACATTTTTATGAGCATATTGTTCTATTGAATAGAATATACATGATATACAATGAGTGAATGAAGCTCCGCTTTCCAGTTGTCTCTAGGCCATCAGTACTGTTTTTGGTCCACGATGTCTTTGTTTGTATGTACCACAAATATGGCTCATGCAATTTTCTGCATAATTCATTTTTCGATTTTAAAGAGTTAATTATAAGATAAAAATATAAACAAATAGGAAACTAGTCTACAAATTTGAATTAAGAAAGAAATCCTAATCTTTGACTATCCCTACAAATCAAGAGTTGTCTTTATCTCTTAGGATATTAACAAAATGATGGAGATTTTACTCATATATCATAAACTAAGAATAATTTATAAATTTGCTAGAAGCACTCTCAAGCCGTACTAAAATAGAACTTGTAACTGTCATGTTTCCAGTTTACTACACCTTTACTCCATCCCCAACTTAATTTTCTCTTCAACTACTTGCTTTTTTATAATAAGCATAGTTGTCGTTTTATTTTGTCAAGAACCTCAAATTTGTTTGAATCTATGCCACTTTGGGTCTTCAATAAATTGAAGTGTTTACTTGAAATTTGATACCTTCACCGCCTGTATCACGTAGATGAGTTCATCTTGTTCATAAGGTCTCACCTGTGATGTAGAAACTAATTACTGGAACTTATTAAATTTTAGATTTCTTTGTGGATGCCAAACCAGGCAATAATTACAATTTTTCTGCAGCTAAGCAGTTGAAAATGACGATACTGAATAAGCATAATGAAAAACTTGTGGGTGTGTTGCATGAGACTGAATCTACAGAAGTTGTAGTTTTGTGCCACGGTTTTCATTCCACAAAGGTTGGTGTGTTCTTTTGGTTTGGTTATTTTCCTTAATTGTCAAATTCATTACTTCCATTGACATATATCTTCGTGTTGTATTATGAAGTGCCAATAAATTTGTGTTTCCCCTGAGAATTGAGAAAGCAAGATTATCCACAGATAATCAGTCCTAGTAGCCTTAGTCATGGTAGAACTCTATTTTTCTGTGCTTGTGGCTAGGCAGTTGACACAACTAATGTTGGATTAGAATGTATTGGGAGCGAATATTAGTTTATTTAAGTGCTTAGAAGGCAACTCCAGCTTTACCTAATGACTAGATAACCTATAGTCAGTTACCACAAAGAAATTCTAACCATGGATTGTAGTCTTTTATTTTTATTTCTATAGCCATATTTAGATTTGAAAGTCTAAATTTGTATCAGAAACCTGGACAGTTGGAGGCAGAGAAAGCTCGTTTGAATTGTCCAGCTCATCTAACCGTCCTGAATGAATATTAAAAGTATGTTTTAAGTTCTAAAAAGAAAAATTTCCAGTAAAAATTAAATCTGCAGTTGCAGTGTAAACAAAATAATCCTAAATTTATGTTGCATAAATTTAATGATTCAAACAAGGGCATCCACAATTGTACATAATCAGGAAAAATATGAATATAGGTGAACGATTAGCTGAAAATACGAATCTACTTCAATCACTTGTGATAGAGATGAAGTCATTGAAGTCTCATGCAATAGTTATTTTGTACTTTTGCCCTTGAAATATGAATAGATCTTGGAGAGTTTGTATTTTTTATTTAAAAAAAATAAAATTCTACAGATAGCTTAGATAGAGTGTCAGTTGTGATGCCTAGTGGTAGGATTAATCTCACATATTTAATATGCAGGAGTACAAAATCATGGTCAACATTGCCAGTGCTTTAGAAAACCAAGGAATCAGTGCATTTCGCTTTGATTTTACTGGAAATGGGTAAGCTCTAGAGGCTATTGATATTTTCTTCTGTCAACATGTTAATACAACACAAATAGTGATACTAATAGTGTAGACATATGCACATGCTACATATTGCTGTTCTTTACTTATTAGGATGGAGTTTATGAGTTTGTTGACGCATTGAGCCTGCCTTCACTTGTTGCTTTTTTGATCTTGATGCAACGCATTGCTAAAGTAGATAATAACATTGTTATTTCAGGAAAATAGTTAGAAAAAATGCAAATGAAAATTGTTGTGCGCTAAGTTCTTAAACTGAAATATTCCTCTGTTTGTTTCGAAATGGAAATATTGGAGAAGACATATTTTATGAATTATAAATTGTTTTGATTATATTTCAAGGAAAAGAAAGTTTTCTTGCATACCCTAATATCATAACCAGGATTTTTTCCAAAACAAAAGATGAGAATGTTGGATAATGGGCGGATATGAGATAGAAAAACATTTCTTTGGATAGTCTTTTCTAGAAAAGGAAAACTTTATTTTCATACATGTAATAACTTGTAGATTTTATATTTTTCTATACTCCAGAATCCCTGGAACAAGCAGTGAGATTATATTATATGCACCAAATATCTTGTTCTTTCAAAGCAAGTGAAGCTTTACTGGGGTAGACCTAATGAATGCTCCTGTGAGTTGAGTTCAATAATCGAAGAGCGGCCAATTAAATGTGTTAAACTTGCAATTTTTCGGGTCAAATTTGTGATATCCACCATGCTGTTGTTTATTCTAACGAGTATCACATTTGACCGAATTGATCTAGTTTTTTCAATCCTTTGCATTAAATGTTTACAAAACCCATTTTTTGCAAGATACCTCTTTCATGTATAATTGCAAATTTCTTTTTGAGAGAAAATTAAAATGCTAAATAGTAGCTTCTCCGGGCTGTCAATGCAAGGAAGCTAAGCAACAATTTAAGGGGCTGATAACATTCTACTATTGAATTCTGTCACTAATTTGTATGAATCCGTGATATTGTTTGAAACTTCTGCTGGAAAGTTGTTCGATGACAAATAATTGCTATCAAAGAAAAACCTAGATTGGTGCTAAAACTTTCTGAATTGGTTTAAGCTATGGATTGCATAATATTGTTCTACAATATTTGGTTTCATGTTGGTAGTTGATTTCCAGGGAAAGTGAAGGTTCGTTTCAGTATGGTAACTT
Organism: Fraxinus americana; assembly: GCA_035079005.1. Classification (NCBI taxonomy): domain Eukaryota; kingdom Viridiplantae; phylum Streptophyta; class Magnoliopsida; order Lamiales; family Oleaceae; genus Fraxinus; species Fraxinus americana. Next base: position 1,424,599 of record CM068727.1, on the reverse strand, counting down.
CTTTAGAGAAGCCGAAGATTTACGAGCTGTGATAGAATATTTTACTGGAGCAAACCGTACAGTAGTTGCAATTCTTGGGCACAGTAAAGGTGCACCAACTTGTACTCACAACTAAATATTTATTGTGTTCCATTTATCCATCAATATAACTAACTAGAGTTCCTTACACAATTAGTACGTCAAGAATTGTCAAAATTAGCCTACACTTATCCTGTCCCCCAGTTTCTGGTCTGGTTCAAGATTACAATGATCTGTAACCTAGATGACCAATTTCAGCTAATTGGTGACCCTTTTTAATAGCTGTGTAACTTATGTTTCCTTCCAACTTATTTTCAAAAATCAGAAACTTTTCCGCATAACTTTCCAACTTCTGTGTGTATGCATTTATCTATATGCATTTTCTATAAAAGAAAAATGTCTTAATTATGTTTTCTGAAGAAATACATAGCTAGTAATGACAGGCAACTTAACATGGGAACAAGCATTCTGGCCCAAACAGTTAGTTTAGAAACGTGTTGATGTTGAGGTCGGTAAATTTTTTTTTTTCCTTTTTCTGTGTAAGTGTTTTATTTTATCTTTCTTAAAATTTGTGCTGCCATATCAGAACATGATGTGATATCTGGAAATTTACATTCTAGACCTGAGTTGTAAATTCGGCTTGGGTGTATTTTGTTGACCAGTTGATTCTCTGCCTATTACTGGGAGAAATGCAGGTGGCAATGTTGTCCTCTTATATGCATCAAAATATCATGATATATCTACTGTGGTCAATGTTTCTGGCCGCTATGATCTCAAGAGAGGTATTGAAGATCGCCTGGGTAAAGAGTTCTTAGAAAGAATAGAAAAGGATGGATACGTCGACATCAAAAATGGAATAGGTGATCATGTGTTATCTGTTATGTAGCATCGCCTGTTGAATTTTCTTGAGTTTCTAATTTCAAATTAAAGATAGTGACTTAAAACTAAGGAATTCCTATGTTGCTTGCAATCCTGAATTTGTGTTTTTCCTCCAAGCTCTGATTCTGCCTAATATTCTCTCTTTTTTGAAGCAATACCTGAATGTGCTGTTTACAATTATAACTTTGAAATATCTTCCATTTAAGGAAAAATAGGGCTTTGCAAAAGTTTATTGTCTGTCATAAATGACAAAAAGCTCATACCTGCCAAGTAATTAGCTTACACAAAACTAATTGTCTTTTATATTCTCTCTTCGAAGCTACTTTCATTAACAAAGGAACTGGGACCAAGGTGACATTTTTAAGAGTAAATGGAAAGTATCAACAAGTTTTTCCGTCTCCTAAACATCTGATCCAAGTCAAACTAAACCATTCAAACTGAAAGAGAGGGTATAATCTTCTAAGAACGGTCGTCATTTAGGGATAGGACTCCGCTATCCCAAGAATTATTTTTTTTTCCCTCTGTTGCATACTTGCATTGCACGTCCCTTGGACTATGGAAGTACAATTAATAAATCAAGAGTTGGTCATTTAGGAGGATCACGTTGAAGTATCTAGGTCCATAACAGATTTTGACAGAGGGTTCCCTACTATTAGTTAACTCAAATAGATAGTGATGTAGATATCTTCTAATTCTTTTTAGGTTATAAAGTATTATTAACGAAATGGAGAATAGGCACATCAATTTATGGATTATGAGGCACCATCATATATTCCTTTCGTATTTATTATTAGGAGCTACTTTAGCTCTGCTGGAAAAGGCATTAAAAGGGGTTTAGTCTATTCAACAATGTCTCAATGGGGATACTTTGCAATTAGTTTGTTATAGATGTAAATAGTTCATGAAATTTTAAATGAGAATGGCACCAAGTGTTAAATGCAAAACATGGTTTATGTTTTGCTCAAGTGCAACCCTTTTTTAGCTTTCAACATAATCATGGGATCCTCTCTAAAGCAAGTTGAATGAGTTCCTCTTTTCTTTTTGTTGCACAATATGGATCATGGTTTGTCTGTCTTTTATTTTGTATAATATGAGTTGTAACTGCTCTTGTGGGCAAGTTTTGATCCCTTTTTTTTATTTGTAGGAGGATTCGATTACAAAGTCACCAAGGAAAATTTGATTGAGATACTTAATACAAACATGCATGAAGCATGTCTTTCAATTGACAAGAGATGCAGGTTACCTTCACTCAAAATATACTTTTGTTGTCTTGCTTTACAGTGATGACATTGATTTTTGCGATAAAATTTTTTGTTATAACTGACGTGTGAATACAGCTAAGCAGAATTGTACAAGCTCATTGCTTTGTAATTTCGTTCAATAGACTTTTATGATTTTTGTTATATCAATGTGTGAACATAGCGACACAGATTTATGAAAGCTCATTTCATGATTATTCTTTATTTCGCCTATTGAAGGTAGGATTTCTTAGTTTGTGACCTTCCATGTTTTCGGTTATCTTTGGAATTAGACATTGAGTTTGGTAGGATTGGTCCTATATTTCTGTGTTAAGAGTCTAATTCCTAGTTGAGCTGGATCTCTATATAATGGGGTATTCACTATTTATTAAAGGTCTAGGTTTTATTGTTTTCCCATAGCGGTGAAGCTGTTTCGGATTGAGGTGGATGCTACATCTACTCTTCTTATCAAAGTCACCTGCAAAGTTAAAATGCGGATCCTTTTGCTTACCTCGTTCTTGTGGTTTAGTCAACTTCTCTCTTTCAATTTACCAATAATACTAGTTCACTTTTCCTAACTGGTGTATCTAGTGCCAGAAAGAAAAATTAAAATGGGAAATTACTTTCTGGGTAGTCTTGTTATGAAGCAAGTTGCTATTAAGCATGTAATTTCCTATTAATTAAGTCTACTGTGATAAAATTAGGCTGAATTAGTTTTCCCGTTTGTGGGTTCTTCCATTAAATAGAAATTGTGTACATATCCTAAATATGTTAAATAAACTAATTACAATAATTTACAATCAATTAGATATATATATATGGTAAGTGCAATCTTGTATAATCTTCGTAATCTTCATTGACATCCCTCCTCAAATTGATGCTGGGCGATCAAGAAGCATCAATTTGCCGACAAGAAACTGATAATGACGCCGTGTCGTTATCGCTTAGTAAACACGTCAGCGATCTGAACATCAGTGGTGACGTGTGGAAGAGAAATAAGCTGACCATCATAAGCCCCACGAATGGAGTGACAATCCACTTCAATATGTTTAGTGCGCTCATGAGACACAGGATTAATAGCAATTTGAATAGCACTAGTATTATCAGCATAAAGTGGAGTAGGTCGAAGTTGAGGACATCCAAGCTTCGATAAAAGACCACGCAGCCAAACGATTTCAGAACAGGCAGAAGACATGGCACGATACTCAGATTCAGTGGAAGATTTAGAAACACGATCTTGTTTCTTGCTGCGCTAGGAAATTAGTGCACCTCCAAGAAACATGCACCAACCTGTAATTGAGCGACGAGTATCCGCGCGGCCAGCCCAATCCGCATCACTATAACCGATCAACTCGAGAGAAGAATTGACAGGAAAGAAAAGACCCCTATCGGGTGTACTCAGCAAATATCGTATAATACGACGAACTGCAGTCAGATGAAGATGTCGAGGAGCATGCATAAACCGATTGCACTGCACGGCAAAAGAGATATCTGGTCGAGTAATGGTGAGATAATTCAAACTACCCACTAACTGACGATATAGAGAGGGATCAGGGAGGAGATCCCCGTCGTCCCTACAGTACTTCACATATACCTCTAAAGGAGTATCAACAGAGCGACCATCGCGAAGTCCAGCCAAAGTAATCAAATCCTCCAAATACTTGTGCTGATGTAGATAAGTTCCGGTTGGACTTGAAAGCACCTTAAGACCTAAGAAATATTGCAAGGGACCTAAATCCTTCATATGGAAAGAATCCTTCAATTGAGCTTGAAGTTGAGATATCAATCCAGGATCAGTACCAGTAATAACGATATCATCAACATAGACCAAAAGAAGCACAGTACCCGCTTTGGTGGCAGAGATGAAGAGAGATGAGTCATATTTACTCTGAGTAAATGAGTAACCCAAAAGAGTAGAACGAAACTTATCAAACCAAGCACGAGGAGCCTGTTTCAACCCATAAAGCGAACGCTTAAGCTTACACACATCAGAAGATGGCAACGAAAAGAGACCCGTAGGAGATGTCATATAAATATCTTCCTTAAGGTCAACATGTAAGAAAGCATTCTTGACATCCATCTGTCGCAAAGGCCAACCCCTGGAAGTAGCTATAGCCACAATAGTTCGGACCGTTGTCATTTTGGCAACATGGGCAAAGGTCTTCTCATAATCTATCCCATATTCTTGACGATTCCCAAGAGCCACCAAGCGAGCTTTTTATCGTTCTAGCGTTCCATCAGACCGAAGCTTAACAGAATAGACCCATTTGCACCCAATAGGTCGAATACCAGTGGGACAAGGAACAATATCCCAGGTGTGATTCTCTTGAAGAGCGTGAAGTTCCTCTTGCATGGCCTTCTCCCAACAAGGTTGAATAGCAGCTTGAGAATAAGAAGTAGGAACGGAAAAAGGAGATAAAGTCGCAGAGAAGCCATACCGATTAAGAGGATGAAAAACACAAGTGGATCGCCGAAGAATAGTGGAATCGGGGATGAAATCGGGATTGGGATCGGGATTGGGACCTGGAATGAGAAGGGGCCGTTGATCAGGGGGCTGACGCCACTGATACACCACACTTGGTTTAAAACGCTCCACAGAACTAGATTCATTTGCAAAGCTAATTAGCGGAACCAAATCAGGAGAGGAAACAACATGCTGTTGAAAGTAGTACTGATTCTCAAAAAAAATCACATTGCGAGAGATACGAAAACGATTAGCAACACCATCATAGCAAATGAAACCTTTCTGAGCAATGTTGTAACCTAAGAAAGCACACCGGGCAGATTGAGCACCAAGTTTATGACGTTCATGAGGAGGCAGATGTATAAAGCAAACACAACCAAAAAGTATGTAACATGTCATAGCCAGGATGAGTACCGTACAGCCAAAAATAAGGCGAGTCGAAATTCAAATGCTGAGTAGGAAGGCGATTAATCAGATATACTGCTGTGGAAAGAGCTTCAACCCAGAACTTGGGTGGAACCAAAGATTCCAAGAGCAAAACTCGGACAACATCCAATAGGTGACAATTCTTTCGTTCCGCCACTCCATTCTGTTGAGGGGTATATGGACAAGAGCGTTGAGAGAGAATACCCTTTTGTTGTAAGTAGGATTGACACTGATGAGACATATATTCTCCACCGTTGTCAGACCTCAATATTCGAATACTGGAGGAGAATTGTGTCTCAACATAAGTTACAAAAGTTTGAAGAATGGAACCAACATCGGTTTTAGACCGCAGAAAATATATCCAAGTGTAACGACTGAAATCATCAATAAATGTCACAAAATACTTATAATGAGCATGTGAAGTCACCGGTACCACTCCCCAAACATCACTATGAATAATCTCAAAGCATTTATGAGCACGGCTCCCATGAGATGGAAATGGAAGAGTCTTACTTTTACCAAGTTTACAAGTATCACAATTGAAAGACAAATCTAAAGACGGAAACTGATCTTTATTACCCAAAAAACCACACTTCAACAAATGAGATAAAATTAAAGTATTGGGATGACCCAATCGTTTATGCCAAACTTCATGTTTAAATCTATCACTAATACAAGCTAAAGACATAACATGTGGAATAGTAAACTGTAGCGGAAACATTTGTCCGACCTTAGGCCCCTTCGCGATTACCGTCCCCGATCCCCTATCCTGCACAAGACAACCAGCACGAGAGAAACAAACATCACAGTTATTATCAACCAATTGACCAATCGAAATCAAGTTTGTAGATAAGTCCGGAGATACAAAAACATTATCAAAAGAAGGCCTAATATCACCAACAGTAGTAATAGGAAGGGTACTGCCATTAGCAATCTGAATGTGTTGTGTACCAGTGTATCGTCGAATGTTATGTAAGGAATCAGAACTACCTGCCATATGATTTGATGCCCCTGAATCAACAAACCAAGGAGAAGAAGTAATTTGACCTTTACCTTGCAAACCCAAAGCGGAGAAGGCAGAAACAATCATCTGCTGGACTATTTCTGGAGTAAGAACAGGTTGACTAGTGCTAGCTTGAGGAAGTGCCGGATTAGGATCTTGTGCAACAGCTTGAAATGCCTGAGGTCGTCGGTGCTGAGGTCTTGTGGGACAGTCTTTGATGATATGCCCTGGTTGTTTACAGTAATTACAGACTTTCTGAGGACAATTACGAGCAATATGCCCGTATCCTTTGCAGCCAAAATACTGGAGTTTACCCCTGCCCCGTCTTTGGGCAGCATATGCAACGGTGGCCACATTAGACGAGGAAAAATCAGCTCCAATAGTAGTTTGGGTTGCCAGTCGTTGTTCCTCACGCAAAAGGTCACCCAGACACACATCCAAAGAGGGAACTGGGTCACGGTTCAATAAACCTGCCCTAACCACTTCAAATTCGGGCCATAATTTCATAAGAAACTGATCCCTCCTGCTAACCGCTTGAACCTCTTGAAGTGCCGATAAGGCCGCCGCAGAGACCTTAGCATGAATTATACCAGAGTACTCGCTCCATAGGTTTAAAAATCTAGAATAGTATTGCTCAATTGTAAGATTACCTTGAGTGTAGTTAGCAATTTCTAACTCCAATTGAAATCGACGTGCATTATTGTCTTGGTAATAAATTCGCTTCAAGTAGTCCCACATTTCCTTAGCAGTAGTGAAAGAGCGTAAATTGTTTACCATATGAGCCTCCATGGATCCCAAAATCCAGGAGATAATACGAGCATCTCTTGATTCCCATGCACTGAGATCCTTAACGTCTTCAGAGGCTTTAGATGACCCATCAATATGACTCCAAAGCTCCTTACCCTTTAAGAACATCTTGAATTGAAATTCCCATATAGAATAATTTTTCCCCGTAAACTTAACACGAAAAGCGTCAACCGACATAACTTTGTAATATAGATAATTAAAAAATATAACCTAAACAAAACAAAGGATCCAAATGGTAGCCCAAAGTAATTACCCAAATGAATTCAGCCCAAACCAAATTCCGAGCCCAACCGAATTTCAGGTTGCAGGCCCACTCCAACACAAGCCCACACCCCAACACAAGCCCACTCCAACACAAGCCCACACCTTAAATACACTCTAACACAGGTTCACTTCCAATCACAAGCCCACTCCTAACCACACAACCCACACTGAAGGCCCCAAACAGAAGTCGACGGGATGCCTGGGAGTCCAACGCTCGGAGAAGACGTAGAGGACGAAGAACGCCAGAGACGTACACAATCGACTGGTAAAAAATGAAATTACCTCAAATCCCCACACCCAAGTTGCTGCAATTGCGTCAATTACGCACTGAACCGCCAGAAATTGCCTGAAGATACTTCGAGCCCACACGCACGACACAGCAATTGCGTCGATTACCCACCGAAAACGCCGGAAAAGGAGGAACGGCCCTAACCCAGAAGACCCACGCACTGAATCGCCAGAAATTGCTCTTAAGCACTTCGAGCCCACACACAAACTGCGTTGATAACGCACGGAGACACGCGTACAGCGATGCGGAAGAAAAAAAATAACAGTAAAGATTCAGCGATTCTCTGATACCACTGTTAGGGAATTATTGAGAGCAATTACCCAATGCCCAAGCCCACACCACCAGGCCCAAGTGAGGTTCCATCCTAAAACCAATTGGTAATGGGTGGAGTAGCCCACTTGGGTTATATGGTAGATTTATTTTCTTCCCACAATCGATGTGGGACTTGTTTGCCCCAACAATCCCTCCCTCAAACAAGGCTCACGAGGTAAATCACCACTCATCGAGATAATCCGTCGTAACCTGCACCCACTACGTTACCATGGATCCACCATCTCATGAGAATTTTCCACCACCTCGATTTATCTAGCCACACAACCTAGGCTCTGATACCATGATAAAATTAGGCTGAATTAGTTTTCCCGTTTGTGGGTTCTTCCATTAAATAGAAATTGAGTACATATCCTAAATATAGTAAGTAAACTAATTACAATAATTTACAATCAATTTTATATATATATATATATATATATATATATATATATATATATATATGGTAAATGCAATCTTGTATAATCTTCGTAATCTTCATTGACATACTGTACAAAAATATAGCTTCCTATCAACTGTAGATGTTGCTATGAGCCCTTAAAACTAATCGAGAGGGTAATAACTGAGATGTGAAACTAGTTAGGGTTTTAGATAAATAAATTGTGGGATGATTAACACAAAAAATTAAGGCACAACCGATATCTTGGTTATAATTGAGATTCAATTTAGAAGCTATTAATAATATTTTTCACCTATTGAGATATTGTTCTAGACTTGTTTCAAAGTTAACTTGGAAGTTCAAAAAGTTCATCTTCACTTAATCGTAATATTGATGTTGAGTTGCTGGATTTTAAATATTTTTGGTTTTGAATATTTGAGAACAGTTATGTTCTGGATTTTGGGCTGCATACTTGTTCAAATGGGCATTAATATTTACCCTGATTATTTTTCATCGGTTCTGCATCTGAACTGGCTATGTCTTCCTCTTCACTTTGAACAATATGATCTCATGTTATCTTCTTCCATCTTGTTTCGAGAGCTTATGACTTCCTTTGAGTTCATTAATTGATGGCCTTTATTTTGAAAAAAATGATATTTTGAATAGTGATTTTTTGAAAAATGTGTAGTTAAAAAGTAGAAAAAAAATCTTAGGTTTACATGCAAAATAGTTTACTGTGTAAATGTACGGTTGAAAATGAATATGAGAATTAAAGAGTTCTGTTTTAATGAGAGACAAGCGGGGGCTAAATTTGTGCGTTTAGAAACTAAAGTAGACAGTGGTGGTCGCACGGCTGGCCCAGTATGATGCGTCATGCATTATACATGCACTCCCATCCTCTTATTAGATTTGAAGTAATGCTACATTGCATTATGAGCCTATGTAAATATGGAAAGTTGAGTTGTTGGAACTTATATGCAGGGTGTTGATAGTTCATGGATCAGTTGATGAAATCGTTCCAGTCGAAGATGCGCTAGAGTTTGCCAAGATCATCCCGAACAATCGATTGCAAATCATAGAAGGCGCTGGTCATGGATACACGTCCCATCAAGCCGAACTAGTTTCAGTCATTTTGCCTTTCATAAAGGAACAGTGTCTGCAGCGAGGAAAAAATTCCTCTTAATGGCATAGTGGTCACTGAACTATGCATTTGAATTTTATTTTTATGTGTTGTGTGTTGTGAATGTTAACAATTTATTTTCTTTGGATGTTCCCTTAGACATAGCAATAAATTGAATGGAGTGACAGAGAATAATAAGACTTTTGTCATTTAATTTTATAATGTGATCTGCACAATTATGTTTCAGGTGCTGAACTTCAACTACGGCGTTTGTTTTTTGTTTAATTAGTTAAATTCCTTTCTTTTTTAAGCGAAGCGTGTGTTAATCAATTGTCAAACACGATTAATTAAGTTTTCCTACATGGAAATCAAATGACACCCTGAAACAACAGAAGCTGTAAGATGGACAGTCATATTTCACAAAATGGATGGCATTTAAGTTAGAAGGAAGCCCCAATTTTGTCTCACCTCTTCCATATCCTCATCGTCCCACTTATCTGATGCATTATTTATCCTCGAGTACGAGGTCTCTTCATCAATTTCACTTATGGTCTACATATTTTCCTGTATGCTACATCGCCAGTAGTTAACATTAATTATTACAAAATTGATCTCCTGAACACCGGTGTTTAACATAAGCTAAACATCAATTGATGTGGTACACTACAATAGACGGTGTACTCAGTTTTGTAATCAACAATTATCTTTCACCACATATTGTAATGTGTGCTATGTCACTCGAGTTCTTAGTATAAGTCAAGCATTGGTGATTAGGAGATCAGTCCTATTAATCAGTAGATATTTGGGCTAAGATTGAGCTTATTGCAATAAAATATTCATGAAAGAACAATCATAATAGCTCAAGCTTAAGCTTCTCCACCTTTCTTGCAGGTCTGATATATGGTGTTTTAGTGCCTGAAAATGTTTAAACAGAGTTTCATAATCAATAATGAAAGTTTTAAATTATCGAATATTTAGATCCAACATGCACACAATGAAATGTAACAAGTCATTTTTTAATTGTTTTTAGATGGTCAATCAATCTTTAATTTATCCTAAATTTGAATATTACAATCAATAATTAAAACAGTAAAGAACACAAAAAATAATCACGAAAAAATTCCAATAAGATAAAAATTCAGAGATCAAGTAGTAACTTCCACTATAAATAATAATAATTTACAATATGATCGAGCCTAGAAAACCTAATTTCTCACCATTCAACTTGGTTGTCATGTGATGACCCATGTTTGAAGCAATAAAGACAGCAGTGACAGTGTTTTCAGAAGAAAACATATTGAAGTACAAGATAAAAAACGTGAACTTTTAGACTTGCTCTGATACCATGTAAAATTTAAGAAATTAAAGAAGTCTCTTTCTCATTGATATATCAAATATGATTTACAATGGTCTATTTTATAGAATACATAGGAGAAATACATACATGAAAAATAACTAATTGATAATCCTATGTATTCGGATTTTCTTTTCTTATGTAAGGCAGGCCTGCAAGGATTGTTTCTTAAATAGGTCAAACTAATCAAAATAAGCAAAATAAAATTCGGGGACCTTACAAAGCTTGTTGAGCAAAGCATCCTTAGAAATATCAAGCTTTCTTTTGAGGGTGTACTTGATGTTCTTATTGACGGCTTCAACATGATCGTTGGCTTGAGGATGATGTAGGGTGGAGAAGTACTTCTTAATCTCAAGCTATTTGTAGAGCTACCTGATGTTTTTATTGTCAAATTGTTGTCCATTGTTAGAAACTAGAAAATGGAAATGTTAGACCTATAGAATATAGATAATGCTCTTCCATAAAATTTGGAAGTATTAGCTTTGGTAGTCTTGGCAAGTGGTTCTTCTACCCACTTGGTGATGTAATCAATGGCCACAATGACATAGCACGAGTCGCCTCTTCCTCCGGCAGGGAGCCAATGAGGTCAATCCCAAGGGCACGATGAGTTCGTGGGAGAGTTATCTCGGAATGGTAGTGTAGACATAAAAAAAAAAAGAAATAATAAAATAAATAAATAATGGGTTGGGTCAATTTAAATAATCAACCCAATTAAACTAAAACTTAATGAGCCCATGAAATTTTAAAGGCCCACCCTACTTTTTTTCTAAATCTATAATTATTCAATTATAATCAATTTAGTTGAATTAATTATGTGATTACCAAAATTGGCCACGAATTTCTCCTATAAATAAGGTCAAAGGTTCATTGAAGAAGGGGGGCAAGAAAAAGTGAAGAAGAAAATCACGAAGTGCTGAATAAATCCCAAAGCCGAAGGAAGAGAAGAAATCATCTCAACTCCAAGTCCGGCAAACACGAAGAAGATCAAAATCTTCTTCAAATCAAACAAATTCAAGAAGATCAAAATCTTCCTCGAATTAAATCAAGATCAAGCCCAAGTTTCGAAGTCCAAATCCAAGCTCTGAAACTCAAGCGTCAACAAGTCAAGTTCTCGACAAATCAAATTCTCAACAGTTCTCGAAATCTTGAATTCAAGCCACGTGGCTCCTTGTCTTCAAACATCCAGATCATTAATCAGAGGGTTTTGCAATTTTGCAATTACAAGAAGATTCTCATTTATTTGTATTTCTTAAAATACAATTTGTGACGTTTTCTGTATTTTAATACGCGAAATCCGTCGTACAGGTAGCAAAGTGGTTGTATTTACTGCCTTTACTCACATGGTGCAAGGCGTCCTTATCTAGGATATGCCAATAAGACCCTTGCCTATGTATATTTTGCGCTAGCGCATAGCCTCCAGTGTGGTTGCCGTATATTCCTTTATGGATCTCCTTAAGGACGTAATCTGTTTCTTTACCTCTTTTGCATCGAAGGAGAGAAGTGGAAAAGCCTCTTTTGAAGAGAACATCATCTTGGATGAAGTGTATCACGCTGCATTTGAGCTTGTGGGATATGACTCCTCATTATCATCCGAGAGAGTTTGGCCTTCGAGGAATGTAATAATTGACTTCATCCAGACCGGACACAGATCACCTCAGCTCTTTCACTAATGGAAGGTTGTTGTAAATGCTTTTCTATCACTATATTTAGTAATTCTAAATCTTTTCTGTTTGCCAATTTCGATGGTACAATCACATTTTCAATACGTGAATTTACTTGAGCTCAAAAATTTCAAAATAAGGTAAGAAATCTATAAGTAGGCTGCCATGCTTTTTTCTCACACAGTGAAGTTGCCTTTGACTTGGCTTACTATGAGCTTGTTGTCGATGTTTATAAGTTATCTCTTAACTTTCATTTCACGGGCTAGCCTAATTATCTCAGTTCCATACTTGGATATCCACATTCTAAATACCAAACTAGGAGCCACCGAGTAGTGTTCAAACCCAGATGAAGTTTTGATTTTCCATTGGAGAAAGAAAGATCTAGTTGTTGCACGCTACAGCTCCTTAAAGGACGACTTAGAGCTAAAACAGGAAAGATGATCAATATTTAGGTGAAGAAAAGTTTTGAAATGAGACCGTACTCCCTAAATGAACTAGGGGTGTAAGTGGTCCGGTTTTTGCGGTTTTTGACAAATTTTCAAACCAAACCGTTTTGACCGGTTTGAGAAAAGCTCAAACCTAAACTAAACCGTTTTGACCGGTTTGAAAAAAACTCAAACCTAAACCTAACGGTTTGGTCCGGTTTTAAACCGCCGGTTTCGCGTATATTTTTTTCTTGTCTAGTATCTACTTTTATGCCATTAATTCAATATATATTTATATCTTACTAGAAATAAATCTAAAATAAACTAAATATATTTACTATAAATTTAAATACCAACAAAATAAAAGTAAAATCACAAAAAACTAAAACATAGTTCTTTATTCGCCCTTTTAACGTTTTAGGATAACACTTTACGATAAAGATACAATACAAGTCCACTAAAATAAATATAAGGTCCAAAAAAAAAATAATGTCCCTTTTCAACTAGCAAAAGGAATAAACGAATTAATTTTGTCACAGAACTCAATAAATATCAAATTTTGTCACAGAACTCACAGAACTAGCAAAAAGAAGAAACATTCACATACTCAAGAAGCCACAGAACTCATGATCAATTTTGTCATTCATACACAAAAAAAAATTTTAATTAACAAATTGGAAAAAAAAAAAAAAAGAATTAAGATACGGATCCATCTAATAATGGCTTCCAAAAGATAAGTTGCAAATATTTTTTCTCCCCCATTCCACTATATATACCTACCTTCATCTTCTTCAATTTAACACGGAGTTATACATATTCTCTCATATGTAAACAAATGTCTTTTGCGCACCTGATAGCCCGAATTTCAACTTTAAGCCTTACTCACGATCAATAAATATGTAAACAAATTTCAACTAGAAAGTGACAAAATTTCAATTTTAAGCCTTACTCACGATCAAATAAATATGCAAGAACCTAAAATAGTCTAATAATACCGGCGGACGTACACTACCGACGACTGGGAGGTTTGAGATTTCGAGGGCGTTGACGATTTGGGGGAAACTAGGAGGCGTCGTGGGGAGCGAGGCTGCGACCAGCGAGTTGCGAGTGAGAGAAATGGAAATTGGAAGATTATGATTGTGACTTGTGAGTATATGGACTTGGGTTGAGCTGTTTAGTGCTACTTCTTTCAAATTTGGACCTTTTTTTATATATAATTAGGTTTGGGGGGTCATAAATCTTAATAATTAATAGAAAATTAGAAATTGACAAAAATACTTACAAAATGACAAAATTATTCAATTTTATAAAATTGAAATTTTGGATAAATTTTCAAAAAAATCAATTTTTTATTTTTTATTTTATATATTTTTCGCCGGTCCGGTTTGGTTTCAAACCATAATTAAAATTCTCAAACCTAAACCAAACCGTTTTTGACCGGTTTGGTTTGGTTCAAAACCATTTCGTTGACGGGTCCACGTGGCACCAAACCGCCGGTTTCGAAATTGCGGTTTCGGTTCGGTTTTCCGGTTTGGCGGTTTTTGCTTACAGCCCTAAAATGAACTTTAGCGCTTTCACCCCTAGTTGAGTTACGATGTGATCAATTCCGAGGACTAGCTACTGATAGAAATTGGGCTATGGGCTATGGGCTATGGGCTATAGGACTCTTGCCACAATAAGACAGCACATGTAATTTCTGGGTATGTCGACTAAAAACACAGATTGAAATCGCTCAAAAGGAAACCCCTGCATACATAATCACTCAAGCGAATTCTTGATCACTGAAGATTCAACTAAAGTATGCTTTAACACTCGCAAAAAAGAAACAGCTGTACTATTAGATGATACTTATCTCACACAAGATATGCAGTGGTAAACTCTAAGAATAAACAGGTATGCACTCGGACAACCAACCCCAAAAATCAGCAACTACAACAATGGCAAAGGGTTCGATGAAGGAATCTCTGATCCTTTAAATGCCTATTCCAAATAGTACAGTGGTATATCCTCCAAATCGTCCTCATACAAAGACAGGAAACAAATTCTTCCATCGAAGAAAATATGTAAAAATACATGTAGGAAATGGTGGCATGCGGACCAAAATATCTTATACTTTGAAACACTGTAAGATACCGATAAATGTAATTTATGCACTTATTTGTGGCCCTAAATCATAATATTTTATTGTCTTTTAGATTAAATTCTGCCTAATTTATATTATATTGTGTTTTGTAGGTAAAATTTTATATTTAGAGTGTGTTTGGGGCACCTTCTTTTGAAAGAATGTATTATTAAATAGTAGATTGATGAAGAATATATGGTTAAAAAGAAGGAAAAGTTATTGATGTGATGAAAAATATATTATTTTATTGAAGAATGTGTGGTTGAAAATGAGAATGAAAAAATAATGTGTACCAAACAGGGCCTTAATGAAGAATTAGAGAAACGAATGCAAAAGTGGCAAAAAATAGCAAAATTCAAAGATGAAAACCTGGAGAAAAATATTAGGGGTACTTACAAAAATACCCTTAAAATTATAGATGTTTTGAAAAATCATATGAAAGGTTTTAGGAAGTAAAAATATTGTGTAAAATGAAAAAGTGACAAACTCTCAAAAAGTGAGAAAACTAAAAAAAGTGACACTCAAAAAGTGATACAAACTCAACAAAGTGACACAAGTTAAAAAAAAATGACAAATACAAAAATAGCACCATCTATTTGTGCAACATCAGTTATCATATTCTTAAAATAATCAGTATGTTCAGACCAATCCATATACTGATTATGTTAGGACAATAAAACATATTACTTCATTTTTTTATCTTTTTAAAAAGTGACAAAAACCTAAAATGTGACAAAAACTAAAAAAAAAGTGACACAATGTCACTTTTATAAAATTGATGAGCAATGTTGACATCCCTAGATGGTAGTATACAAAATTAAGTAAGTGATAGTGTGACACAATCTCACTTTTATAGAAAAGTCATTTTGTTAGTAAAAAAAGTGACCAAAAAAATCAAAAAAGTAATAAAAAAATAGTGACAAACATTATAAAAAATGACCGAAACTCAAAAAAAGTGACAGAACTTAGAAAAAGCAGTAGCTAGTTAGCAATCAAGAACAAGAGGCGAAAAATGAAAAGCAAAATTTTCCCCCTCTAAGATGTGAACTAATATACATGAATCCACCATGTTTAATAACCTGGATATTTAATAGCAAATTTTAGACGGGTCACTTTTGTTTACTTTAAAGTGAAAAAACAAAAGTCAAATTTATTAGTTACTTTCAAAATGAGTAATTTATGTATTACCAATTCCATGCGTTGTCAAACTGCAGTGTCCACATTATAACCAGTTTAACTCTTAACCAAATCCTGCAACTTATGTGAAAACTAAACTTCACCATAAATAAGGTTTAACATCAGAAAAATTGCAACGGCTGGGTTGTACCAAAGGTTCAAAAACCTCAAATACAGAGAAAATAATTTACAGAAAACATGTTCAATAAAATGTTTTCAAAAGTCGATATTAATTATTCTAAAGCCATATCCATGTTCTTATCTTTGCAAGTACCAACACCACTGCGTTACTACACCCCAAGCACATTTCTTAAAACACGGTAGGACAAAATCATAGCATAGCAAGCCCACAAATAGGGGGTGTCTCCCCTATAGTAAAACTTGACCGGTGGCCTTCAGACGATCTATTGTGTACATGTGCAACTGGCCACTTCCATTCAAAAGTCGATATTAATTATTCTAAAGCTATATCCATGTTCTTACCTTTGCAAGTACCAACACAACTGCGTTTGCTACACGCCAAGCACAATTCTTAAAACACGGAAGTACAAAATCATAGCATAGCAATCCAAAATAGGGGGTGTCTCCCCCATAGCAAAACTTGGCCGATGGTCTTCAAACTATCCATTGTGTATAGGTGCAATCGACCACTTCCATTCAGAAGTCAAGATTTAGAACCCACCAACATGTTCCTTTGGTATATTACCATATAGTCCGGGAATCAAGTTATTGTTGCCATAAGCTGGAGGAGCGTATCTTTTACCTAGTGCCCAATTTGATGGCATTTAAAGCACTCGCCACCAGCACTCGCCCTAGGAGTTGGGTTACTACTCCCATAAGCTGGAGGATCATTGCTCAAGCGGGGACAATCTTTCGCCCAGTGTCCAATTTGATGACATTTAAAGCACTCACAACCAGCACTTGGAATGGTCGAAACCCTACGGCGAAGACGACAGAGAGCAAACGGCGAAGATCAGAAAAGAGGTTTTCTCTTTTGAACTTTTTAAGAAAGTTTGTCTTCTGGAACGGGAATTGGGGATCTGTGGCATGTTCAGTAGAAATTAAAATAAGATTAAAATTGAAAAATTAGCCATTATTGTTGACTTTTATTAGATGAGTGAGACCCAATACTACTATATTTTCAATTTTAATTGGATTTTAAGCACGATCGAACACGACCCTGATTTGGGGGGTTTTTACTTTTAGGACGTATTAATTATGTGGTAAGTAATTTATTTAATTTTAAAGTGTATTATTCAATTTGGTTAATTTAATAGAGTAGTTGGCCTAATTTCATTAAATGAGGCTCAATAGATTTGTGTTGAAAATTTTAATTGGAGGCCTAAATTAAACTCATATATATATATATATATATATATATATATATATATATATATAGAAAGAAAAGTCAAAGGCAGAGAAAAGGTAGGAAAGAAAGCTAGAAAAGGAAGAAAAAGAAAGGAAACCATAAATACTAGAAATTTTCACGTTTCGTCAATTTTTGGTGATATCTTTCCACTTTTGCGCATTTTTATTTTTACAATATGAATAACTAATTCTTATATTAGAGAAAACATTGTAGTCGTCTTGTGATCCTTTATTATTTTATTCAAACTTTTATTTATTTTTAGTTGTTTTAATTAGGACTTGTTTGTATTTTTCTAAACTTTTTGCGGTTATGAATACAATTAATATTTTATTTCTTTTCTTTTCTTTTTAAATCAAAGGAAAAGGTAAATTTTTCATTTTACAAGAAAAATTGATCAAAAGGTTGTATTTTGCAGCGTTTGGGTTATTTAGGGGAATTTTGTGCTAAAATGAAATGTTGGAGAGGTATTCCATAAACACATATTAACGTTATGAGAGTATTATGCCAATTACCCTATTTATTTTTAGAATCAAGAATGAAAAACGATTCAAGAAAAACGATACCATTAGTTGAATTTTAATCTTCCCTTAATCGATGCAAAGTATTTTAGTTCATGCCTTCTTTTTAAAAAATTAAGAGTCCATTTAATTTGTGTTTTAGTTTTGAGTTCATTTTCAATTTTCAGTTTTGAGTGTGTATATTAAAATTGTTAAAAATGTGTTTGATTTATCATTTTGAAAAATTATTTCTTATAATGGAAAAGTAGAAAACGCATTTGATTTACAAATTTTTTACAATATTTAAAATTGTTTATAAATAAATAAATAATTAAATATACAACATTTACATTTTTTTTAACAATAGTTACAATTATTTTACAAATAAATATACAAAATTCATGGATAACAATTGAATTCATACAAATTGCATGCTAACTTATTTCTTCAATTTCATATTATGGATTGGTTGATTTCATCAACCTTATGTGCTATACTCAAAAATTCGATATGCTTTATTGTGAATATGCCACAATCGCCCTGTAAATAAATAATAATGTGTTAGTTTGGTACGATATAGCTAAAAAATAAGTTTTCAAATGAAAAAAAATTATAACTATTTATGATTTCGATTGTCTTTCCGTCGTTGTGTCTTGCACCATGGCTAGTCTGTCTAGTACAATCACCCCACTTGTCTAGCTATCAAAGGAATGATCACAGCCACTTGTTCTAGGTGAAACTCGAGCTGACCTACTGTTGGCAGAAATGATCGGATTCGTACACATATATAGTGAAATCAGCAAAGACGATCTCCATGGTAAAGCAATGATGATTCGCGATCACTGGAATGTACATATGAATACAACCCTCTCATGACTTTCCCTCGACATCGGCCACATCCCCATGACCCACTCGAGCTTATATTTGGGTACCGTGTACTCGTTACCCATAAGTCGGAGCCATTGATATACAATGGTAATGACACGTAGGAACTCGATGCTCAATATGACTCGGCCAGGAATGTCGAATGATCTTAAATATGTTCGAGCTCGATCGCTCGAGAAGTCCATAACCCAATTGAAGTGTTGCATCAAGAAAGGCCAATAAAAAATAGAGGGAGTTATTTCATTTAATAAACAAAAAATTACGTATATATAATAAACAACAATTGCGATATTACACTTATATCGTCGGCTAGCCAAGCACCCGAAGTCGTGATGTCATGAAACCACTTATAGGTGTCTATGATTGTCCTTTCAGCTATCATATGGCTAGCTCTAAAAAAAGAAACAAAAAAACTATGAAAAGATGCATAGATGAGTTAGCGTTACGTACTTCGCTAAAATCATAAAATACTTACCTAAGCATAATTTTTCGCCACTCTATCTTAAATGGCTTCCACTTAGCATGGTCCACATCCCGGAAGAGATTGGGGTACGTCTCATCTACGAATGTTCTCATTTTCGCCTCAGTCATGAAGGGAGAAAGGACATACTTGACGGCAAGCTCAACCTCTTGCCGACCACCTTCTCCGATACGTTAACAACACGCTTTTTATCCTCTGTCACGACTAGTGTCCTCTACTCGTCCACCACCCTCCCTTCGCCTTGGGGCTTGCCATCTCCTCCATCATCTAGGCCACCCACTTCGTCCTAGACACATCCTTTGCCTCGAGGATCTCCACCATCTCAGCCTCGGGCACCATCACCTCCTCAGTCATCTAGCCACTCCTCCGCCTCGGGTACTGTCATTTCCTTAGTCATCGGGGCCACCCCCTCCCGCTTCACAGATTACAAAAATGATTCCAATACATCATCATTTGTCACCAACGGTGTGTGACCCCGATCTCTATCACCCTCTCCATTACCTTCTTTGTGACCCCGTCTATCACCCCCTCGTATGCCTACTATATCGCCTCGGAGCACTACGACCTCGTTCTGAAGTTTTGTTATATGGCATCGTAGCATTGCAATATCATTCCTTGTCACAGTACTCCTATCTTTTCTCTTAGTACACCTAGGGGTGTCAACGAGTCGAACCGAGCAGAGCCCGAGCCGGGAAAAAAAAGCTCGAATCGAGCTCGGCTAAAAAATTAAGCTCAGCCCGAGCTTTCGGCTCGAGCCTTCTCGAGCCGGCTCGTCATTTTTTTCTCTTTCTTTAATCTACATTTTTTTAAAAAAAATTGTACATTTTATGCGTGTTATAAATTAAAGAAATTGTAAAAGTTAAAACCCTCCTCCTTTATCCGGGTTTGGGACCGGCTACAATTATTATATGCGGAGTTAAAATTGTACACGAATGAAATATTTCGCGTACAATTTTTCTTAAAAAAAGATTAAAAATTACGTATTTTTTTGAAACTAAACAATTTAAAAACTTACAATATCTTATATTTTAACCTTTAATCTGCTGTAATTCTTAAACCATTATACTATCAACTTGTTCTTGAAGACATAATTCCACAATTCCCAGCCCTTCAAACATATTAAAGCCTCCAATATATCTTCTTTTAGTCTTGATCGTTCGTCACATAAAACTCGACCACTTAAACTAAATGCAGCCTCCGATGCTACTGTAGACACCGACGGTGTTAGTAGATCGCGAGCAATTTTTGACACAACTGATACTGCCTTTCGTTACACATCCACCATGATAAAAGACTAAATTCCTGTAATTCTTGTGGTTGTAACATACTACGAACGTCCACGCACATATACCTAGTTAATTCAGAGGGAATTTCAAGATTTGTACCACTGACATCTATTGCTCTAGATATTGACGAACTAGAACTAAATGATGGAACACTAGTATTGATCTCTAAATAACTCCATATATTATCTGTATTTGTTGAAGCGTTTCTTGAAAAAGAAATTTGGAAAGTAGAACTACACTGACCTTCTTTTTCAGCGTAATTGTTATATATTTCACATAATATTGATTCTATATGAACATGTGATGATTATACATTCACGAAATTTGAAATCCCTTTTATAGTAGCTTTTGTGTCAGTTAAATTAAGTTGAAGGTCCATTACTGAAGCTAATAAAAATAAAGAGGGTATTTCTTCCCTATATTTACGAAATTTTGACTCCATAAAATAAACTACATCAATAAAAATTGACAAACTCCTATAGTTTTGAAATACTTGTGCAAAATAGAAAAAATGTTTTAAAACAAGTGAAGATGTTGGGTAATAAACACTGCTACATTCCCTTGTGGTATCGAAAAAAGGTTTTAAAAATTGTTTCAAGATAAATGCAAGATTCCATTTCCAATCTTCCAAATTATGTTCGGGTCCATCTGTATGCTTACCATTATAATACATCGAAATAACTTTATCATAATTCTCACACGAGTGTAACATAAGATATGTAGAGTTCCATCTATGTGATACATCAGTGACAAATGATTTCTTTTCTAAACCATACTCTACACATAAACTGTTAAATGCTTGCTTTCTTGCTGGTGATATAGTAATAAAATTAATTGCTTGCCTAATTTTATCTAACGGTAATTTTATATGTTCTAATCTATCTTTTACCTTCAAATTAATAATGTGGTATATACAACGTTGATGAAAAAATAAACCTCCAAATGTAGGCTTCAAATCATTAATAAATTTTTCGACAACAACTTTGTTTACACTAGCATTATCAAAAGTAAAACTTTGAACCATTTCTTGCATACCATATTCTTGTATAATATCCATGTATATGTTAGTTGAATTATGAGAATATTCTACACATCTGAATGCATAATTCTTTTCTGCATAATCCATAGGTGATCAATGTAATGAGTTGTAGTAGCAATATAACATTTTTTTATTAACACCGGTCCATAAATTAGAGGTAAATGATATAACATAATTAAAAGATTTTAGACTTTCGATAGCAGTTTGTTTTTTTATGTTATATAATTTTATAGTATCAGAACGAAGAGTATTTCTACAATCAGAATGATACTTGGGTTGGAGATAATTCTGCACAAGACGAGTAAAGTGGACTAACTCGATCATCGTTAGCGGCATCTCTGTTGCAGCTACGTATGCAGCCATTCTTTCATGAAATCTTTCCTGTGAATATACAAAGGTGGAAAGAGTAGAACCGGAATCGGTAAATGTTAGTTCAGTCTGTTTCGAGTCAAGACCGACTGGTTTCGCTTTACAACTTCTTAATATGTGTCTATTTAAATACGATGTGCTCGAATTAGGCTTCCAACTAAGTTCTTTACCACAATAATTGCAACATGCTTTCCGAATATCAACTCCATTTTGAACTCTAACTTTTTTACGAGTCATATGTTGCCAACAATCGGCAGACTCTTTTTTCGACCTTTTAACATCGACTACTTCCTCCTCTTCGATATCCTCCAAACCAATTGAAACATTTTGAGATGCATCGTATCCTAATGGAGTACTCGAACTACCTTTAATCTGATTAATCTCATCACTAGTAAAATCTATGTGTAAGTATTATAGTAAAGAATATTGAAATATAGAGTAACGAAAATTGGAGAGTAAAATACTGAATATTGTGTAAAGAATTTGAGAGAATAATATTGAAATTGAATATTGCGTAAAGAAGTTCGAAAGATTGATATGGATTTGTAAATTTTTTTTCATATTTATAGACAAAAAAATATATCCGTTTTAACTATATTTAACATAAAAATTTAAATTATGACAAGACAGCTGCCTGAAAAAAAATTAATGTGCACGTAACAACTTGCGTGCACGCCTTGGGGCAGCTTTGTAGCTGCCTGCTGTGCAGGCAGGAATCTGCCTACACGGCAGACATCTTTAATTTGAAATTTTTTAAATTTTTTTTAAATTATACAAGAGGACTCTATTGTATTGTTTTAAGACAACTCTTTTTTTTTTTTTTTTTTTTTTTTGTAATAGTAGGCAAGGGCAGCTTTAATTTGAAATCAAAATTAAAAATTTTTTTTAATTGACATGGGCCGTTTCGGCCCGTGACGGCTCGGTTCAACCAAGCCCAAGCCGGGCTCGGCTCGGTCTTTTTTCAAATTGAGCTTGAGCCGTGCGAGCCTCCAAACTTTTTTGCCACCCTTAAGTGCACCCACATCTTTCCTCATCACTCGTCGTAACGTCCCTTCCTCCTTTCGTAGCACACCCACCTCCTCGGCCATAAATGCAGTCAAGTGGACATACAGATCATGAAAATAATGACTTTGACTGTGTGTATGAGATCTACGAGGGAGGTGTCGGATAGAGGAAAAGGAGATCCCATCGATGGAGGTGATCGTCGATCAACTGGACAATGCTCCTACACAAATAATAACATTAAAAATTATTAACTTAGTTAAAATAGGCTAACTTATACAAAACGGTAATCAATAAATTATATTCAATTCACATACCCAATCTCGGTCTAGCATGGATTCAGACTTCTGGTTGTGTGGAGTATGCAGAACGGCTAATTCACGCACAAAACCTCGACCCTTCTCCTCTGTCGACTCAGTTAGAACTTCAAGCCGACATATTGACAGTTTAACTAATTAAGGACCATGTGATGAAATGTTGAAACGACTTACAATATAAATTGCAAATGTATAACATTCACCTGAGGGTCATCGAGAAGGGTTGTTAATTGTTTATCGGATAAACATCAGTTTGCTCGGGATGCTCGCCAACGATGGATACGTGAGCAGCGTGTCTCCCATTGCCTAGCAAACCGGGTACCCAAGAGGGAGAACACATACAATTGTTATAAATAAATTCAGTATAAAAAATATTGTAACGTTGATTATGTTAAACATTTACCTACACTGCTAGGGGAAATCCATAAATTCATACGTATGTCTGGACCCCATGGGCTTCGAGTGTGATCTGGTGAAGACGTGAACGATGTCCTCAAAACATCTATGACTCCATGGATAGTTGTTGAAGGCATCAATGTTGTCAACAACTTCCAAATGGAAAAGGTCGATTGCATTCTTCTTGTGATGACACATCGGCACGCTCTCAAGGATGTAGATCAATCCTAGCTTCAATCTGTCCAACATGTGGTCACACTTCTTGACTGTGCCGATCAATTGCGTTAGAAGCATCGTTCCCTATCCCTGAAAATACATCTCGTACAGTCTATTTCTTCTTTGAGTACTGTAAGTAACTGCCTCGTCGTCTGTTATCCTCAGTCCAGTTATGAGGGCAAACTCAAACATGGAGAAAGGAAGGACCTTCCTTCCAAGCTCGAAGCGAAGGGTATCGCCATTGACTGGTCAAAGTAGTCAACATAGTAATGCATCAATAATTTGCTCGAAGTACTTTACCTTTCTCAACTGATGCAGGGGCTACATAAAAGACTGACATAGGATATCTGCTTGTTGATCATCGAGTAACTCCAACACAGTAGTAAAACTGTCAAAGTTACTGTTCCACATACATTTTCCTGCCATCATGTCTCAACTTCACAACTAGATAGTACTCCATTTTGCAAAAATTCAAATATTAGAATATTAAATAATAGATAATAGAATAAGGATAATTTTGAAAAATTAAGTGAACCGAATTACAGACAAAAATAAAAAATTATAGAAAATAATAAAATATAGAAAATTAAGAATTAAAAAGAATTTTAAATTGAAAAAATTATTTATAATATGAAAAAAATAATTAAGAAATTTTTAAAACTATGGTCTGTCGCAGCTCAAGGCAGAACATCAAAGGCCATCGGGGACTACTGAAACTGTTGGATATTCCAAAATGAAAATAGGAACACATAGTGATGGACTTTGTGGTAAGCTTTTCGATATGAGCAATATGCCACAATGCTATTTGGGTAGTGGCTGATCATTTGACAAAGTTAGCTTATTTTCTGCCAATCAAAGTAAATTTTAATATGGAACAGCTCACACAATTATATATTAGAAAGATAGTTAGATTGCATGGAGTTCAAGTCACCATTGTTTTAGACAGAGAACCGAAGTTCACATCGAAATTTTGAAAAATTTGTAGGTAGCCATGGGGATGAACTGAAGTTTAGTATTGCATATCATCCACAGACGAATGGACAATGAGAAAGAACCATTCAAACTCTTGAAGATATGTTGAGGGCATGTGTTTTGGATCTTGACGATAGTTGGGAGACACATATGCCGTTAGTAGAGTTTTCTTACAACAATAGCTTTCAAGCTACTATAGGCATGGCCCCATATGAAGCTCTTATGGTCAGAAGAGCAGATTCCCTATCCATTGGAATGAAGTTGAAGAGAACAGAATTTTGGGTCCTGAAATAATTAAACGAACAATTGAAGCATTTGGCAAGATTAGATTAAGAATAAAGATAGCACAAGATCGACATAAAATTTATGCATATGGTAGAAGAAAGGATTTGGAATTTGAAGTGGGTGACAATTTTTCTAAAGGTAGCACCAATGAAGGGTGTATTGAGATTTGGTAAGAAAGAAAAGTTGAGACCACGGTTCATTGGACTTCGAAATTCTTGAAATGATCATTAGTGTGGCTTACCGACCAGCTTTACCACATGTTCCAATGCTCAGAAAATATATTCATGATCCTAAACATGTAGTAAACAATTAGACATTAGAAGTATAAAAAGATTCATCATATGAAGAAGTCCCAACGATGATTTTGGATAGAAAAGTGCACCAATTATGAAATAGAGAGTGATCATTTGAAAACCCACAAGTGCATGTGATCATTGTCAAATAATATAATGATAAATAGAGTGTCGAACTCACGAGAACTATATGTTTGACCGAGTTAAAATTAATTGCAACTTTAATCGAATATCAAACAAATTTTATGATTTTTTCTACACTAATACCTAAATTATCATTTAAACTAATGAAAGTATGTAAATATATTTTTCAAATATGTGAGATGCATTGGTAAGATGTCGAACCCCCCTTATTATTCCATTTTTAGTGTAACAACTAAAGTGACAATTTGAAATCATTCATGTTGGTCAATGTTCATAATTTAATTGAAAGCCTCTATCGATAGCGATCAAATCTATTATCCTCATGTGACCCTTCTATCTCTCGATGAAAGATACAAACACGATAAATGCATTAACAAGTACTAGAATATCTATTGAAATCATATAAAACATAGAAGTATATATTTATTCTCTATTGAAAATTACAATGTTTATTATATTGTGCTTGAACCCTATTGTTTCTCTCGATAATAATAAAATCTACTAATAATTCAATTGGTGATCAAGCAATTGAAAAGAATAACAAAAATGATAATAAAAATCCGCAAATCAAATCAAAGTAAAGTTAAAATAATTAATTAAAAAGAAGATGAGCTAAAAAAAAAGCAAGTATTCAGAACTCTTCGATTAGCTAAAGGAAATTTTCAAGTACAAAAATATTTTAAGGATGTGAGATTGTAGAGCCCCGAAAATTTCATAGAATAAAAATTAATTATTTTAGATGCTATATTTTATTTAAAAAAATTGGGAGACTAAAGTGATTTATGTATTAACTTCAAATTTTTGGATAAATATTTAGATATTGTTAAATCGATAAAAAGTATATTAATATGTGACTCGTTCGATAGCTCGTAATTAATCATATATATTAGGCTAGAGAAAAATTTAATTCGGATAAAAAAGTGTAAGTTATTGAAATTTAAAGAAGTTTTCATTCCTTTAGTATTTGAATAAATTTTATTTCCTAACTGTAAAGGATGGCAACCACGTGTATGTATGGTTGAGGAGAGAGAAAGTAGATTTCTTTTGATTTTGAATGGGATAATTACAAAGCATTATAATCTTGAGCAAACATTTTCTCGCGGGACACGACACTTCAACTCTCAATTACACTAAAATTTATGTTTTGTCCTATGTATATATGTATATACATGGCATAAAAGCAGAGGCAGAAAACAAATAAAGTTTGGAACTTGATTTTGGATTTTAATCTTGCAAGAAAAAGTCATTTGATCTACAAGGTAGGATTACGAGGTGCAAGTAGTTTGTCTCGTTTAATTTACTTTTTCATGTTGATAAATATTATGCTAATGAAAGTTATGATATGATATGATATGTATGTAATGGTCATTTGGTACCAAATATATGACAGTATGATATTTTTTCGCATGATTTAATACTTTTATTCAGGATTGCACCATTATGTGTCCTAGTGAGTATTTCATGTACTCACCTTTTTCCCTACATCTCACAAATTAGAACAGACTATTGGATGGTGAGCGATGAGTTGTAGTCGTTGTGCTTGGATCCATTGGACTTACTAAATTAAATACATTGTAACGTGACTATAGATTTTATTTTCAGCATTTGCTTTAGTTTTATTAATCTTGTCATCAATCTTCTTAGATCCGCTAGAGAATTATTGAAGTTGGGCATTTGATTTTTCAAGATCATTTATTATCGTTTTAATCTGAACTTTTAAAGACTCTTTCTCAACCCTCAATTCATTCAATCCTTTGGTAAACTCCTCAAATTTAATTAAAAGGCTCTCTTTTTCTAATTCAAGCTTATTTAGTTTTTGAAAAACTGGCCTATTATTCTTATGTAACTTGACTCTCCTAATACAACTGGTCATAAGCTTCATGAATATCCATCTCATCCACAGATCCTACATCAGACTCATTGCACAATTTTTGGGTCAAGGATCACAATTAGGTTATGATACCACTTGAAAGTTTTAAATTATCGAATATTTAGACCCAACGTGCAGAATTACACAATTAAAAGCAAAAGTTAATCAATCACTTCAATTTATTCTAAATTTGAATACTATAATTAATTATTAAAGTAGTAAAGAATACTAAATTGGGTAAAAACTTCGGGAACCAACCAGAAACTTCCACTATGGACAATAAAAACTTACAGTATGATCCAGTCTAGAAAATCTACTAGACTCATTGATCTAATTTTTACAATCTCCAAAACCCGTTGGAATGTACTTCACTTATACCTTCTCCCAATCTTCTAGAATTATCTATCTCCTGTGGATAACCAAGAACACCTTATTCTTGTACTCTTCATGTGCTTGTAGTCCAACTTTCCTCAATCTTTAACAACCTCTGAAAGCTATTAAAAAAGTACCTTCCTAATTATATCTAGGAAGAGGGCGTTAGATTATTTGAATTTAATGTTTTCCCAACTTGTGATTGATTGATCTCAATAATCAAAAGTTTAATCTCAAAGTTTGGATGTATTCTTGGATTGATATAATGAGGATGTAAAAAATTATCAACAACCAACCAAAAATGCACTGGGCATTGGGTATTTTATAATAAGAGGTATTCAAGTAGTATATGATAGAACTCTTGAAAAACACAAACTAAGATTTCCAGAGAACACCATCGCTCGAGCGACGGCTAGCGATAGGCGAGCGAGAGATTTGTCGCTCAAGCGATAAAAGTATAATTTATTACACAAATATATTTTATAATAGTACATTTATCTTAACAACCTTTTGATATTGTATGACGCAACAAGATGGTGGAGTTCACAAGCACAACTCGAAGATGATGCATGTCATGGATGAAGCAGCAATATGTACTCAAGTTCTTGGTAGGATTGTTGGGAATATTTCTAGGATTGGACCGACTTCGCATGAGTCGTATAGTAACACATCCATAGCTCCTCCTAAATTTATGCAAGAGTTTGAAAATTATTACAAAAAAAGCAAACGAGAAGGAAAATGTTGAACAACATGCGTTACTTCTTCAGAGCTATGATGTACGAATGGATTTGAGTCAGCATCATCTTACAAGACTAAACAATAATCCATCTCTATCGCTACCATTAGTTGATCCTGCAGTACTATAATTATATTTTTCAAATTACATAGAAAATTTGAAAAGTTATTTTTTTGTATGAAAAGTAATATTGTACATCGACCAAACATTGGTCGATATCTAAGACGTTTTACCGACCATTTATTGGTTGCGAATGCCAATGCCTACTTAGAAAGTTATTTTTTAGAGCACAAGCTACTTTTATTGTAGTATTTCTATGAATTATTTTTCATTTTCATTTATTAATTTGCTTGAAAAGGTATTACTTACATCAAATTAATTTAGGTGCCAGTTTCGAATTGATGATATGTCTAGTAGGCATCGAACAGTTATCATCTTTGCCACAGGTGAGAAGGTTTCATCATAGTCTATTACTTCCCTTTGCGTATACACTTTTGCCACAAGTCTTGCCTTGTGCCTTTCAACACTCCCATCTGAATTATACTTCAGTTTATACACCCATTTGCATCCAATCGCTGCTTTACCTGGTGGAAGGTCAGTGAAAGTCCAGGTTCCATTCAACTCAAGTGCTTTTAATTTAGAATTCATTGCCTTGCACTAATTTGAATCAGTTACAGCTTGATGATAGGTACTAGGTACAGTGTGTGTGCAAATGGAGGTTGAGACAGATTTGAATTTAGTTGACAAATTATGGTATGAATAGTATTGGAAAGGAGAAAGGCCTTACCTGCTGAGTCCAGAAATTTTCCCTTAAGAGAAGATTGGACTGGCTGAACTGATGTGGCTTGATGACAATGAAAATCTTGCAGGTATTGAAGAGCCTTTTTGACCCTAGTAGGTTTTCAAATGATGGGTGGTGCGAGCGGTGATGTTTGAAGGTTTTCATCAGGTAGTGTTAGAGGAGTTTCATCAGGTACATGGTTACTGGATATCCCCTGATCAGATAAGTGTGCTCTAGGTGATGAAGGGATGTCAATTGGCTTTGATTCAAGTGTATAGTTGATAGTTTCTGGAACAGGTTTGGTGAAGACAAGCTTAGCTTCATCAATGGGTTTGGCAGCCGTTTGTAAGGAAAATAGGCTTCATGGAATGTGACATCCCTAGATATAAAAATGGCTTTTGTTTGCAGGTCCATGACTTTGTATCATTTAACCCAAAAGGGGTAGCCTAAGAAGATACATTGGCACCCTTTAGGATCAAACTTTCTTCTCCCATGTGTTAATGTGGAAGCATAGCAAAGACACCCAAAAATTCTAAGGTGAGAATAGATAGGTGCGAACTGAAATAACATTTCAAATGGTGTTTTATTTTTTAACAAAGGTATGGGGGTTCTATTTATCAGGTATGTGACTGTGAAGATGAATTCATTCCAATAAGATAAAGGAAGTCCGGACTGGTATTTCAATGCCCTTACAATATTCATTAAATGCTGATATTTCCTTTCAATAACCCCATTTTGTTAAGGGGTTTCGACACAACTTCTTTGGTGAATGATCCCCTTTAGGTTTTAGAATTAAGTTTGTTTAAATTCAAGTCCATTATCACTTCTCAAGACTCTAACTGAGGTCTGAAACTGGTTTTCTATCATTTGGATGTATGTTTTAATAGAATTGACAACATTAGATTTTCTTTTTAGCATATATACCCAAACAGCTCGTGAAAAATCATCTAATATAGAAAGAAAATATTTAAATCTATCGTGAGCTGTGGTGGGGCAGGGACCCCATATGTCACAATGGATAATTTCAAAGAGTTGTTTAGTTCTATATGTGCTTATAGGAAAAGGATTCTTGTGTTGCTTTGCCAATGGACATATAAAACATGGAACTCTGCTAGTTTTCTTATAATGAAAAGTAACACAATTATCTGAAATGTATTGCATCTAGAATCTGATATGTGTTCTAAACGGTAATGCCACAAGTGTGGCTGAACATCAGAGTTAATAACAAAGGTTGCAACAAGAGGTTTTCTAAGATTTAAAACTGATAGGGTGGTCATCAAAGCTGTAGGTGGGACATTCTAGAGCATGAGTCGATACAAGCCACACCATATGTTACCTTCCCAATCGTCTTCCAAGACAAAAGGTCCTGCAAATAGCAAGCATCAGATAGAAAGATCAGGCAACAATTCATCTGTTGTGTTAATTTCTTAACTGATAGCAAATTGAAATGAAAATTAGGGACACATAGCACATCATTTAAAATCAGTGAATCGGTGAGCTTAACAACGCCAGAGTATGTAGTTGGTACAATTTCACCAGTGGGTAATTTAACTGATAGGCAGGTTTTTGACTTAATGGAGGTGTAAAAATTGGTATCACAAATCATATGATCTGTGGCACTTGTATCAATGATCCATGGGGTGTGTGGGTTGTGCAAATAAACAAACGGTTTTACCAGATAAATCAGATGGGGGATTATTTTTGAATGATCAACAGTTTGCACATGATTGACAAAGTGATTTGCTTGTGAATTATCCTTAGATCGGAGCAAGGCAATGAATTCTTCATATTACCCCTTAGTGAGGTAAAATGGCCTTTCACTTTCGTCTTGTACTACACTAGATTGGTTGGCAAGAGTCCCTTCTCTCCTCTGAGTTCTGTAGAGTTTATGGTTTGGGGGATAACCATTAAGCTTAAAACATTTCTCCATTGACTGCCCTTACATAGCGGGGCTTCAGTATTGTATGCTTTAAAACATTTGTCCGAGGGGTGTCCTGGGATATTGCAAAAAGTGTAATATGGTTTGTCCTTCATCCCAGCTACATTGGATCTTCCATAGCTGGGTGATCTACTATTTCCATAGTATTTTCTGGTTCCCATTGCAATGGTTTCATTGTTAATGGCAGTAGAAGTAAGCTGCTTTTGCCTCTCCTACTGCTGTATGTAGGAGGATACTTTGCTAACCGGTAGAAGGGGATCTACATCATGACTTGAGCTCTAGTATTATAATAAACTTCATTCAACCCCATCAAAAACTTTATCACACAGTCACACTGATGTCTATCTAATAGCACTTTTAATTGTCCACAACTACATTTTGGAAATGGGTTATATATAGATAGCTCATCCCAGATCGTCTTAAGTTTTCCATAGTAAATACTTACAGAATCATTTTCTTGCTCCAAATCTACCAACGCTTTCTTCAGCTCGTATATTCTGGGCCCATTCTGCTGGGAAAATTTGTCCTTAAGTTCTGACCATATTTCATTAGCCTCATCCATGAAGGCAACACTGGATCTGAATGAAGGGGATATAGCATTTTGGATCCATGACACTACCATGTCATTGCATCCCCCCATAGATTGAAGGCATCACTGGTTTGTTCAGGTTTAGGCAGCGTCCCATTGATACAACCAAGTTCTTTTTAGCTCGGAGTGCCCTTGACCAGGTAGGATAGTTGTCTGTGGTTAGAGGTGTCAATTCGGGTAGTTCGGACCGGGTCAGCCCACCAACATATGAGGCCGGTAGCGGTCCGCGTGAAAAAAGCCCGCCCGCTACGGGTTACGGGCCGGTTCCGAGTCGGCCCACAACTTTTGGACTACAACTCAGACCCGCCCGCTGACCCATCCGGGTCGAGTCCATGCAGGCAACGAGTCGCGATTTGTTCCGATTTGACCATATGATTGTATAAATAAAATTTTAAAAATATAGAATTTTTCATATTTATAGCAAAAAATATTTTTTTTGTTAAATGTAAACTAAGAATTAAACAAAATGATAAATTCATATTTATATTAAAAAAATGTTTACATAGAATTCAAATTAATGTTACATGAATTATTTATAACTTTGCAAAGATAAATACTAAAATTTAACTTAAACAAATAACAACTAAATGCATTTCTAATTACTATTTTCAAAAAATTTTTAAAAAAATGTTCACGGGCCAGCGAGTTAACTGCGGCCCGTGAAGGTGTAACCCGTGAAGCCTGCAGGTCACATCTCTTTGACCCATGAACCGCCCGCTCAGGTCACAGGTCGGCCTGTGGTCTTGGTCGATCTGGGCCGGTTTTCACAAGTTTGATCGGCTCGTCCGTCTTGACACCTTTATCTGTGGTTAGTAATTCTGTGACTAAGATAGCTCCTAGGTTGTCTGAATTTTCCAATTTTTATTGTTCAGAAAGTTCAATAGCAGGGAGAGGAGCCATGTTTTCACTACCAGCAGAATTCATCGCAGCAATGGTTGTCATGGCTCTAATACCATGTAAGAAATCAAATGGAAATGAAGATGATGAAGAACACTGATGATTGAATTGAATCGGTAATTTACTTCATATCCAAATCGTGAATACAAGGGCCAATACATAAGATCTACAAGAGGATAAAAAGGTAAGGAATCATTCTAACAAACTACACAACAAAAGGAATGTTATTCTACCTAACCATGTGCAATCCATGTAGCTGGCATGACACTTGGATTGATAATATGACATTGATGATAATTCATTTTGCATTAAATATAATTTTCATCAAATATGTAGAAGGTTGGTGTCTTTTCTAATAAATAAAGAATTTGAAATTTTTACAACCTTGAATAAACCATGAATACATAACTTTACACAAAATTGATTTTACGTTTCAAAATTTTTTTTGGAGATGTTTAGTAACGATTTAAATTTGTTATAATATTTGGGTCGTTACAGTTTGCTACGCTGCTTCATTCGCTAAGATCTCATTCTTCACATTAGCTTCATTTTGACAAGAAAAGAAGTCATGTTCCCTGTTTTGATATTTACAAGTTGATTTTGGCAAAACTTGTTTCATTCTCTCTCTGCCATGTAAGGAAATGTATCACCTATTTACAGAAAAATATATGTTCTTGAAAATGAAATGCTACGTGGCATTTCACATTCATTGTACATGGCATTACACATGGAAAACAGTTCTATGTGTAAGATTTTTCAGTCGAAACTCCTTCAATGGACCAGATTGATATAATTTGGTCCACTCCTTCTAAATGAAGTACTCTTTGCACTACAACAAAAATCGGCTTTTGCAACATTTGAAAAACGTTGCTAAAATCTTTTTGCAATGTTTGTGCATGTGTTGTGGGCTTCAGTGTTGCCGTAGACTATAAAGATACGACAACGTTTATACAACGTTGCAAAAGCTAAAAACAAACGTTGCCGTTTAGTTTTTGCAACGTTAAAAAACGTTGCTGAAAGTCATTTGCAACGTTAAGTTTTTGCAATGTTTTTAATTGTCGTCATTACTCTTTTGTAACATTTTTAAAGTGTTGTCATTACTCTTCTACAACATTTTTTCAATGTTGCCATTACTGTACTGCAACATTTTTTAAACGTTGCCGTAGACATTTCGCAATTTTTTTGAATGTTGCCATATGGATTTTTTTTTAATGCAAATTGATTGGCAAAATTGAAAATGCACCTTAGAACAAATTTTAGGATTGCATAAAAATTGATAATTTCATTACAAATTTTTGAATCCATACACTTGAACATTATAATGTGATACAACACCACTTAAATAAAAAGAAATTTCAAAATGAAATAAAATAGTAATGGAAAAACTCGATCATAAACGGAACACAGAAGCAACTCTCTTTCTTCTTTCCAGATGCCTTCACGGCTGCAACACGTTTTTCAGTAGCCTTCTTCTCTTTCTTAGTCTCCTCACCAAACGAATCCATATTATTATCGTCGTCATCCTCGACCGCAGAGGCCTGAAATTCAAATTTTGTGCTATTTATAAGGTCAAGCATTAAAAATGATAAACATACTTGTAATCAATGTAAAAATACACTTATAAACACACTTTATTAGTTAAGTTGGATTTCTTAAATGTGAACTGAGTAACAAAAAAGGCACCTCAAACACTCGTAGATATTGCCTCATAGTATCTGCTATTCCTTGTAATCACTTCTTACTCGCATTTCCCAACGTTTGAGCGGCAACTTAAAGCTGTTTTGAACATAATTTGAACACATTTTTCTATTTAAGTTAAAACAGCATTTAGAGGGGTGTAAAGGATAGAGAAAAATGATGTAACCAAAGGTTTTATCTCTAATAAAGTGCTTCAATCATTCATATTATTCACCTAGAACGAATAACATTTCTTTTTGCAGGTAGAAGGTTAGCTAATTAGCATTTCATTACTTTTTAGTGAACAATTACATCTTACCTCCATAGATTCCCAAAATTAAAACAATTTCCAAATTAAAAGGGCAAGCAGACATAGCATAAGCCAAGTAAGATAATGAATGGTTTTCTAGGAAACTGCATGTGTGAAAGAACAAATTTCTATGGTTCCATATGAAGATTAAAATTGATGGAAAGAGAAACTATATTACCCTTCCACGATCATCCATTAGCGTATCCAATATATCCTTAGATGCATCCCTACCAGCAGCAACGTGAAAAAACATCAAATTTTCCAGCCCTATATTATATATAATATTTTTTTTTTCTTGTATCAAAAATTCGTAAGGCAGCTTATGGGTGTGCTTCAACGCCCATTGAACCCAATCTTAAAATATGATACAGCTTAGTAAGGAAAAGTGAAAAATTTAGAAGTAGATTTTTTTGAGAGATAAGAGATAGATGCATGTATGTGTTGATGTTTGAGACCAGGCCAAAGCAGTAGCAAGTACACACACAAAATAAAACGTACAGGCTTACCCTTCACGATGCAGTGAAGGATTTCCATTTTCATGCACAATGCAGGAAGCCACACGACCAACTCAATGGGGTCAATATCGTGGGCAATGACAACAAGTTGAGCTTTGTTGTGCAATAAAATCTTAATTTATTAGTTATTTAATGGATAAGACACTAATGCCTGCACTGAAATTGAGAAGTCCAAAACTTGTTCAATTAGATATGTTACATGGTTGAGACCATATTTCATAATGATTGGCTTCTTAACCTCAAGTGTTTTTCCTTCAGCCTCAGCCATAGCTCTTTTAAGAAGCCTCTCTTTCTTTTGAGCTCTATCCTCAGGCCTGTATTTGAGAAGCATCTTGAACAAGCTCGTTGCTACATATTGAAAAGCAACCAAATTCAATATCATGAACATAAAATTTTACAATAGACTGAAGCATATCATAAAATTTGGAAGATATCAAATTTACAAACAAACCATGGACATTAGCATATCATATAATTGAGCATACAGACTGAAGCAATCAGAATTCAGAAGTAAGAAAATTCTAAAATCAATAGACATATCAAGTATACAAAATATAAAAAAACATCCAAAAGCACACTTCCTTTAAAAGTAGACATCTTATAATTATATCAAGTCTCTAGAAATTTCTCCTCAATAGTATCTACTTTAGCAAGATTTTTATCTCATAGAAATGTGCTCTTGCACATTTTTAACATTAAATCAGACAAATCTTAAAAAAAGTTTTTAAATCTAGACAGGGTAGCTCCATTAACAACTTGTTCATAGCACTCAGTTTTTTATTCACGCTATGAAGTAGGGTAGATTCTTTCCTCAGCTTCTCTCGATACCTAAATTCACAAACAATAATTTTCCTAGCCTCCATCAGAACTAAAATAAACAGAGTTGTATCATAACCATAATCTAATTCACTAGGAATCTAACAAACTGACATCTGAAAATCAAGAATTTGTTCTCTGAGCACGTAAACAAAATCAAATCCCTAATTTGCAATTACTAAGCCACCATCTCAAATCCCTAATTATCAATTAATAATTCCACCATCTCACCACCCTACACACACTGTCTCTCATGTACTCTTTCTCCTCAAAACCTTCACAATCCAAACTTGAAGAAAGAAACCAACATGTAAATGGATATATATTCATAGGCAAATCGTTGGTAGGCAAAACTGGGGCTTCGTGAGCGTCAATGGGGAGCTTGAGACGACGCTATGGAGCCTTGGGTGCGATTTCCTGAACTCAGAGGGTGTCAGGTCGGAGAATTTGGTGACACTGTGTGTAAGTGTTATGCCCTAGATCCAATCAACTTTGGACATAAACACTTTGAATATATATAATCAATGCATATATATAGCAATATCTATTATTTAACTGAATGAATAGTCTAATAAATTAAATAATAGAATCCGTAGATTCAAGTCTTGGTGATTTGTTAATCACAAGGAGTTGTGATTGTGAGATACAAATTACATATAACTGAATCTTAAATCGTCCGTGGTCGAAGTAATAACGAGATACGGATATCGTTATTACGGATAGACTATCGCGTGTGGCATTCTTACTTGTGAAGTAAGTAGCTGATCTCACAAGCTAAAGTGTGGTGACACTTGAATGAACACTTAGATGTTTTGTTATAGAACAAAATATTGGAGACCCGCTGAGAGATTCCACATGGATAACTATGTAAGTGTTAGTGGTTAATCTCTAACGTTCGGTAGTGGAATTGGTCCTTTGACTTGAGGTCATCATAGTACCTTATATGAGGGCAGACATACTTTGGTGGTGTTGGATGTTGCTCTGTCAAGGGTCGCTAATACAGTATTGTTCGGATATGTCAAGAATCATATGAAGGTTGTGAATGATCAATAGAGGATTCGTCACTCTTAGATAGTAAGAGATTATGATCTACATTTTATCCAGTTAAGTTAATAATGAAATCCTTGGCCAAGGTGAACTCATAGGTCGGAAAATAGTTTTCGACGTACATTGACTTAACAGTAGGATAAAAGATATGATCGATAATTGAGATTGACACATATCCATATCTTATAATTGATCGGATCATATTGACGAAAGGATTATAGTTTCACGGTAAACGAACAAGTTTGGTTTTGTCATACTACGTGATATTTTCCGTCACATGTATTGCCCGACACATTGCTAGATGTCATTTGGGACAACGAAAGTGAATTAGTGATAAATTAAAAAGGACGTTTTAATTTATCGATTTTGATTAGATCAAAATAATAATTCACGTCGTTAAGTATCGTGATCGGGAACCTAATGGGTCACACACAAAAGAGAATCAGAAGAATGAGATTTACCAATTAATTAATTGACATGTGTTGGATAATTAATTAATTGGATTCATTAATTCATGGACCAAATTTAATTAATTTGATTAATTAAATATTGGACCGAGTTAAGTTTAACAGATGGGTCGAGCCCATTTGGACTTATATTAATAGGCTATTAGGGTTTGAAAACTGTATGGAATTTTTCATTATTCTTACTAGCACAAGAAAAGAAAACCCTAACCGTCATTCTTGTTCTCTGTGTGGATCACCATTGGAAGCTGGATAATTGGACAGCTTGGATTGCAGATCGTGATCATTGGAGTTCGTGAATCAGCAAAGGGTTTTGTGGAATTCATCAAAGGTATCATTCTCATCACAGTTTCTATCTAAACACATTGCAGATCCTCGTTTGGGAATTGAAAATTGTTTCATTTCCGCTGTGCATGTTAAGTAAATTCCCAACAGTGGTATCAGAGCCTACTTTGTGTTTGTTAGAAATTGTTTCGATTACAGAACAGTCAAAAAGTTGGTTGTTGACATTTTTCATGTTTTTAGCAATTAAGAAAATTTGATTTTCTTAATTTAAAAAAAAAAAGAAAAATCGGAAGGCAGGAGGGAAGCGGTGGCTGACCGTCGCAGCCGCCAGCAGCAACGTTGGCCACACGCAGATGCAGCACGCGGCTGCATCGTGCATTGCAGCGTCGCACCGTGCGACACTACGATGCCGTGGCTGTCGTTGCAGCGGCAGCATTGTTGCCACAACACAGCAGCGCTTCGCTGCTGTGTGCAGCAGCGTCTGGGAGGCATCGTAAGGCGGCGATGAGCCGTCTCCGGAGTCACGGCTCTCGCCGCAGCCGACGGGCGAAGCAAACGTGTTTTTTTTTTTTTTAGGGTTTTCAGATTCTGTTGGAGACGGGGGCTCGTGGTGAAATTTCTGAAATTGCAGGCCCTCCTCCTGCAATTATGGAAAATGGGTCAAGTTGCAATTTTCGAAAATGGATTTTTGAATTTATATATTAAAATGGTTTTAAATTGGATTTTAAAATTGTTTGATTTTAAAATTTCAAATGACCCGTTTAAAATTTTACTTAAAATTGACGACCATTTATATTTTCGTTAAAATTGGATTTTAACTTAAATATTAAATTTTGACCCTAAATTGAATTTTATTTTATTTAGGAGTTTTATCCTAAATTAAAATTTTAGTTCAATTAAATTAGAGTTCGACTCTAATATAATATTTAATTAAAATTTGATTTTAATTAAATTATCCATCATAGTATATTGTTGAAATTAGAGTTGGACTCTAATTTGACATTTAATTAAAATTTGATTTTAATTAAATTATCTCGCCCTAAATGTTTCTTAAAATTAGAGTTGGACTCTAATTTGGTATTTAATTAAAATTTGATTTTAATTAAATAAGTTCGCTCTTATATTTTGGAATTAAAGTTTGACTCTTATTTTGTATTTAATTAAAATTTGATTTTAATTAAATTCAACCGTATTAATTTAATTATAATTAGAGTTGGATTTTAATTTGATATTTAATTAAAACTTGATTTTAATTAAATTGTCTTGCCCTAAAATTTTATTGGAATTAGAGTTGAACTCTAATTTGGTATT
Organism: Fraxinus americana; assembly: GCA_035079005.1. NCBI lineage: Eukaryota > Viridiplantae > Streptophyta > Magnoliopsida > Lamiales > Oleaceae > Fraxinus > Fraxinus americana. Next base: position 1,385,484 of record CM068727.1, on the reverse strand, counting down.
TAATTAAAATTTGATTTTAATTAAATAGTCTCGCCCTATAATTGTAGAATTAGAGTTGGACTCTAATTTGATATTTAATTGAAATTTGATTTTAATTAAATAAGTCCGCTAATTAAATTAATTAATTATTTAATTGTTCCGATCCATTTGTCTAAATTAGTTTAGACGACTTTAATTGCTAGAAACTTGAAACATGTTTGCATATAATATTAGATATTATATAGGAATGCATTTATATGATAAATGTTTTATTAGTGGATGATTATGGACTCGACCATATGGATGTGTTGAATGGTTAGTTTTATTCTTGTTGTTTTATGGGGCCTGCGAGCTCTAATTTATTTTAGACCCGCGAGTCCGTTACTATTGATATTATTATGGGCATGTTCTTCCAATATTATTTAGGCCTGCGTGCCAACTAGTATAGGATACAAGTTGCAGCTGGACTAATTGGAGATACAAGAAGAGGAGGAGACCATAGAGATGGAGCATTGTATGAATCAATGCTATACCCCCTAGAAAATGACCGACTAGTCTTCCTTATGGCTCGGGAAGACTAGATAGTATAAGTCCATAATCGTCCACACTATTACATGTATATTTATTTGCATGTTAGATGTATAATAAAATATATATATAATTATTACGATGAGACCTTTTGCATGCAAAACCCCTCGTTAAAAAAAAAAAAAAATATATATATATATATATATATATATATATATATGTATATATATTAAGTCAATTTATATTTGTTTTCCATCATTATAGTGAAAAACGAGAGTTCTAAATCGCTTAGCTTGTTGAGTACACTCAAAACTGGTCCATTAGGGATATGTTTGACACTATGAAATATTAGATATTTCTAAATGATGGGTTTGACTTAACTAATATTTATCTTTTGTTGAGTACACTCAAGAAGATAAATTTTAGAGGCATGTTAAAATATTAAGTCATATTTATATTCGCCTTCCTTCATTATAGTGAAAAACGAGAGTCCTAAATCGATCTTAGCTTGTTGAGTACACTGAACGCTGGTCTATTAGGGATATGTTTGACACTATGAAATATTAGATATTTCTGAATGATGGGTTTGACTTAACTAATATTTATCTCTTGTTGAGTACATTCAAGGAGATAAATCTTAGAGGCATGTTAAGCTAACACATAAGATGTGTGAAGACAAAGAGTTGTCGGCTTAATGATCTGAGAGTTGTATGGAGATACAATTGATAATAATATCTACCCAAATGTTTTATTATGGCTTGTTGAGTACACTCAAGGTTTTAATATAACAAATGGGATCCCAACCCACTGGAAATCAAGTACGGATTCCATAAATTTATGTGAGAGGGTCATAAATTTGAGTTAAACAGTGGGAGCGAAATTAATTTAATAAAAGACCATGTTAAATTAATTCATGTTTTATATATATTATTTCTTTTACTTTTCGTCGTTTACATTTATTGAATCATGAGTAATCGCATAAATTTGAGAGGCGTATTGTATGCCAACAACCAAAGCAAATTTTCTTGATTGACGCTGCAATCTGAGAATTGTTCTCAGGCATGAAAAGTTGGATGTTTCCTTGAGTAGCCCTTTCTAGAGACACCTGTTGATGACTCGATAAAAGAAGAGGTGGCTGCTATAATAAACACAGTGATGACGATAGTGTTACAACATATGTGATGTTTGTGACTATGTCACCTGAGTTACAAAGCAACATAAGAGTATAGATGCTAACACATGATTTTTCATTTCAATGTGATGAATGATGATCAATCATACGAGGAAATATATGATATTTCCCAGCAACTATACCGGTGCATAATGGCAGAAGAATCTTCAGTCGGTGCTCGTGTGCTGAAGATGCAGACTACTTTGAGAAGTTGTCTTGATTGCGTTCAGTCATGAACAATGAACTAAGTATAGACTTGGTTCTGCAATATCTGTCAGAGGGTTATTCATAACTAATTATGAATTTAACATGAATAAACTCGAAGCACGCTCATTGAGTTGTTGAACATGCTTAAAACTCTTAAGTCCAACATCCATGTTTGTAGTGGACAAATCTTAGTCATAGACTTCGATAGGGAAGTCTAAAGGATACTTTAGGAAAGCAACGAAGATGACTAAGACAGTTAAAGCGAATAAGGACGATACCAAATCTGATGATCCCTATTATCATTTTGGAATGATGGGTAATTGGAAATGAAATTACAAGGCTTATATCTGCTTCCTTAGTTTCATGGGTATTAGATACTAGATATGGATCTCATATTTATATAAATATGCAGAAACTAAATAAAAGTAGATCGCTGCAGAATGGAGAAGTTGACCTACACGTTGAAAATGAGCAAAAGTTGTTGCATTGCATGTAGAAGCATATTTCTTGTCATTGCCTTTAGGTTCGATATTAGAATTAGAGAAATGTTAATTTTGTTCTTACCATTACCAAGGGCATTAAATAAATTTCATGTTTTGACATGAATTATTTTAATGTTAAGGACAATTGTTGTTCTCTTTCATCTTGATAAGATCTTAATGGTTATGGTAAATTATAAAATGACATTTATATTCTAAATGTTGAGTGTTCTATAATGAGTATAGACATTGAAAGGCATAAAAATAATAATCTGAATAACACCTATATCTGGCATTGCATATTTGGTCACATAAATGAGAATGCAATTCCAAACATACATGGGATGTATATTTGGGTCAAATGATTTCAAATCGTGATCATTGGAGTTCGTGAATTACCATTGGAGGCTGGACAATTGGACAGCTTGGATTGCAGATCGTGATCATTGGAGTTCGTGAATCAGCAAAGGGTTTTGTGGAATTCATCAAAGGTATCATTCTCATCACAGAGAAGAGAGGTGGAGACGAGGAAGAAAAAATTATGGAGGAAAAGTTAGGGTTTGATTTTGATTTAAATTGGTATACTATTTTTTGCAACATTTACGTTGCAAATGATAAGAAAAAGAAAAAAAAATTGCAAAAATCGTCTTTCGCAACGTTTTTTAAACATTGCGAAAAGTTTTGTTTTCCGCAACACTGAAAAAACGTTGCAAAAAAATAATATTAACAACATCCACTTAAAAATGTTGCCAAAGCTCAATTTTGTTAAACAATGGCAACATTTACTTATTTGAATGTTGCGACAGACCCTTTTAGCAACATTTAATTATAGAATGTTGCCTTTTATGTATTGCAAATGGTGTTTTTTGGTGTAATGTTGCTTATTTTAGTAGTATTTTATTAAGTTACTATTATATTGCTAACCAATCATTGGACAGATAGTAGAAACAAATGACTTCACTTGTGTTAAAAGGGTACATCTCAAACAACAAAACGACTATATTTTTGTATTATGTGATACAAGGGCTTGGAACTGGAGTCGCATTTCATTAATGCAATATATATGGAGAACACATTTCATTTGCTAAAAATGATGCCTACAGTTGATTAATCAAGAATGCATCTATACCATTGAATGCTTATATAAAAGGATGCCGTCTCTCTCGCTGTAGAGTTAACTTGAACTAGAGACTTCCTTTCTCAAAAAAAAAGTGGACCTTCTCTCTAAAGGGATCTTCTACTCTATGTAATTTTCTTAGTAGATTTTGTGTTTCTTGAGTTAACAATGAAGCGTTACGAGTAGAGATTGGTGTATGAGTTGATTTCAATTGTTGGTCAAAAAATTGGGGACTTAGTAGTATTTGTTTTATGAGATATTCCTCTGTGGAAGAACAAGCTATAATGAAATCTTGAAGTTTTCTAGTGCATCTGAGCCATGTGCACTCTGCGTGAGATCCATAGGAGACATAGCCAATTTATTGGTGAACTCCGTACCCCAATTCGTTGGGGACAAACATATCTTGGTATTATTGATGTTTTCTTTGATTTTTATCATTTCAGATTTTTTTTTTCTGCACGACAATCCTACGATTTTGCAACCACAAAAAGGGATATTTTTGCTATTTGATAATCCAAAGATTCTGCTCCATATGGAAGATGTAACAAAAAAATGGAACTGCAACTATTGACATGGAAGGTATAGGAATAATAAGGTATATATATGTTTTTCCAGTTGCCAGTTTAGAAAAATTCTTTTATTGTAATATTAAAACTAATTATTTTTAATTTTAAGTTGTTAATTTTTAATTTGGTTATTTATATTCTTATTCTGTTGTTTTAGGTTGGTTGGTTGGTTTTTTTTTTTTTTTTTTTGTATTTTCACTTCTTCATCTTATTTCTTTGTCATTACTTGACAACCTTGAACTAATTATTGAATTCACGGGGAAAGAGTTTTCAAAGGCATACTCAGGTCTTTCAAAGAATTTTTTGGAAACACGTGAAAATAGTGGGAATGGGCTGGAATGGCTACTAAGCCGAAAATGTGATAAGAATTATTGATGAAAAAAAAATTACTTCTGAACTGTGGACTAAACTTCATGGTAAATATGTGACTAAGACTACTCCAAATAAATGATATTTGTTAAAGTAATTCTTTTCTTTTAAAATGGATCCATCAGTTGATTTGGATAAAAACTTGAACAAGTTTACAAAACTTTACCAAGACATGGCCAACTTTGATAAAAAAAAAAAACTTCCAAAAAATCAGATAGATATAATCTTGCTAAACTTCATTAGTATATAGAGATAACAAGGTTGCTCTAGAATATGGTAGTGAAGAACTCAATATTGATATAATCATAGATGTAGTCTTTTTAAACTCCATTAGTGACATATATAGAGACATCAAGATTGTTCTAGAATATGATAGTGAAGAACTCACTACTGATATAATCATAGATGCCCTAAGAAATAAGGTTCTAGAGATGAAATCTGCGTCTAAAGAGTGTCAAAATGGAGATAATTTGTTAGTGAAAGGAAAAGCCTTTAGTAAACCTAATTATCACTCTAAGACCTTTAATCAAAACAAGAATAAATGGAGTGATAACAATAAATCCAAAAATAAGGCAAAAGGTAAAAATCCTATTATTGTGCAAAGTCGTGTCATTTTATTAAGAATTGTTATAAGAAGAAAAATGAAACAAAAGAAAAGAAATTTGATGATGGGAATGCTATCTTAGTCTATAATAAAGATAAGTTTGAAGATGGATTGGTCCTTGTTAACATGGAAAAGAAATTGAATGATGAATGGATACTTATTTCAGGTTGTTCTTTCGATGTCTGCCCAAATAAAATTTGTTTTCTTATATTGGAAAAGACTACTAGTGGATAAGTTATAATGGGTAATAATATGATGTGGAAGCTGTTACTCGAAAATAGTAATGTCCTATTTTTGAAAGGAACCAGAAATGTTCCAGATTTAGAAAGGAATTTTGTTCTAAACATGTTAGGTGACATCTAGTTTGACATAAAATTGGGTCAATTACACATTAAAATTCTTGGAAAATGCTACCCTTACAGTCTTCATACACAGTAGGATTGATAGCATGTCAAATTTTCCAACGTGGCACATCAAATTGTGAGAAACCCGACCCATAAAAAAACCCGCCCAGCCCAATTTAAAAAATAAACTCAATTCTCAGTACAGACCAGCTCTCCCCCAATTCTACTAACCTAATCTCGATTTCTCCCCCGCCAAATCGATTCCCAAATTTTCAGCAAGAGATTTCTCCCCCACCGAACCGAGAAATCGATCCCCAAATTTCCAGTAAGAGTTTATATAAGCTGCTTCATCTGCAGTCTATACTGTGTGTTGTGCATGTTGTTTCCAGGCCTATTCACACAAAAACTAAAGGTATGAATTTATCACTGAAGATTTGAAGTTCCATCCTATTTTTGCATTCTTTGTTTAATCTTTTATCCACAGTTCTTTTTCCAAGATTTTAGTTGGATTTTTGGATTTTGTTGTTCTTCCTCTGTTTTGTTTTCTTCATGATAACCGCCCAAGAACACACACACACACAAACTAACAAGATTAAACATGAAATGGGTAATGGGTTGTGTGCATTTGCAGTATTTTTCAACAATATTGAATGTTGTATTATTCTATAATATGAATATTTACTGCCCCATTAGTTTCTTCTGTGATGTGAGTTGGTGATGATGAATATATGTTACATTGATGCAGGAAAATAAACAATGGAAGTAAGAAAATGGTGCGAAGAAAGAAATCGTTATTGTTGCTAATGTTGCAGAAAGATGCTTGGATTTAAATGGAAGAAACAGGCCAACTATGAAAGAAGTGGCCATGGAGTTGGACCAACTAAGAATGTCTTCCAAAAGCTTATTAAAACCTCTTCTTTTCTCATCTGTACTGATTCATATCTTTTCTAGTGAAACCTAAACATCAGCCAATCTCTTCGTAAAATAAGAATGTATTGTATTTCATAAAAGACTTGAGTTCAATCTAGTATGCTTGTAACACTTCTTTAACCAGCCAAATTCAATGGTGAGTTCAATACAGTATACTTTTAACAATGAGATAAGATCAAACAACTTTTGAGAATGACCCCTGCTTCAGAAAAGACGACAACGTAGAGAGAGCTACATTTACTAGAAGACTACTTTTGTGAAGTCACAATATTAAAAGAAAAGGTTTAAACAAGTTTTAATACCGAAAAGCCATATTACCTCTGTGCTTAGATAGAATTTGTAATAGGGAATATACCATTGATGATATTTATAAGTTGAAATGAGTCTAAATCTAATTGCAGTGATGTTAACATATCAAAATTAGCAAAACACCCAGGACACATTCACTCCATATCGATTACAAAGCAAATATTGAAAATGCCCCGGACGTCTTCCAAGTTGATTACATTATCCATCGACTTATCGTCGTTGGATTCTACATATACTTCGTCATCCAGTACTTTCATTGTTTATTTTCCTGTATCAATGTAACACATATTCATCATCACCAACTCACAGCACAGAAGAAATTAATTGGGTAGGAAATATTCATATTATAGAATATTACAACATTCAATATTGTTGAAAAATACTACAAATTGCACACAACCCATTACCCACTTCATGTTTAATCTTGTTAGTGTGTGTGTGTGTGTGTGTGTGTGTTCTTGGGCGGTATCATGAAGAAAACAAAACAGAGGAAGAACAACAAAACCCAAAAATTCAACTAAAATCTTGGAAAAAGAACTGTGGATAAAATATTAAACAAAGAATACAAAAATAGGATGAAACTTCAAATCTTTAGTGATAAATTCATACCTTTAGCTTTTGTGTGAATCGGCCTGGAAAAAACATGCACAACACACAGTACAGACTGTAGATGAAGCAGCTTATATAAACTCTTACTGGAAATTTGGGGATCGATTTGGTGGGGGAGAAATCGGGATTAGGTTAGTAGAATTGGGGGAGAGCTGGTCTGTACTTGGAACTGAGTTTAATTTTTAAATCGGGCCAGGCGGGTTTTTTTATAGGTCAAGTTTCTCACAATTTGATGTGCCACGTTGGAAAATTTGAAATGCTGTCAATCCTACTGTGTATGAAGACTGTAAGGGTAGCGTTTTCAAAAATTCTTAGGGACAGTGACCTGATCGTTAGCACCTAAGAGACATAGTATCTATTTTCTTAAAGCAAAATCCTTACTTGGTTTGATTGCAGTCACTTTAATTGAAGATTTTACTCTTGCAAAGTTGTGGCATGAAAAACTTAATCATATTGGCAAGAAAAGTCTGAAATTTTTACAAAATAAAGGAGTTTTTGAAAATTTAAATTTGGGTGATATTGGTTCTTGTGAACAGTGTGTTATAGGAAAACAAGTCTAATTACTTTTCTTACTTGAAATTCATAAATCCAAACAAATACTTGAATATTTGCATGTTGATCTACAAGGTCGTGCTTTTGTAAGTATATTGTTTGGTTTTAGATACTATCTTTAGATCATTGATGGTTTTTCAAGAAAAAATTAGGTTTTCTTATTAAAATCAAAAGATGAAACTTTTTCTGTTTTCAAATATTGGAAAATACAAATTAAAAACTAAACTAGTCAGATGATAAAAGTTCTAAGGACTAATAATGGTTTGAAATTATGCAATTATGAATTCAACAATTTTTGTAAAGAGCATGGCATTTTAAGATATAAAACTATTACCTATACACCTCAACAAAATGGCATAACAAAAAGAATGAATAAACTTCATTAAATAAGGTAATATGCATGGTTTTGAATTTTTGTTTATCTAAACTATATTGGGGTGAAACTTTGAAAACTGTTGCATACATAGTTAATAGAAGTCCTATTAGTGCATTGAATTTTGATGTTCCTAATTCTGTTTGGTCTCAAAATTTTGTTGATTATTCTCACCGAAAGTGCTTGATTGTGCTGCATATGCTCATCAAAACATTGGTAAGTTAGAATTTAGATCACTTAAATGTGTTTTCTTGGGTTATGGTGAAAATACAAATTATGGATTATGGTAAAAATGCTAAAGGCTACTGATTATTGTTAACAATGAAAAAAGTCATAGGGTGATTGTAAGAAGAGATACCATTTTTAATGAATTAATTATGTCATGTTTAGAAGGAAAGAAAAATGATTTCACTGAAAAAAATGTTCAAATTGAGATAAACACTCATCATATTGAGGGAGAAACTTCCGCACCTACAATCGAGGAATCTGATCTTGATGAAAATGTTACCTCAACTGAAACTGAATATGATCAAGATACTGAACTTAATGACCAATCTGATCCTGCAACTCTTTCCCTTGATGAGTACACATGAAGATAAGGTAGATCGGACCTCCTGCTAGGTTTGATTGTGATAATTTTGTCTCAATGTTTACTTATTAAGAACAATTTGAAAATGAGTCAAACTCCTATGGTGATGATATCAACTGTAAAGATTCTAAAAAATTGAAAAGTTATTATGAAAGATGAAATGTCTTCGCTCCTTAAAATAAAACTTGGGAATTGGTCAAAAGACCTAAGGACTATAGACTTATAAGGGGAAGAGGGGAAATAAAAGTGTAAAATACATTGCCAAACTTCCTGCTATAGGATTTACACAAATGAAGGTGTAGATTACACTAAAAGTTTCTTTCCTGTAGTTAAGTACACTACTATTAGATGCATTTTTGCTATTGTTGCTCAATTTAAATGGAAACTTGATTAATTAGATGTTAAAATTGCTTTTTTATGGTGATTTAGATGATAAATTTATATGAGACAGCATGTTGGTTTTATAAAAGGAGATTCTAAAAATATTGTTTGTTTGTTAAAGAAATCATTGTATGGCTTAAAATAAGTTCCAAGACACTGGTACAAAAGATTTGACACTTTTATTTTGAAACTTGGTTTTCAAAGAAGAAAATATGATACTTGTCTCTACTGTAAAGTAAAATAGATAAAAAAATCTTTATGCTTACTGCTTTATATGGATGACATGCTGCTTGATAGTTTGATAAATTTGAAATTGAGAATATCAAACAAAAAATGAAATCTGAGTTTGATATAAATGATCTTAGTTCTGCCAAAAAGATTCTTAGCATGCAAATTTTGAGAAATAAATAAAAAGACATGTTATTTATATGTTATTTTTGAATTAACATGATTATGCAGTTAAAATTCTGAAAAGTTCAACGTGTTTGATTGTAAAACCGTAACTCTGCCTCTTGCAAACCATTTTAAACTTTCATCAGAATCCTGTCCTAAATCTGACGAAGAATTTGCTAGAATGTGATATCCCAAAATTTTAACAAATTTACAATGCATATTCATACTTGTTATTGTGATGTACATTTCATGTAACATGGTAAAAAGTTATGTTAATAATATAACCTTATGAAAAGTATTTAATTAGGATTTTGATAAAATACCATGTGGAAAAATTAAGGAGATTGAGGGGGCTACCCTACACATAATACGAAAATAACAAATGGCATAATAGGGTAAAATGTGGCAAAATAATGATTATTTGCATATTCATGTAATTATTGGATTAAGATCTTGGTGAAATACCATGTGGAAAAAAAGAGGGAATGAGGTGGCTACCCTATACATACTACCTTGCCACTCTAAATACTAAAATGACAAAGGACGTAGTAGGGTTAAAGGTGGCAAAAGAATGATTAAGGAAAAATTAAATTCAATTCTCAATTACTACTATAAATAGGGGAGAAGGAGAGAAAAAGAAACACACAACCAAAGGCAAGTAATTTCACAAAGAAAGCATTTTTATTATCTTGCAACTTGAAGGTGAGTAATCTATGCCCACTTCTATTCCACTATATACATATATATATATACATATATATATATATATATATATATATATATATATATACAGAAATGATCTAATGAGCACCGGTGCTCATCTTATCCTAAGCACCAATGAGTTGGCACATTAATTAATTGGTGGATTGGAACTCACAAAATCTTTATCCACCAATGAATTAATGTGCCAACTCATCGGTGCTTAGGATAAGATGAGCACCGGTGCTCATTAGATCATTCCTGTATATATATATATATATATATATATATATATATATATATATATATATATATATATATATATCAAAACCCCTACTGCTTTGGCAGGAGTCAACCCTTGCAAAATGATTGATACCACTGCAACAGATCTTTTCAGTAGGGTTGACCCCAAACCTTAAAGGTCGACCCCTACACTTAAATTGTCAAAAGTTTTCTCTCATCATAAAGCAGTCAAAATTTTGTAATTTCTATACATAAATCCTGAGTTTAATGACAAGATTGGGAGCTGACATAGAATGTCTAAAATTTCCAATGCAAATATGATTAGATCTATTATATATTTGATGGTATGTACTAAATCTGATCTTGCTCATAGTATTAGCATACTTGATAGATTCATGAGTAACCCTAAAGAAAAACACTGGAATGTTTTAAAATGACTTTTAAAATATCTGAAAAGAACTTCTGATTTTGGTCTTGTGTTTAAAATGAATGAAGAGTGGGTAACTTTAAAAGGTCTTGTGTGGTACTATAATTAGTTGGAAAATTCAACTTCAAATGTTGTGGCTTTGTCCTCAATAGAAGTAAAATATATTACTGCTTTTGATGCTTTTAAACAAGGTATTTGGTTGAGTTGTTTATTGAATGTACTTTGTTTTATTGATGAAAAATGCAATTCTATTATCTGACAACCAAAGTGCTATATGTTTGAATAAAAACTCCGTGTTTCATGATAAGACTAAGCACATAGATATTAAATATCATTTCTAAGAAATATTATTTCAAAATAATTGTTAAGGTTGCTAGCCAATTTAATCCTTCAAATATGGAACAAAAATAATACCTTTAAACAAATTTCAGAATTGTTTGAAGTTATGATTTGTCGATACTTTGAACTGAATGTATAAATACACTGAGCAAATGAAATATGAAATTGCTGGTAATGCTTATGGCTGCACTCTTAGACCCAAAAAGGTAGATAATGTGGAGACTCGAACCTTGTGTGTGACCTCCCAAAATTTGAAAGTGAAAGTCGCACTTTTCGAAATAGCAACTTTGCTAGTGGAAGCTTTTTTTGAGATCTTGACATATGGCTTCGTCGTGGCAGTTGTTGGCATATTGGATAGATTGATGCTTTAATTGTAAATGCCGTTTCACTTGGCATTAAACACTCTTCGACTTCGTAGATTTCTGTGAGAGAGAGTTTTACTCTTGTTGGCTAAGGTTTGATTTGAAATCTTCTCCTCTCTTGAACATCTCATTCGAGATTGTGATATGTTATTTTAGCGTTCGATTCTTGTATTTTCTGAGTGAAATCTATAAAAACGAGAGGGTTCTTAAGTTGTAATATTCAGAGTACTGATTTGAGGTTTCTTGTGTGATTCCTTTGCATATCGGTAGTTTTCTTGAAAGAGATAAGTCTCTTGTACTAACTCTGTGTAGGGATTAAACTTTGTAACCTTGATTGTTGTTTTTGAGGCTATATAGTGCAACCGAGCAATATTCGACTTAATGAATGCTCAACATGGGGATTAGGCGTTAGAATCCATCGTCGAACCTCTGGGGCTACAGCCAAAATATATCTTGTGTTCAATCTTTTATTTATCTGCAAGTTTCTCTTTTAGTCGAGTTGAAGTTATTTTATATCTTGAATTTAATATGATATTTATGGCCTTTTCATAATCCATTTTACTGCCTCCCAATATTGTTTATCCTGATTGCTCATAGATGTATTCACAACTCTCAAAGCATATGCAATGTAGTGTCTTGTATGCATCATGGTAAACATGAGATTGCTAATAGCACAAGTATAATGCATCTTCACCATATAAGGTCGCTATTGTTCTATAAAGGATTATTTCTCACTGAGTAGTCTGAAGTAACTAGTCAAAGAAGTATTCTCTGATTTTGCATCATCTATTCTGAACTTGCTTAGCACATTCTTCACATACTCTTATATAATACCAAGAGCAATAAAATTGCATTAAGAAAATAAAGACAAAAGAATGCACAAGATTTATATAAGTTCGTTTCAATGTGAGATTACGCCCTCATCTTTGCTATAGAAACTCACTACAATGAAAAGAAGTTTACTAAAGAAAAATCTTACATCCTATTTTCTTTAACATTTCTCTCTTTTTTATGATGATACAAAATTTCAATGACGGAACCCTATTTAAAAGAAACACTAGGATAAAACTGAAAGTACAAGTGTGAAATTTCTAAAATATATCCCCATGCCCTGAGAGGGGGGCTTCCTTTCCAACTAATTGTAAACTTACTATGAAAGGCAATTCATGTAGGCAATAATTAGGCTGCATAATTTAACAATTTTGAAATTTAAAGTCGAGTAACTCTTTGTACATTTTTTGAGCAACATTTTCTTTTCTCTTCTCTTCTATTCTTTTGTTTTTTATTGCAAAGTACATAAGAGTATCAATGCATTCCATAAATACATTTGTTCACTTTTGTGGTCAACATTTTTCTTTTTAACTAGTCAAGAAAATCCGGTCCGGATTTTGATATTGTTGGATATCACAAACTTCAAAACTTTTTCTTTCCATTTTATTGATAAAATCGAAAATTGAAATTAATAGAATTTTTTTTTTATTATTTTGGTCGATATGGTCTTGGTAGTAATGCAAAAATACTCGATTCATGGTGGGAAACGGTTTAAATTATTAAAAAAAATGCAAAAAAAAAGGTAAAAAAATATTTATAACGGAAACAAGAAACTCGATCACATGTGGAGATATTCTCGATGATTGAGAAAATAATGTATAGGGAAAAAGAAGTAGTAGGAGATTAAAAAAAAAAAAAAATGAAACTCAAGAATTTGGTGCCAGTTCTGTCAATTTCCCCTCTGAATTCCAGTTCGAGAACAAAGTAAAAGTTCCAAATCAAAATCAAACAGGTACAAAATCTTTGCGTGTCTTTACTGGGTCACTAAACCCACGAAACACATTTAAAATTCAGTAAAGGGGGATCCGGTTCCCATTTGTTTAAATTAATTACATGCTCGGTACATTCGCGATTGACAATGGCCTTACTATTTCGATGCAGGAATCATATAGTAGTAATGTGGTCGAGGTGGAGAACAAAATTGTTTCATCCTTCAAAAAAAGGTCGAGTAAAACAAATTGATTGAGAAAGAACTCAACTAGTAAGAAAAAAATTACAAAATATCGGACATGTTATCTGTTCAATCGACACGTTGTTTCTTTCATCTAAATTTATTTTGCACAAAATAGATCTGAAAACAGAGACTACTATATGTATCTCAAACAGCTCGACATGTCAACAACACTTTTTGGTAGTGAAAGCAAGATATATCTGAGAAAATGCAAGTTGGTTCACAAAATTCTTTTAGGAAATCAGTCAAAATACCCTCCAATTGCGAACAATTTCTTTCCTGTCACACATAATATCTTTTGTTGTCATTTCATGTAAAGAATCATCAAATATGATTGTTCTCAAATATAAAATCAAAAAGTCAAATGATTTACAAAAAGGTTAATTATTGGGAGCCAATATAATTAAGGAAAGTTGCATGATATAATTTAAAAGTGTCCTTAATTCTAAACAATGCTTTTGATTTTTTTAATTTTGAAGATTATGTCCCTTTATTCAGGCAAAGAGGATAAAGTTTGTCCTCTTGTTACAATATTCTTACCACAATTTAATAATCCTAGTAAATATTATAAGATGCTCATTTAAATATGATTTAGTCTACCTAGGTTCTATTCAAGACCTAACAATTCCCATTATCTTAATTAAATTAAAGTTATGAAACCAATCATAGATTCTACAAATGCTATGTTGTTATTGATGAAATGGGACCATGGTATTTGTGCCAAATTAAATTCATTTGTATGGAAAGATCGACATAATCGAATTGGATTAAAGTGCAAAAAGTTAAAAGACCCACTTACAATCAACGGATAGTGGTGGTAGCATGGACTATATATGGGACAAACTTTCTTTAAATCTAATAAAATTATTTTTTTGTTGGGTGTATAAATATATTAAGATTTAAGATGCATGACTACGTTAATTTAAACGCTAATCTAGAAAATAAGATGCATGATTTTACTAAGGAAATAATAATTGTATTGAAAATAACTAAGCAATTATGCACTCGTGTATTTTTCTGAAAGATTTCCATGCAACATATAACCTCTTATCGTAACCTTTAGTGCAATCATATAAACTTTTACTATTTTTAGTTGTCATATTATTCGACTAAAGGTAAGAAATAGATCAAACATTCTACAAAAAGACGAGATCCAGCCAAACAAGTTTTCTAGTTACAAAGTTGAATAACTAGAACTCGACTCATCTTTACAACTCCAACTCAGCATTCTTTGTATATTTTAATAAGAAAACAAAGAGCATGTTTGTCAAGTAAGCTCAAAATTTCAAGCTGCGGATCTCATGATTTTTGAGGTGAAAATAATTTTCACATACATAGCTTATTGGGTCCTTGTTTGGTGGTTTAGATAAAAATCAGATATTTAGTAAATTTTGATAAAAGTCAATGAAATATGTAGTTGAAAATTATGAATCCTATGATCAAAATTAATTGTTATTTTGATTTAATTTTAATTATTATTTTTTTTAGCTAAACCAAACATGGAGTCAATCTAATAAGATTTTTTTTAGCTGACTTGACAGAATTTTGACTACTAAATAAAAAAGTTGTCGTACATTTGCATGATGTCTAATGTTCTTGTAAAATCTTGATATCTTACATAAGTAATAAAGAGTTAATAAAATATTATTTTCACGAGGACTGCTTGTTCAATTAAATTCCTATTAATATTAATTTAATCTAAATGTATAGAGATTGATAAATTGCAAAGTATATTCTATAACTATCAACTTTTTAACTAAACTGAATTAATTAAAGTCACTAGTTACTAGAACCTTGAATCCCCTATAGTTTTTCAATTTAATATCAGTATAAGAAATTGATAATATTTGTTTAGACTTGAAAATCAATATTATCATGTTATATTATTTATATTTCTCGAGTAATATTAAAATTATTCTCAAATATGGTCATAATATATCACTATGAATGATTCGAATATATAAAAATGCCTTAAATCTCAAGAACATTCATTTTAAAATTCAAATTCCTTCTCTTGAAGGAAAATGAAAATCACATATATATTCAATTATTGATTAAATAATTGAAAGTATTAATAAACGAACAATCATTAAAACCAAACAAGTATTTAAAGTCAAAATTGGGAAATTAACCTCAAAACTTCAAAATATAGGGTTCATCGTTATCCTAGTATCTGTTGACCTCGAAAAATGGCTCGGACACGTGGCCAACAGGATAGATCTTCAAGTCAGCTCTTCCTGCACACGTAGCACGCCGTTAGTCACTCGTGGCCTCTCCCGGAGGGGGTGGGAGCGGCCGCAAGCACTCCGACGGTCAAGTCAGTTTTATATTCAACCGAAAAATGGTTCGCCGACGGTGGAACACTCGCCGGGAAGTGGTTGATCAAGTGTGTATAAATATATTGAAAGTCTTTTAGAGTTAAAGAGACTAGAATACCAGGATTAGAATGGGAACCTTTCTTCATTATGGAGAGGGGGTATTTATACTAAGTATGGGAAGAGGAGAGCCATTGGATGAGAGGACACGTGTTGTCAGATCCTCAAGGCTCGTCACATCCTAGGGGTCACTCTGTCCTTCCATAGGTCGACTGGCATTGAATGTTCCAGCCATGGGCTGCTGATTTGACCGTTTGAGAACCTGCCGCACGTCCCATCAGTCAGAGATTTGACTTTGGGAAGATCTGTACAAAAGATCTTCGTAGAGGCGAGGTGTGACAGGTGAAGCGTTGCAGCGTTGTAGAAGCGGAGTGCGGGCCTTTGCATCCACTGTGTACTTGTGGATGAGTCCGGTTCGTTTGCTGACGCGTTTTCAGTTCGTCCTTAGTGCAATCACCTCGGCATGTACAATCAGTTTAGTTTTCGGGTCAAGCACCTCGTCCGGCACGTGGCTCGGGCCACGGGTGTTGACACGTGGCGGGTGAGGTGGCGGGTCTGACACAGGCCCGTAACAATAGTCCCGCAAGTCCGTGTATGAATATTTATATTATACAAGGATTTTCAACTCCGAGCTGGAAGGCACGGGGGGGAGTCGTTGGTGGTGGTAGTAACACAGGATCCCGCTATGGCCGAGGTGAAAGGGGTTGGCAACTCTTGGTGGAGCTGTTGCAACACTGCATTCTGATGTGGCCGAGGTGAGATGGGTTGGCAGCTCTTGGTGGAGCTGTTGCAACACTACATTCTGATGTGACCGAGGTGAGATGGGTTGGCAGCTCTTGGTGGAGCTGTTGCAACACTACATTCTGATGTGGCCGAGGCGAGATGGGTTGACAACTCTTGGTGGAGCTGTTGCAACACTGCATTCTGATGTGGCCGAGGTGAGATGGGTTGACCTTGAACCTTGTGCTAATGATTTGGAAACCTTCGTACTTTCCCAAGGCAATCATGGGGAGGCGTTCGCTTGCTTTCAAGGCACGCCTCCCTTGGCATAAATGATAATAATGACGACGGCTCCCTTTACTCAAGGCGACGTCCTCACACCAAGCGTGTGGCCCACTGCCTCATCAAGGCCGTTAATTCAAATGACCATTGATTTGGACGGAGATCCTTGCATTTGAGCGTTGGATGGCTCAGATTGTGCTTAGGTTGATCCAACGGTTGGGGTGAGTTTGGAGGGCCTATAAAAGGCCCATCTTTCTCATTTCAAAACCTTCATTTCGCGAAAATTCTGAGGTTTAGAGAGCATTTTGCGATTTTTCTTTCTTTACTCTGCATTTTACGGCGGTCCCTGTCAAATCTCCGCGACACAGCAGCTATTCCGGCAATCGACTTCGTGAACTCCGGCAGTAGTTGAACTAGGTAACAGGGGATTGATTCGGCTTCCTTTCTTTTTCTCCTTTTTCTTCGAATTCTTCCAAGAATCGGTCATGGCAAATGAACAGTCGGTGAGTACCTCGGGGAGTGAGGGGAGGAGAGGTGAGGGGGATTCTGGGTTGATGGAACCGGTATTGGTTTCTCCGGACGAGCTGAGTAGGGCCATTAGGGCCGGGGAGAATATTTGGAGAAGACCAGCCTCCCCCGTGGATACTTCGGTGCAATGGGGGGCTTCCAGTTATCCTTCCAGCGTCACCAAGGAGGTTCTAGAGAGGTGTAGGGTCGTTTTCAGGATCCCAGATAACATAGATTTAATAATACCCGAGCCTCATGAGAGAGCTTGCTATCCGAGGCCGGGGTGTGTGGCGGTAAGTGAAAACCTCTTGAGGGCGGGGTTAAGACTTCCTTTCCATCCCTTCTTTAGGTTAGTACTCCGATCCTATGGGTTGGCCCCGACCCAGCTGAACCCAAACGCGTGGTCCCACATGGTGGGAACGTGGATGCTGTGGCGCCGGGCTAGCATCGGGGTGGACATGCCATTCAGCGTGTTCCACTCTCTTTTCTTGCCGAAGTGTGTGGCAGGGGGGGAGGAGAGTAAGGGGTGGTACTACTTGGCACCACAGGGATCGCACGCCCCGTTTGTGATCGGGCCGCCCACCTCCGTTAAGGGTGGAGGAACTCTTGGTTACGGGTCGCCGGGAGGTGGGACACCATGGAGGGCGATCCCATGGCGCCTCTTACCATCCCCACCACATATTCCACTTACGAGTAAGTTTCTTTCCCGAGTTGATTCTACTTCACATTCGCTCATGTTTTTAATATTCGTCGTTTGCGTGCTCTCTCGCCGAGGTGTGAGATTTACGAGGAGGAGTGGGATATCATAAGCCACCTCTACCGCCTACCTCCGAAGGAGAGGAGTTACAAAGAAATTATCGACAAGAACACGCACTTTACCACTCACGGGCTGATGTCGACTCGAGGTAAACATCTAAGCTCGGTTCTTTGTTTGCTCTATTTTTGTGACTAAGTGCTCATTCGTTAATTACAGAGGAGACTTTGAGAAAAAGAAGGTGCCGAGGCCTCGACTTTGCGACAATCCGCCGGAGTGTGGCGGAGGCGAAGATGTCGAAGACGAGTTCGGTCGTATATAAGAAACGATCGGAGCGTACGCTCGTGCTCGGCAAGGCTCCCCGGCCTTGCGGAGGCCGAGGCGGAGGAAGGAGCCCCCTCGTTAGAAAAAGGAAAGTCGGCCCGCAAGGCCCCTGCCCCAGCCCCTTCCAAGGAGACCCCCCACGCCGCTCAGCCTGGGGTAACCGTGGCGGCCCCGTCGACCATCCCTCAGGCCGTAGTGCCTATCACCGCCTACTTCTCCGAAGGCCCGGCCAAGAAGAAAATGAAGAAGCCTGTATCCGCCTCGGCCCGGGGTAAGGCCACCGACTTCTTGGGGAGCCGAGACGAAGACCTCTCTGAGGCAGTGCTAGAGATGCTGCCCCCCGAAATCGCTCTCGCCGCACGGATCCATGGGAAATACTGGACCGAGGACTGGCAAAGGCACGCCGCCTCGTGTGATATTGAGGATCTGCTGGCAGCGAATAACGCTTGCGTTGCCAGGGCGCTAAGTGTGGGCGCCGCTGCCGAGGATCTGGTCCGAGGCCTCCGCAAAAGGAACGAAGAGCTTGAGGAGAAGCTGAAGGCTTCGGAGTCCTGGGAGGCCGAGGTGGCCAAGGCGAAGAAGGAGGCGGAGGAGGTCGAGGAAAAATGGATAGCCGCTGCTACCAAGCTGGATTCGGCAGAGATCCAGGTGAATAATCTGAGGAACGAGCTCCACGAGTCCGTCTCCCAAGTGGCGGCCCTGACCAAAAGAGTTGACCAGGCCAATGATCACCAGAGGATCGCTTCGGATGCTCTGGCTGAGGCCAATAAGCAGAAGGCTGAGCTAAGGACTCTGTGCGAGACCCAAGCAGGCGAGATTGACTCGTTGAGGGCCGAGGCGAAGGCGGCTAAGGAGGCGGCAGTTGAAGACTATAAGGCGAATTTTGACAAGACGCCTGAGTATGACGACTTCGCCAACTTCTGGGCTTCCTGGGCTGCTCAGGAGGTGATGTCTCGCCTGCGCGAGAGTCACCCAGGGTTGGACCTTGGCCCCATCGAGGAGGAGTTCGGTGGGCCTACTGGGGGCAGGCCTGCGGCCGAAGAGCCAGTTGAGGAGGGAGAGGAGGCCCCCCTGGAAGAAGTGGGAGAGGGGGCAATTGTAAATATAGATTGAATGTGTAACGGCTTCGGCTCATATTTGATAATGAATTTTATTTCGTCAAGTGTTGTTGCCTCTTTTCTTCTTGCTTGTTTCATTGTTTCGTTGAACAGCTTTGAACAAATGACACATCGGACATAATCACTTGGTAACATGGAAGAAGCCAATGAATGATAACACATCGGACTTGCTCGACCGCTTAATAAAATGGAAGAAGCCAATGAATAAGAGATAACACATCGGACTTACTCAACCACTTAATAAAATAGAAGGAGCCAATGAACGAGTAATAACGCATCGGACTTACTCAACCACTTAATAAAATGGAAGATGCCAATGAACAAGTAATAACGCATCGGACTTACTCAACCACTTAATAAAATGGAAGATGCCAATGAATGAGTAATAACGCATCGGACTTACTCAACCACTTAATAAAATGGAAGATGCCAATGAACAAGTAATAACGCATCGGACTTACTCAACCACTTAATAAAATGGAAGATGCCAATGAATGAGTAATAACGCATCGGACTTACTCAACCACTTAATAAAATGGAAGATGCCAATGAACAAGTAATAACGCATCGGACTTACTCAACGCGTGAATGTTGCTTTGTCCAGGATGGCACCCACACCACCTCTGGCTTAAGCAGAATATCTTGGGGTGTACCCTTTGAATGGGCTTGCACCTTGCCAAGTTCGTTTGATTTGTGCACTCCGCCTCGTCCAGGATGGCGCCCGCACCATCTGGCTTAGGCAGAATATCTTGGGGTGTACCCTTTGAATGGGCTTGCACCTTGCCAAGTTCGTTTGATTTGTGCACTCCGCCTCGTCCAGGATGGCGCCCGCACCATCTGGCTTAGGCAGAATATCTTGGGGTGTACCCTTTGAATGGGCTTGCACCTTGCCAAGTTCGTTTGATTTGTGCACTCCGCCTCGTCCAGGATGGCGCCCGCACCATCTAGCTTAGGCAGAATATCTTGGGGGTGTACCCTTTGAATGGGCTTGCACCTCGCCAAGTTTGTTTGATTTGTGTACTCTGCCTCGTCCAGGATGGCGCCCGCACCATCTGGCTTAGGCAGAATATCTTGGGGGTGTACCCTTTGAATGGGCTTGCACCTTGCCAAGTTTGTTTGATGTGTCCATGCGAGAACTAAGTGAACATAACATCCGTTTATTTGATTGCAATATTTACAACAGGACACATCCCCTACTGATAATATTTTCTTAAGTGCTCAATATTCCAGGGGTGAGGCGTCATTCTCCCCTTCAGATCTTCGATTCTATAAGTTCCAGGCCTGATTTCTGCAACCACGCGATAGGGTCCTTCCCAGCTTGGCCCCAAAGTCCCTGTGCCAGGATCTCTGGTCGAAGGGAAGACTTTGCGAAGCACCAAGTCTCCAATGCGAAATGTCCTCTTCCTCACCTTGGCGTTATAGTAGCGCATCATTTTTCGTTGGTAGGAGGCGAGCTTAACTTGGGACTCATCCCTCTTTTCTTCGAGAAAGTCCAGCTCAAGCCTCCTTGACTCATCATTCATCACCTCATCGAAGTGGAGGCGGCGGGGAGATGGGACGCCAACCTCCACAGGGCTCATAGCCTCGGCTCCATAGGCCATAGAAAATGGAGTCTCCCCAGTGGCAGTTTTGCAAGTGGTCCTGATGGCCCATAAGACCTGTGGAAGCTCGTCGACCCAAGCGCCCTTGGAGGCGTCCAGCTTCCTTTTCGTGGCGAGCTTAATGGTTTTGTTGACCGCCTCGACTTGTCCATTTGCTTGGGGATGATGGGGCGTGGAAAAATGCTTTCTGATTCTAAGCTCATCACATAGATCCCGGACTTTCTTGTTGTCAAATTGCTTGCCGTTGTCAGACACTAGGGAGTGAGGTATGCCGAACCGGGAAATGATGTTTTTCCAAGGGAACTTCGTGGTATTGGCCTCAGTAATCTTGGCTAGAGGCTCCGCTTCCACCCATTTGGTGAAATAATCAATGGCGACTATGGCGAAGCGAGCATTCGCTCTTCCTTTCGGCAAGGGGCCAATAAAATCCACTCCCCATTTGGCGAAAGGCCAGGGGCTTGATACCACTGTGAGCTCTTGAGACGGTTGCCTCTGCACATTGGAGAAGCGCTGGCACTTGTCACATTTGCGCACGAATTCAGTGGCGTCCCTTTTCAGGGTTGGCCAGTAATATCCCTGCCTGAGTATTTTGTGGGCCAAAGCTATTCCACCAGAGTGATTTCCACAAACACCTTCATGTACTTCCCTGAGGATGTAGTTTGCTTCTTCCCCTCCCGTACATCCGAGAAGGGGGGAGGAGAAGCCACGCTTGAACAGAATATCGTCCTGTAGGATGAAGTGCGCGGCCCTTCTTCGGAGCTTCCGAGCCTCGATTTCGTCTTCTGGCAAGCTTTGCTCTTTCAGGTAGGCCAGTATGGGTAGCATCCATGGTGGGGTGCTTTCAATCCACATTAGTTTCTCGCCCTCCTTAATAGATGGTTCAGCCAGGTGTTCGATGGGAATCACCTTTAGAAGCTCCGAATCCTTGCCGCCGCCGCCTTTGATAGGGCATCGGCGTGGCAATTCTCTTGGCGGGGCACTTGGATTAGCTCAAATTTTTCGAAGTTGGGCGGGGAATTCATGACCACGGCCTCGGGTAGGCCGCCATATGCTTGTCCCCTGGCGACGAAGTGGCCATTGACTGATTCACCACTAACTGCGAATCACTGTTTGTAACCAATCTTTTTACTTGCAGTTCCTTGGCGAGCCGGAGTCCGGCCAGGAGAGCCTCGTATTCAGCCATGTTGTTGGAGGCCTTAAACCCGAACCTTACTCGCAGCTTAAGCCTGCCCCTCCGGACTTTCTAACACTATACCGACTCCGGAGCTGTTTCTCCTGGACGAACCGTCGACGAAGAGACTCCAAGTGGGAGGCTCTCGCCGGTTCCATGTCCACCTCGATTTCGTGGGTCTTGGTGAACTCCGCGACGAAATCGGCCGCCGACCCTTGATGGCCGTCCGGGCGCGTAGATTATGTCGAACTCGCCGAGCTCTACCGCCCACTTCGCAACCTTCCCGAGGCGTCCGGCTTACGCAAGACCTCGCCTTAGTGGGAAATTTGTCAAAACATGAACGCCGTGGGCTTGGAAATACGGCCTCAATTTTCGAGAGGCGATGACCAATGAAAGGGCCAATTTCTCCATATCTCGGGTATCTCACTTCGGCGGGGAGCAAGGCTTTGCTCACATAGTATATTGGCGCTGGTGCGCCGCTTCTTCCAGTACAAGAACTGAGCTGATTGAGCTTTCAGCCACTGCTAAGTATAGCAATAAGTGTTCCCCTTCCCTTGTCTTGCTGAGGAGGGGTGCTCGCCCCAAGTAGTTTTTCATATCTTGGAACGCTGACTCGCACTCCGGAGTCCCATGGAACTTCACGCCTCCTTTGAGGGTTTTGAAAAGGGCGGTGCACTTTTCAGTGGCCCTCGAGATGAAGCGATTGAGTGCGGCTAGTCTGCCAGTTAGCCGCTGCACTTCCTTGGGTTTCTGAGGCGACCTCATCTCGATTAAAGCTTTAATCTTTTCTGGGTTGGCTTCTATTCCCCGTTGATTCACGATGTAACCCAAGAATTTTCCGGAAGCCACGCCAAAGGCGCATTTTAACGGGTTCAGCCTCATGTGATACCTCCTTAGGGTTCTGAAAGCTTCAGCCAGGTGTTCGATATGCTCCTTAGCCACGAGGCTTTTCACAAGCATGTCATCAACGTAGACCTCCATCGTTTTGCCGAGCTGACCGGCGAACATTTTGTTGACTAACCTCTGGTAGGTTGCCCCAGCGTTTTTCAGGCCAAAGGGCATCACCTTGTAACAGTAAAGCCCCCTATCGGTGATGAAGGAGGTGCTTTCTTCGTCGCCCGGGAACATCGGTATCTGATTGTAACCCGAATAGGGCGTCCATAAAGCTCAACAATTCGTGCCCAGCAGTTGAGTCTACAAGTTGGTCGATCCGTGGGAGTGGGAAGCTGTCCTTTGGGCAGGCCTGATTGAGGTTTGAGAAGTCGATGCAGACCCTCCATTTACCGTTGTGCTTCTTCACAAGCACAGGGTTCGAAATCCACTTCGGATAGTTTGCTTCACGAACGAAACCGTTGTTGATGAGTCTCTCCACCTCCTCTTTCAGGGCCTCATACCTTTCGGCGTTCAACGCCCTCCTCTTTTGTCTATGCGGAGGACAGCTCGGATCGACCCGCAAGCGATGGCAGCTAACCTTGGGATCTATACCAATCATGTCCTCATGCTTCCATGCGAAAACATCGGAATTTTGTCGAAGGAAGCTTTTCAGCTCCTCCTTTATTTCCTTATTTAATTCTTTTCCGACCTGCAGGACCTTGGAAGTGTCTTGGGGATCTACTGGGAACGTTTCTAGTTCCTCCATTGGGGCAGCTTGCGATTCCGACTCAACCGCCCTAGGGTCCAGCTCCTCCAGAGCTGTTTCAGATCTGGCCTCTGCCATGATTATATCTCGGGTCGGAGGTTGTTCAGGGGCCTCCGCCATTTCAGTATCCAGCACCATGTTGACTCGAGGCTCTGCCTTCCTAAGGGAGTTAAGATAGCACTCCCTGGATCCCATCTGGTCGCCTCGAACGGTTGCGATCCCTCGTTCGGTTGGGAACTTCATGCAGAGGTGATGGATGGATGTGACTGCCCATAGTTCCTTTAGGGCAGGCCTCCCCAGGACGCCATGGTAGGCGGATCGGCGGTCGACCACTAAGAACTCCATGAAGTGATGCGCTACCTGGGGTGAGGTTCCCATTTCGACAGCAAGGGTGATTTTTCCTCTGGGAGTAATGTCGTCCCCGGTGAACCCGTAGAGAGGCGAGCTCATAGGTGTTAGCTCGTGATCCACCGCCATTTTATCAAAAGTTGTGCCAAACAGATGTTGACCGAGCCGCCATTATCTACCAAAGATGCGTTTCAGCCCGTTGCGAGCCACCACGGCTCTGACTACTAGGGCATCGCAGTGTGGGAAGTGTACCCCTGCAGCGTCTTCTTGAGTGAATGTTATGGGTTCAGCAACCCTTCCACCTCGTGATTGGTTCACCAAGTAGCTGACCATAGGTGGGGTTTTCGCCTCCCTGGTATAGTTCCTCTGAGCATTTTTTGATTCGCCTCCTACGTGAGGTCCTCCAATAATGGTGTCTATCTCACGGATTGGTTGTTGCTCGTTTGAGGGGGCCGAATCTCTCCTGGGGCGTTGCCCGCTCCGGGGCCTTTCCCTGTCATCGTTTCTACGACTTGGGAGTGCCGCCTCGTCTCGCCCTCCTTAGGGGATCGCGCCTTGGATCATCGCCTTCATAGTTGTGTTCCCCTGTTGTTACGAGGGTTGCTTGCAGGTCTTCCTAGGCCTGCACAATCCCTGGTGTCATGACCATAATGGCGATGAATGGTGCAATAAGGTCGCGTTTCTGGGGGCCTATCTCTAGGCCTTCCTCCCCTTCCCCTATTTCTAGAGGTGGAGGGTCGTCCCGTATTTCTGGCGGGGTTGCTCGCGCCTGGCCCAGCATTTTCGTAAGCCAAGGTGGGGACAGCATTGAGTGTAGCAGTGGCTAATGCTTGTCCCGAGGTGGGGGCCACCGTGTGCCCGCCTTGAGTCCATTGTCGGCTCACTATTTGGGAGGTGGGCCCCCGCCTATCTCGCCTCTCGAGGTGGTGGAAGGCCTTGGGCAGCCTGTTCTGTGATCGATCATCTCTTCGTTGACGATCTCTACTTTCATCATTTCCACCAGCTCGTCATATGTCGAAGGGTTCTTGCTTCGGACGTCCCTCCAAAACAGTGTGTTCATGTTCAGTCCTCCTTTCAAAGCTGAAAGTGCTTCCTTGTCCGTGACCTGCTCGCAGTAGGTTATCTCGTCAGTAAAACGAGCAAGGTAGTTTTTAAGGGTTTCCCCTGCTGCTTGCCTCATATCTTGCAAACGTTGAATAGGCGCCTCTCCCTCTTTTCTAGAGAGGTATTGGTTCAAGAATGCCTTTTTCAGATCCGGCCAACTCCGTATGCTGAGTGGTGCCAACCTACTATACCATACCTCGGCAGAACCGCCAAGAGTCAGGTGGAAGGCCCTGCATTTCAGAGCTGGCGAGGCTCCCCTGAGGCTCATCTGTGTTTTGTATTTGTTGAGGTGTTTTTCCGGGTCGCCCTTCCCTTCGTACTTTGGGATCTTAGGAGGAACAAAGTTGTGAGGCATCGGAAATGTGCGAAGCTCCCTGGAGAAGGGCAGATTGTCATCATCATCATCGAGCTCATACGACCTACAGGGTTCGTCGGAGTCATTGCCATCACGCTCGCCGCCGAGGTGGAACTCGAGCCGTTTCGACCCCGTTACCCCAATCCATTTGGCTTCGCCTCTCCCGCCTATTTCTAGGCGGAGGGGCTTGGACTTCTTGGCTTTGTTCGTGTCCCCGCTGGTGGGTGGTTTGCGGCGGGGGTTGGTTCCTATTTCTAGGTGCCCGTCCGATCCGATCGAAAACACTAACAGACCTCTGAGGCCGCTCATATTCCGGGGGGAAACTCTCTCCCGCAGGGGGTCCACCGGCTGGAGCGGCGGTGTAATTCGAAGTGTCCATTCCCACATCCCTTTCCACGGGGGCCTCTCCTTGGGGGCTCACATGGGTTCTCCTGCTGGATTCCGCCTCGGCCTGTCTACGTCCTGATTGCTGCGGGTGATGCGGGGCTCGAAAACCGCCTTGGTTTTGCACTTGCATGAGTAGTTCTTGCATGGCTGCATTCTGAGCCGTGATGGTCCTCATGTTAGTGGCCATCTGGGCCACTTCGGCCGCCAAACGCGCTGCCGTTCTGTTTCTACGGTAGCGATGATGGGGCCGCTGTTGCGTAACGTTGGCTCGGATGATCTCTTCTTCAGAGACATCCCTTGCCCTCGCATTATCACGCTCACTGGAACTCATGGTCCGAGGCGGCTTTGAAAGACTCTTTCTCAAGAATCGACCCCTTTTTCAAGGGGGGAAATGCCAACCGGGCGTTTTCACAATTTTTGTGGGAGAACTCGTGGTTAAGTTATTTCCCACAGACGGCGCCAATCTGTTGACCTCGAAAAATGGCTCGGACACGTGGCCAACAGGATAGATCTTCAAGTCAGCTCTTCCTGCACACGTAGCACGCCGTTAGTCACTCGTGGCCTCTCCCGGAGGGGGTGGGAGCGGCCGCAAGCACTCCGACGGTCAAGTCAGTTTTATATTCAACCGAAAAATGGTTCGCCGACGGTGGAACACTCGCCGGGAAGTGGTTGATCAAGTGTGTATAAATATATTGAAAGTCTTTTAGAGTTAAAGAGACTAGAATACCAGGATTAGAATGGGAACCTTTCTTCATTATGGAGAGGGGGTATTTATACTAAGTATGGGAAGAGGAGAGCCATTGGATGAGAGGACACGTGTTGTCAGATCCTCAAGGCTCGTCACATCCTAGGGGTCACTCTGTCCTTCCATAGGTCGACTGGCATTGAATGTTCCAGCCATGGGTCGTGATTTGACCGTTTGAGAACTCGCCGCACGTCCCATCAGTCAGAGATTTGACTTTGGGAAGATCTGTACAAAAGATCTTCGTAGAGGCGAGGTGTGACAGGTGAAGCGTTGCAGCGTTGTAGAAGCGGAGTGCGGGCCTTTGCATCCACTGTGTACTTGTGGATGAGTCCGGTTCGTTTGCTGACGCGTTTTCAGTTCGTCCTTAGTGCAATCACCTCGGCATGTACAATCAGTTTAGTTTTCGGGTCAAGCACCTCGTCCGGCACGTGGCTCGGGCCACGGGTGTTGACACGTGGCGGGTGAGGTGGCGGGTCTGACACAGGCCCGTAACAGTATCTATATAATAAGTCGAGCAATATCATGAGATTACAAAAATATAATTTGGAATAGTAAGATATCATCCAAATTTCAATGGTAGGAAAAATAATCTTGAACTCTTAGTTAAATATCTTCTACAATTCGTTAATAATCCTCTTATATCTTCTTCCAAAATTTATAATATATTAAATCACATCAAGTGAGAATTATTTTGTGGACGATTATAGCCTCATAACAATTCAATTATTTCAATAATACCTTACTTTTCTTTTTCCAATATATATTTAATTTACAAAATTCTTATTCATACATGTATTCAATACTTTTCGTTTTTAAATATGTATTTAAGAGGGTGAATTCAATTGGGATTTTTAAAGATTTTGATGGACTTTTTCAAGTGATGATTTATGTGGATTTCGTAAATTTTTTATAGATTTGTATGGAATTAAAGGAAGCCTTTCGTAGACTTTTATTTTAAAATTTTTATAGACTTTTTAAGAATTCAAAAGACTTTTGAAGATTTCATTTGAAATAGAATTCACGTGAATCTAGTACAATAGTGTGAAATTCTCATGTGTTGGTTTCCACAATTTGGTATTATTAATATAATATACCTTTAAAGAATAAATAAAAAAATCAATATATTTAACTTTAATAATAAATTAGCCTACACAAAAAAATTATAATTTAATAAAAAATAGATTTTTTCACAAAAGATGAATGAAACAAGAAAAAAAAAAAGAGCTATAAGAATCCAATTTAATTTTTTTTATATAGAAAATAGAGAGAAATAATAAAAGAGAAAAGGAAAAATAGAAACAAATATAGTCGATAGAAAAAAAAAAAAAAAAAAAAAAAAAAAAATATATATATATATATATATATATATATATATATATATATCAGAAATGATCTAATGAGCACCGGTGCTCATCTTATCCTAAACACCAATGAGTTGACGCATTAATTCATTGGTGGATTGGAACTCACAAAATCTTTATCCACCAATGAATTAATGTGCCAACTCATCGGTGCTTAGGATAAGATGAGCACCGATACTCATTAGATCATTTCTGTATATATATATATAAGTTTCTTTTTTTGTAAAAGTCTCCCAAAATCTTATAATTAATGAGAGACAAGTTTTGAGATTTTACTTTAGCACTTTCTGTTTAAAAGTTAGTACCCTCTAAATTTCATTAAAATGTGAATATCCCAAAACTTATAGACTTGTAAAATGTTCTAATTGAATGTATTGTGACTTTCAGAGATTTTTTAAAAGTACATAAAAGTTTCAGTTGAATGCACCAATACTTTTAGAGAGTCTCAAAATGTTTATATTGAATACACTAAATTTTTTATATCCCAAAATATTATTACAAGTTTCAATTGAATACACCCCCCTTAATTTGCAAACTGTAATAAATACTACAAAATCATTGTTCACGCATGTATTCACTATTATTAATTCTCAGTTAATTAACATTAACATATATTTAATTAATATTAATTAGAATTTCACAATCAAGAATGTAGTTTTTTATTCACATCCATGTAATATATAATACAAATTCCTTGTTAATGTATGTATTCCCTACTTTTTTTTGTTTTTTATTATATATTTAATTTACAAATTTTAATAAATACTATAAAATCATAGTTCATACATGTATTTCATGTTATTAATTCTCAATCAATTAACATTCACATTCATTTAATTAATATTAATTAGAATTTCACATTCAACAATACAGTTCACTATTCTCGTCTATGTATGTGAATTAGCATCTGTTTCATTTAACTGAAAATTAAATTATATTCATTTAATATAAATGATTTAACATTTATTGTCATGTATATATTCTTTGATATTAATTCTAAATTAATTAATATTTACGTTAATTCATGTATCGTATTCGCCATTCAACTTCATTTATGCATTTAATTGTAATTCTAAAACTCGCATTCAAGTGTGTTTCACTATATATTTATGGTTATGTATACTAATTTACATTTATTTTCAGCAGTTTGCATTTCTATTATATTTATCTATAATAAATTATTAAATATCATATCAAGTTAGAATCATTTTTTTAACGATTATAGTCATACTATCATTCAATTATTTCAATAATATCTTAATTTTAGGTTTTCAATGTGTATTTAATTTACATGTAATAAATACTACAAAATTCTTGTTCATGCATGCATTCCCTATGTTTCGTGTTTCAATATATAATTTACAATCTGTAATGAATACTTCAAAATCATTGTTCATACATGTATGACATATTATTAATTCTCAAATAATTAACATTCACATTTATTGAATTAATGTTAATTAGAATTTCATGTTAAATAATGCAGTTCATAACTATTCGATTCCACGTAATAAACATAATAAAATCCTTATTCATGCATGTATTCTCTACTTTTCGTTTCTCAATATGTATTTAATTTACAAACTATAGCAAAAACTACAAAATTCTCGTTCATGGATATATTCCTTGCTATTAGTTTTCAATTAATTAATATTAACTACAAATTCACGTTCATATTTAAGAATGCAATTCATTATTCATATCTATATATGCTAATTAGCATTCAGATTTATTTAATTGGAAATTAAGTTATATTCATTTAGTATAAATAATTTAACATTTATTGTCATGTATATATTATTTGGTATAAATTCTAAATAAATTAACATTTACATTAATTCATATATTCCATTTGTCATTTATCTTCATTTATGCATTTAGTTGTAATTCTAATACTAACATTCAAGTTTGCATTCTACTGTATATTTATGTGCATATATAATAATTAACATTTGTTTTCAAGATCTTGCATTTCTTCATATTTAGATCAAAATGGTAAATAGATGGATCAATATTACTTTCACAGCACTTATAAAGTATTTCAAAATAATATGCAACACACTTTCAACTTTGAGTTGTCAAAATAAAAGTCTTGATAAAGTGTATCTTTATGTGTTGTGCATCAAAATTCTCTCTCCTCTAATGACATAAAAATCTATATTTATGATCCCAGAAACTGGGTCAAAAATCATGATCAATCTCATTCCATGTAAGAGTTGATTTTGATTAGGAACGAAATTCTTTTCCGTCTTGCAAAGTCATGCGATCACATGGCTATGATGGTTGTGATCACATAGTTAGGTCTTTGAACATGCTGGTAATAAAATTTCGCCACTTGCGATTGCATAGGTCAAGTTAGTTCTTGGACGTCTTCTTCGATTTAGTTCAAGTCATTTCCTACTTACATCAAGGGTCCTTCATCTTTTATATCTTCATAATTTAATCATCATTATCCACAATTATTGGAAATTGGTCACTCTCAAGCTTCAAAAGTGAATCATTTTGTTCCCAAGCTTTCTAAATGTTGAATTTAGCTCTCAAAACTTATGAATCTCCTCTTATTACCATCTTAGTGCTCTTTATCACTCCCATTCGATCCAGTTAGCCATTAATTGATTGCTCTGAATCAATTCTAATTAAGCTAAGAATAGTCTCTTTTTTTCACGCCAATTGCATCCAAATCAAGTATTACCTACAATTAACAAAATTACACTAAATTAATTAAAAATTCGTTCAATTCACAAAAACTAATCAAGTTTAGTAGTATAGATAAATATGTAAAAACACACTTATAAAATACTCTCAAATTTAAACTTTTTTGGTCCCGAGCAAGATGATCTACTTATGTCACTAGCAAACACAAATAAATATCATTGAACTAGATAACTTGTCGTAATCTTCTTAAATATAAAACTTCTCAAGTAATTCATTAATGGTTTCTAAGTCATGCTACCAATAACAATATTTACTTATCCAATGCTTGATCAATGTGTGTGCACATAATCAATTCAATCACCATAAACCTTTAAATTGATTATTTCTCAACCTTTTATGGTCCAGCTTTCCAAATTTTCTTGTGTGATGCAAACTCATAAACTTGTTTTTCAATCTTACACATGGGTGTTCATTTTAAGATTGATTGCACAACACTCATTCATTTCCCGCTCAAGTTTGATTGGGTTTAACCAATTAAAGCAACTACCTTGATCTGTAATGATTCTATCTACATTTGAGTATCTCAACCTCCAAGCTTCAACTAGGTTAATCAACCACACTAGAAATCTAGATATCCAAATTAAGTGTTCGAGGCTTAGCTAGGAAGCGAAGCACTTTTCAATATTACCATTGCTTGCACACTCACATCTATAAAAGAAAAGATGTTTTTTTTTTTAATTATTTGTAGGTAGCTATTTCGTTGAGATTCTTCCTAGTGTTTCTTAATTCCGCTCTAGGGTAGGAAGCAGCGCTCAACACCTATTTGTTTTAGTTTTATTGATGTTAGGTCTTCTTATACTCTATTTTTTTTAGACCAATGCAATGTGTTTTATTGGGACCAGTAATTGGTACAAGATACCTAGTATATTGTTAATCCTTATGTTCTACCTCTTAACCAAAAAAAAATGCACCCAAATATTAAGCACGAAATCGGCACATATCTCAATAGTTCAAAACACTGGATCAACCACCTCAAAACTGTCATTTCAAATGGTTGAGTGATTGTATTTTCAATTGTGTCTAAGTTCAAAATTAATTCAACCTATTACATAAATGTAACCAACCAAAAAACATAGTGACCGCCGTGCTCAAGATTTTACAACTTCACATGAATAATTGTCAAAATAGCTAAAGTGGTATTATCTAGTCACAATTTATGAATCATAAAAAATTCACAAGACTATCCAACTCAACAAACACACATATAAAAAGATTTTTTTTTTTTTTTGAATTTTTTATTTCTAGAAAAGCAAATAACATTTGAGTTACATATATAACCATGAGATGAGGGACTATTGAATTTTAGAGCAAAATAGTTTTTTTTTTCAGTTGAAAGTGTTTTTGGGATGAGAGAGTTGAAATTTCTTGAAGTTTTGTGAATTATGAAATTAGGGTGATGTCAGGGGTTTAAAACTCCCGACGGCCATAGCGATGCGATCTCATGACTTTAAGGCCTTTGATCACATGATTCAATGCCTAGATACTTTGTTAAGAATTTGTACGGACTCGCAATCACAAGCTTGACTATCTATGCGATCGTATGGTTGAACCCTAGATTCATAAGTTTTTTTGGCATAATTGTCACACTGAAATAGATATAAAATGCTAATACACATAAGATAAAAATTAATGAAACGTACTTAAGCGTTAAATACAATCGTATCTTACTACATGGAAAGCAACAAATAACTAAAACACGAGTCAGGGCTAGAAAAATGGGTTGCCCACCATTGAATGCGCAATTTATAGTCTAGGGCTTGACGTTGACCGTGATTACTTCACAGTAGCTAGAAACATGTTGTGCTAGCCTTATACTATTTACAATTATCGGCTTTCCACACTTTCGTTTTGCTCTCCAAATTCTAAAATAACGGTTTTCATCTTTTAGTGCTTCAACATGTCCACATAATTCCCTTTCGTATGGACAACTTTCTTGATCACTCATCTCCTCATTATCAACTCTATAACACTTCTTGAGGTCAGATGGTTGCTTCGATGTTGTGTACATACTGAATTTTGCTCGTTCAGCCTCAAGCACTGTTAGGGATTTGTACGGACTTCCAATCACAAGCTTGACTATCTATGCGATCATATGGTTGAACCCTATATTCATAAAAAATAAAAATTTAGGCAATTGTGACACTTGAAATACGATCATAGGTATAAAATGCTGATACACATAAGATAAAAGTTAATGAAACATACTCAAGTGTTAAATGCAATCCTAGCTTACATGATGAAATGCAACAAATAATGAAAACACATGCAAGGGCTAGAAAAATGGGTTGCTAACATTTGAGTGCTCAATTTATAGTCTCGGGCTTGACTTTGACCATGATCACTACATGGTAGCTTGAAACATATTGTGCTAGCCTTATGCTATTTACAATTACCGGCTTTCCACACCTTTTTCTTTGCTCTCAAAATTTTAAAATAAATGTTTTCACCTTTGAGTGCTCCAACAAGTCCACACATTTCCCTTTTGTATGGGCAACTTTCTTGATCACTCGTCTCCTCATCATCAACTCTATAACACTCCTTGACATTGGATGGTCGCTTGGAAGTTGTGTGCATACTGAAATCTGTTTGTTCATCCTCCATCCTCAAGATTAGCTCACATTTCCAATATCACTGAAGGCTCGACTTATCGCTAGAAATAGTCGACCCAATAAGACTATACAAAGTATAACGGTATATTTCTATTCTCTATCTGACTTTACAATGATTGTTACTATATACTAAACTTCATATTCTTTCGCTCAAAGTGTAGCAGTATATCTCTATTCCCTATCAGACTTTACAATGATTGTTACTATATGCTAAACTTCATACAAAGTATAGCAGTATATTTCTACTCCCTATGAGACTTTACAATGACTGTTACTATATGCTAAGCTTCATATTCTTTCGCTCGAACGAAAATAAAAATTACAAATCTATTCAATTATTGATCAAATAAGTAAATACATTAATAACCTAACAATCATTCAAATGAAACAAGTAATTAAAGTCAAAATCTGGAAATTAAATTAAAATTTTAAAATATCAATAAAGCGGCGACAATGTATCATCAAATCATAATGACAATGTCAACAAAAATGCTATATATAATATTTAAAATTAACTATACGAACTTGTTCTCGTTTGCCATTCTTTTATCTATAGTAAGACATCTCTATAGTGATATCTATATAGGTATAATCTCCATGTAGTCATAGAAATTTTCGGTCCCAAATTGAACTAGTTATAAATAAGAATAAATTTCAAGATGTAATAAGTTAAAAAATCTTGAAGTCTTGTCTTAAATAATTCGTCTCCACGTAGTAATAATTTTAAACACTAAATAGATACATGTACTAATTTTTTGAAACTATTTCTATATCTTTATCAATGTCTATAAATTAAATTGGACGTACTCCATTAATTAATTATTAATGTATGGCATCCTAGCCAAAATATATTAAGTTACAACCTCCTTGTAATAATAATATCAGTTTAATATATGTTACGCCTCGTCAAGGAGGCTCCAGTTAGAGCCACGGGGAAGAAAGTTATTGCAAAGATTAAGGCCACAAGGGCGCCACATGACTGTTAGGACACAAGCAATTATGGTAGAACTGAACTCATGTGACAGGATTGAATTGGTTCGTTGTGGTCATGCCACTTCAACTGAGGCGCCTCAGGAAGAGCCTTCATGAAAGGTCCCTTTGCAAGTGGGTGATATGACAACTTACTTAATATGTGACTCTACTCAACCAAAGAAGTGAAGTGATGCCTAAGGCTATCAAGTTGTCACAATATTAAATACAACATGACCTACGAATGATTGATGGATGTCTAAGACAAGAGACCTCAGCCGCTAGGATGAGGTTACATGTCTCTCCATCCAATGACTCTTATTCGTCATTTTTTACTATAAAAACACACATATTACAATTTCAAGGTAATGTGAGTTTATACACTCAACATCTAATTTTGCTCTTCTTACTCTTTACCTACCCCTAATTCCGTCCCCCTTTTTTATCTTGATAAATTTGTCACAAGCCTATCCCACTTCCAATTATATAATTTGCCCGATGGACTTGATCGTTGGAGTGCCTGCGATCACCTCCACCATCGTTGGAGTTTGATCGTATGCACTAAAGGTTTGTCCAAGTGTGCGGGTCTACAACTTATGTGGATACTGCAGGAACTAAGCTCGGTTAGCCACGTCATCCTTGCAAAAAGCAAGATCAGCAATTTCAACATTATGATTATAGAGTTGCTTGCTTAGAAAAAAATTGTATCCCCATTATAATTATAACTAGTTCCTCCGTCCCATTTATATAGGCTCACTTTCTTTATTTTCTTGTCCCAATTATATAGTCTTGTTTTTTATTAAGAATGTTTTATTTTGTTCTTTTATTAATATACAATTATTTCTTTACTACTTTCAACAATAATTTACTATTAGTTATTGATAATTAAATGAGGGTAAACTATAAAAGTTTTTGGCAAAAATTGTTTTTCCAATAACATTAAATAAGATTTTTTAATCCGTGTGAAAACAAAGCAAGCCTATATAAATGGGACGTATGGAGTATTTTAAATGTCTATTCAATCTATGGCATAAGAAAGAGAACAAAACTTTCAAGTATAATGATGAATTAAACTACTTGTACATTTCATTTATATGTCTTGGTTGACATTTCATGATGTGTAAAAATTGAGATCATTAATTGTTTTTATTGATAATCGAATCAATGGTAAAATTGTGTTCTACGTCATGACATGTAAACAAAATCGTCAACAATGCTACAAGTGTAGCAAAACTAGTATAATGATCAACCAAAATCAAAAGGCATAACAGATTCTCTAAATTTAATATAAGATGTTGACATTAAAAAGTGTAAGAATCCATTTAAGTCAACTTTGAAAGCAAAATAAAGAGAAAACTTGGGATTTTTATTGATTTTCACTTCTTAGTTATAAGTGTTTAACCAAATGAGATATTTGAAATATCCCAAAATCCTCTCCTTTATCCAAAGATACCTCGCACCCTTTTTATAGGAAAGAAAAATTCAGTATCACCCACTTTTCTATCTTGTCAATCATCAGTGCCGAACTGAAAAAGTACGTTACTGGCATATCTCCATTGGTTGCTGAGGTCGGCTTGTCATGTTATCATAAAATCGTCTTTTAGGTGGATCCCTATTAATTAATGATTTAGTGAGTAAGCGAAGTTACATCATACGATTGGTGAAATAAGTGGGCGTTTACGTAAATTTTGAATACAATAATTAATTTGATTGGATGTTTTATCAGTGTGTAAGGAATCTATAATTATTATGTTCCCTCGAACCACGGCGTTACAAGTTGACCTTATAAAGCCGATCTTAGATTAAATCTTTAATTAGGTCGCAAGTTGGATATTAACATTAGAAAGGCATAATCACTAGTCAATAATCAATTGGCCTTTTCAAATTTAAAAGTTAACAATTTGACCATATTAATTGTGGTAGTAAAAGTAACATTTACTCACCATAGAGAAAGTAAAGAGGTTGTCGTGCTCTATTTCTTCATTATCTTTCTCTCTATACATCGCTTTCCTTTCTCTCTCTAAAATATTTTCCATTTTGATACATGTGTCCTTTACAGTTTCCTCTGTTACTTGTAGAATCCCCTATTAATCTCATGTCATAGTCGCCGCCAGCAGCAAAAGTTGCCTGTATAATATATATACTCCACCCCACCCCACGCCTACACCTCTCCACAGGCCTATATAAACACTCATATGGTATCTAACACCCTTCCTAACATTCAATAGCCCTTCTACTTGGTCATCTATAATCAAGAAAGTTTGAAAGAACTATGAATGGTAGAAAATTATTTCCATCAATGCTCTTATTTTTCCTATATAAGTTTCTGGAAAATAAGTAACTTGTTTGGTATTTTTCTTGTTTAGCAGATTATTACATGCAATTCCAGTAGCCCTTTTCAGTTCAGATTTTCCCAGTTTCATTAATGGCTGAACAAAGCCCAGATTTTTACTCTCACAAACTCCCCTCCTCTTCCCAGGTAATACCTCCGTTTTTATAAATATATCTATATCTATATCTCTATTATTTTGGATGTTGAATATTTCTCAGTTTGTATTTTAAAATATATTATTTATATTTTTTCTTATCTATACAGATACAGACATAGTAAGGTGTTAGACACAAATAGACGTGTAATAACATTTTTGGAGTGACATTTGATAGCATTGGGAAAAGAAACTCGAATCTTGTTCATTATGTTTTCTGGTTTGGTCAAGTAGAATTACCAAAATATTGCAAGTGTTAAATTGGGTCTGGATAGCATTTAACAGTATTAAAGGATGAAAGCAAGTTAGAATCTAATTTATTTTATCGTCTATGTCTAGCGATATCCTAATACTGCATGCCTAACTATCTTCTATAAAGTAGCGACGAAACTTATAATT
Organism: Fraxinus americana; assembly: GCA_035079005.1. Lineage (NCBI taxonomy): Eukaryota > Viridiplantae > Streptophyta > Magnoliopsida > Lamiales > Oleaceae > Fraxinus > Fraxinus americana. The sequence goes on along the minus strand of CM068727.1, from coordinate 1,347,943 downwards.
TGTACAAACTGCACAATTTTGAAAGAACTCGTTGTCATAAATCTATCTGGTTTAGAAGGGAAGAACTTCCATTAGTATCCCAGTTTCAATTCTAACTTCGTGTTCTAATGTTTTGTGGGTTTTTCGAAAAGGTGGTGGAGGAGCTGAAGGAACTATGGTCAATGGCACTGCCAATAACAGCAATGAATTGTCTAGTCTACATCCGAGCCGTGGTTTCTGTCTTGTTCTTGGGTCGGCTTGGGAACCTCGAGCTAGCCGGAGGTTCCCTCTCCATTGGCTTCACAAACATCACTGGCTATTCTGTTTTAGTAGGTTTGGCTTCTGGGCTTGAGCCAGTTTGCAGCCAAGCTTATGGTAGCAAAAACTGGGATCTTCTGTTTGTCTCTCTCCACCGTATGATCTTAATACTTTTCTTGGCTATCATTCCAATCAGTTTTCTTTGGATTAATCTTGAATCCATCATGATTTTCATGGGACAAGACAAAGACATTACCTTAATGGCTGCTAAGTATTGTATCTATTCCCTGCCTGACCTGTTGACCAACACTTTGTTACAACCTTTGAGGGTTTATTTAAGGTCACAAGGGGTTACTAAACCTCAAATGTGGTGTACTTTCGTGGCCGTGATATTCCACGTGCCATTGAATTATTTTCTTGTGGTGGTTATGGGTTTGGGGGTTCCCGGGGTGGCGATGGCTTCGGTGTTGACAAACCTGCATATGATGCTGCTGATGATGGGGTATGTGTACTCCTATGGGAGGTGGGAATGGAAGTTGAAGGCGGGGATTGGTGGAGTGTGTGGTGGGTTGGGGCCGTTGCTTAAGTTTGCTGTGCCTAGTTGCATTGGAATTTGTTTAGAGTGGTGGTGGTATGAGATTGTGACGGTTTTGGCTGGATATTTGCCTAATCCTCAACTCGCGGTGGCTGCAACCGGGATACTCATCCAGACCACTAGCCTTATGTACACCGTGCCAATGGCCTTGGCTGGCTGTGTCTCAGCGAGGGTAAGTTTTTACTTGTATCTTGGATGATTCTCTACATAAAACTAGACTCTACGTTTTTCAACTAGTCTTTTATGCTTCATGTACTTTTTGGGGGCAATTTGGCCACCATTCAGTAAATTTAAACAAATATATTTGACGTGTGCTGCATCAATTGGCTTCTCTTTATTCTTTTGTTCACTGGAAGGCACCTTGATTAAAACTTTATAAGGTGTTTGAATTATTCTTGTTAAGCCCTTTTATTTGTGATTAGATTAACACTAACGCATTGGTTGTTATAATCTTACCACTCTGTTACATAAGTAGAAAACAGGGATGTTCCATGTCACACAGTAATGTGGTTGGACGAATTTTCTATGGGACAAGTTTTGAATTTTCATGCTGCCTATATTGTTCTTTTGAGGCTAAATTTCCATGCCAATTTCTCATTAATGACTACCTTTTAACTAACCAAAAAGTGATCACGTTTGCATGACATTCTTCAGCTTTTTTTACGATGGTATCACGGAACTCGTTCTAATTTCATATTCTCGGTATGTAGTGCAAGGGAGCATCATTATGTGTTCTTTGTGCATTATGTTCTTGATCCTGGAGAGTAGTGGACTTTGTATGTTTCTTTCCTCTTGGAGGGTTAATTCTTACGAAATGCTGATTTGATCGAAATTCATAAATTGATTCTCCATGCAGGTGGGGAATGAGTTGGGAGCTGGGAAGCCGTACAAAGCAAAGCTGGCTGCAATGGTTGCATTGGCATGTGCATTTGTGATTGGAATTGTCAATGTTATTTGGACATCGATATTTCGGACAAGTTGGGGTGGCCTATTCACCAAAGACGAAAACCTTAAATCTCTTGTAGCATCCGTTTTGCCAATCATTGGCTTATGTGAGCTTGGGAACTGTCCACAAACCACCGGCTGTGGCATTCTACGTGGCGCAGCCAGGCCAGTTGTGGGTGCCCGTATCAACCTTGGCTCGTTTTATTTCGTGGGCACTCCCATAGCTGTTGGTTTGGCCTTCTGGCTCAAGGTCGGCTTCAGTGGGTTATGGTTCGGGCTCCTGTCGGCTCAAGCGGCCTGTGCCATTTCGATTCTGTATGTCATATTCAAGTGCATAGATTGGGAAGTGGAAACTTTGAAAGCATCTAAGCGAACTAGCTTGGAAATGAGCAAACAAAATACTGATGAAGAGAAAAAAGAACTGTTAGTTTTAGAAAATGAAAACATTGATAATGCTCTCTAGGGCTTTTGTCTTCCCTATGGGGTGGGTCGGGTGGTCTGTAAAGTTTTGGTTCTGTGGTGACAGCACTTTTTTTATGACAGGCAAAGAATGTGATGGTGTTCTATGACTTTGAGGGTAGACAATTATTTTTGTTTTATCCATATGTGGGATATGCTTTTGTGTTATTCAACCTTGAACTTTTGTGACAGCATTGTCTTTCTTCTTAGTGCTACATATGCACTAACTTAGATTCCACTTATTGCAAAAAGTATGCTTCTTGTGGCTGTAAAAAAATAATGAAAGTTTGGCATAAACATGACATGACACTACATGTTACACGTTGTGTTGGAGGTACATGGGATGAATACAGATTTCGGATCTATCGGTGGATTGCATTCTATGCTAAACACAATTTCGAGTGAGTTTGGTTGAAAACAAGATGAATGTGTCTTGTATGTAACAGCTTCAATTTTTAGATGAGATAACTCAATATAGCATGAGAGCATATAGAGATGTTGCAACCAAGTCTTGATATCATCTACAAATAAAATTGCATGTATGTGAGAAATTAATGAAAAATGAATTCGACCTTTAAAAAGCGTCTCGGATGAAACATCTCATTTTAACAGTAAGTGTGAGATTAAGTGATCAACTGTCAAGTTGACCGCTTAATGCAAGTCTTGTTTATGCGCACTTTATTAATTTTTTTTCTTTTTCTAGAAGCTTTTTATTTGACTAATTGTGAAAATTATTAAATAAATATAGTATTTTATAATTTTAAATGTTTGGTATGTATTATTTTATTTATTAAATGATTTTTCGAATGATTAAAAATTAAAAAACTTTTTTTTATGTCGAACTTGTCTAACTTGAAGCTTGACCTCCAAGCCTAGACACATCTTATGTTTTTTAAAACACTGGTTAAAAGATACACAAATAAGATAGATACAAGATATAGTAGAATCGTACCGTCCAAGTCTCTAGAAGGTAAAATTATTGATCTTTTTTGCAATAATTTGATTTCTTGAAACTTCTTAGATGAGGGTAATGTAGAGGTGCTTATCTATGAGGCAACTACCTTGTTTGAGTGTTTAGAAGTGAGCTTATTCAAAAGAAAAGTGCACTGTTTTAGTACAAAAGCAGTGGATGGGGATGGTTACAAGATTTGAAGTCATTTCAATGTCTACCACTTGGCCGATGAATTGAGGAGGCAAATTTTCAAGAAATAGAGAAGTTATGGTCGGTGAAAACTAAGAAAGAAATTGAAGAAGATAATTTTTATCGTGCTGTTAAGTCCCTTTTTTCGTACAAAAATTACTTATATCATGATTTATGCTTATATCAAGAATTCCACTATATTAAAAAATAATAATTCCTATTTTCTACAATTAAGATCGTGAAATGAATAATGAAATCTATATGTTTAATTATTCGTTACTAACAAATACACGAATGTGTTGCAATAACGACACACTAAATTTCCCGTTTTCGAGGGAATGGGATTCTAAAAACGCTGTAAGTCAAAGAAAAATCACTAACACAGTAGGATGTCGGTAGAAAAGTATCTATTTAATTAAGGGCCCGTTTGATTCTCATTATTGTAGAATGAGAATGAAAAATATAGTCGTTATTGGGTTCCACACAAGAGATAAAAATTCAAAATTGATAGCTTGATGTGATGGATAACAGTCATATTTTTCATTTTTATGAATGAAAAATGAGAAACAAACGGAGGCTAAATCGTTAAAAATTCAATGGAAGCAGACAATTTGAGTCATCAATGGCTTTTGATCTGTATTTTATTGTGGGATTTATTTTTGTTCCATAAGTTCCTTTTAAAAGGGATTTTGGCTTTACAAGGCACAATATAGAAGGGGTATTGGGCCGTGAGGATGCCAAAAGTGAGAAGAAAATATAAAAGGGAATATATAGCAAAGTAACATATCATGCTTCAACTTTATTGATATGCTTAGTACCTCCTACAATTTGTGTTGGTACCTTTCACAAGTTTACATTCCTAAGAAGATGCGATCTCAAAGAATAAATTATGGGTATATGTAACAATAGATTAAACGAATAGCCTTGACGACAAACAACTATTAATTTGTTTTTATTCCATTCGTCTACTATCATTTTTCTTTAGTTAGAGATTTGAATGTAGTTGAATATCATCGGTTATATTAATTTTGCACGAGAGTCTTTTCTTCTTTTTTTAAGGAAGATAGTTATAAGAGGCTTATTCACAGCCTGTTTGCCCCCACTTTTTAGCCAAATTTTGACCGTTTCTTCACTGTACGTGGGCCCCGGCTGTGAGAGAACTAGTCTATAATTGCGGCTGAACGGTCAAGAAACAGATTAAAAGTCGGATGAAAATCTGGGCCAGACATGGCCTCAGTTTGTGAGCGTGAATAGAACTTGTGTGCAGTGTTTGACTTGATACACACGATTACACAAGGACGAAGTTAGAATTTCAAATTAGGGTAGACCAAAAAGTTTTTAAACTTGTCCTTAATCGACCCACAAGGACTTCGCATTCTTCACTTGAGTTAAAGTCTTCATGTCTTATCAAAAGAAAAAGCTTGTATATTCATGGCCTAAATATATTGTGTTTATATTTTCAATAAATGTTCTTACATGAAAATATTAAATAGAGCAAGCATAAATACTTCAAAAATATTGTATCAGTGCTTTAGTTCCTTCCCCTTGAAGGACCTGTTAGTTCCATGTTTGGCTAAGCTTCAAAATTAATTAAAAAGCAGAATAAGTTTTAGTAAAAAGTAATGTTATTCATCCCCAGTGGGGTTACAAACACAGTTTAGGTGGTTCTAAATGATAGGTGAAATGAAAAGTGAAACTAAATGACTTATCATTTAATGTCACACGAACGCAACACTTAAACTATGTTTGTAATCCAATGAAGCTGAATAGCTTTATCCTTTAGTAAATAATCTATTTAATCTTAGCTAAGCAAGCTGATTTGAGAGTTCAGTAAAAAGGAGTTAAGAAAATCTAGTCCTTCCAGATCCCAAGAAAAGGCATCCCAATGCTCTAAAACCTACTCTGAATATCGACCTAAATGTCTCACAATATTCTGAATCATTGCCAAGTACTGCTTTAATTGACGAAGTGCCCAATTCTTGGACCATATTACTGTCACAAGTGTCTGGTTTAGTTAGAAAATATAATTTTTAGCCCGTTTGAGTCAAATTCTTTTAAATTCATTTTCAACTACTATTTTTTTTTTAATAAAGTAATTTTGCATGTAATCCTACCATTTAACCACATATTTTTTTTAAAAATCACCTTTTACAAATCTACTCTAAAAAATGGGGCTCAAACAGATGCTTAAAATATTCTAATAAAAGTTAATGAATGTATGATAAAAATACTGATAAAAGTTGTGAATCATATGAAATATTTGATTAGAAATTTGAGATTTGAAAAAAATAAATTTTAAAAAATTTGGACCAAACATGGACTAAATAATCACCGAATTGAATCATTAAATTTAAATAAATCTAACGATCTCCATCATTTACATCTAAATCCTTAAAAATTTATATCATCACATCTAAAAATAACTTAGTGGGTGTTTGTTGGGAACTAAAATTAGACTGTCAGTATATTGTGATAGAAATTTTTGAAATGTGTGGTAGAAAAGTTGTGGGACCCATGAAAGATGTGGTTAATATTTATTGTTTGACTTTAATTTAGATTAAAATCTGATTTTAATTACCAGTTAAAATCACCAATTACCGTATGAGAAGTGGTTTTTTTCCCAAAGAAAAATAAAAAACAGGAATCACAAATCTTCTCTCATTCCCTTTTTTCCCACTGGCAATTCGCATATGAAGCCCCTGTTTGAGCCACATTATTTTTTTCATTTTAATTGTTCTACTCATTTTTAACAATACATTTTTCAGTAAAATAATATTTCCATCACATCAATAACTTTTCCTTCTTTTTTAATCACATATTCCCCATCACATCAGTTCAAAAAATGCATCGAAATGAATGATTCAACGCGACTAAATCATTTACAACAAATTTGACCGTATTTAGAAAAAACACCAAAAATTGTTTAAAAATCCATGTTACAAGATATTATAAATTTAATCACTCATATCTCCTTTAAAATATAAATGCCTGTTGAATTATGTCAAAAAAATTAATTATGAATCAGAGGTTTTATTTGTCTAGTCGAAGGAAAATACAAATGTTGGAAGCTAAAAAGTAGGAACGGCAAGTTTTGGGCATTTCCTGTCTCGATTGGGGAATCAAGGCGAGGACGGGGAACATAAACTATTTCAACTCTTATTTCTTTTTTTTATTATAATTTTATTATGGATTTAAATTTAAACTGTTTTAGTAATGTATAATTAGATAAAATAATAATAAAATGAAATGAAAAACGAAAATTTTTTACCCTCAGACCCGTCCCGTCACATGCAGTGTGACTGTGATGTTCCTTTTCCTATTAATGAAAAAAAAAAAATTAAATAGCAGAATTAAAAAAAGTTCATAAAAGAGTACTCAGTCATTTAATGGAATATTGTAGTGTTATTCAAGTCAATTTCTCCACCATTAGCGGCCCAGTTGATATAATATGGGCTCTGTGAGATTATTGAACTTTTATTGGAAAATTATAATAGTTCTTGGAAAAATACGGTTAAAGATAAATACCAATATGTAATGTCTCCCTAGAATATTTGGTGTAACATATCTCCTTTATTCAGTTAGTGAAATTTTATCTAATTATTGTAATATTTATTCATATATGTATTATAGCATGTTCCATTGGTTGTAGTACACACGAAATGGTACGTTCCATTAGTAGTGACATTTCTATGGAAATGTATATGCAGCAAATCGTATGCTTTGGTGATCTTAAGTCCTTCGCGAATTTTTTATATGCGTATCAAATCAATATAAGTTGGTTAAAACCAGATTAATTAACACTTACGATACTTTTCATGCATTATCAAGCTAATAAAATATTTTGTGAAAATCGCATCCACCACATTAAGTAATATCTTTTCGTATTCAATCTAGCTCTTTCAAAAAGAAAATATCGTATAACAAGTCGTACTTTTACACTTTTTAAGTGTTTGACGACATGTCCTAACAAAACAATCTACTTGGATTATGTGTTCCCACTTTGGCCTAAAAATTTTACATGGACAATCTTTGATAGATTTTCTTCAACATCCCCACTTGCCATCATAATAGATTTCTATATACATATTAAATATATGTTGTAGACTATTTCTTTACGATTTCATTTCAACCCCACATAGACATAACATATCGAGTTCTTTTTTTCAAGCGAACATCTGGTTTGCAATATAGCATATGATAATCTCGATAATATAATAATGATGCATTGCATTTATTTTTATCAACATTCTTTAATGTACATTTCGGCGTGCTGTGTGTCGCAACTATATCTATACCGCACCAGTCAAAATATTTAGTTGAATAACATAAGACTTGTGACCATAAATCGACTACAACGGGGATATCATATGATTAAATGTTGACATGATGCATAAAAATATTGTCGTATATAAAATAAGATTTAAAAGATTGTTATCATGATTAATGGTATAACAAATAAAATGAGATATTTAATAATTAATTTTGCTAAACTACGCGCAACAAAATATTCAATTATTATCCCAACTAACATATAAAAATCATGAAAGTCACTAGCATTAATCAAGAAATAATGTCATTATTACCAATGGTGAAAATTATGCTCACAATAAAAAATTGAACAAGTGATCTATCAAACATCAGGTTGCAAGTGACCATTTAGTAGATGTATATACTTTAACCAAATAATATAATGGTCCGCATGGAAGGTGACGCAGATCCATACATCACCCTAATACTTTCCAAAAATATAAGTCCAGTCTTTATTTTAGCCAGTGATGATCTGATTTTCAATATGTCCAAAGAACAATTAGCACATGAAAATTCATTAAATTGAAGAAGCTTCATGCTCTTGAACCTGTATACAATCGTTCTTATTAATTTTGTTTTTGTACCACGATCATCCAACCAGTCATTCCGAACAATTAAAATCTCTACTCATTGAACTTCTAGTTTTAGTACTTGCTCCAATTGTACTACTATACGAATAGTAACAATTATGACACATAAAAATTCAATAAGTTCCTTTTTATTTAGTGAAAAATAAATTACTAATAAATGTAAAATTTGCCCCTCCATATCACATAATATTGGCTCTTTTGGAGCCTAACAATTAGATTTACAAAATTTTATGTGTGTTAGCTCCCTTCATCTCTCTCTCTCTCTCTCTCTCTCTCTCTCTTTTTGAGAGCTTGATCTAGCTCAACTAGATATTGAAATATACGACATGTATGTGACCATTACCTTTACACCCAAATATAAATTATACTATTGGGAAGCTTTTCTTTTTTTCTCATAATGAGTGCTTTTCCTAAAAGTGTCATTTTTATATATAATCCTTTCATATTTTCAATCATTGTCATTCAAATTTTTCACTTATTTTGATAATCTCAGAAGATTAGCCATCATTCTTTTGAATTCAAAGAAAAAAAAATCTCAACAGAAAACTCAAATTCTTATTTTGATAATCCAGACAAAAAAGATAGCGACCATTGTTTTTAATTCAAGAAAATAAAATAAATATAATCCCAATAGAAAACTCAAATTATTCGAACTGAAATTTCTTATTCATACTATTTGAATTCAAAAGGCACAATATCAAATAACTCAAACACAAATCAAGAATCTTTCAAATACTAAATTCATCAATTTTAGAGCACAGTATCAAATAACCCAAACACAAATCAAGAATCTTTCAAATACTAAATTCATCAATTTCACAGCACAATATCAAATAACCCAAACACAAATCAAGAATATTTCAAATACTAAATTCATCAATTTCACAATCAAGAATATTTCAAATACTTTTTAAAAATTCTTCATCAAATATTGCTATGTTTGTATGCATTTGCTCTAATGGTGTCTCTTTCATTGTTGTTTTGACTTTAGTTGAAAAAGATATTATATGAAGATTATGGTTTTATAAAAAGGTCCAAAAGAATTTAATAAAATAAATATTAGATGATGAATTTAGAGTGATAAATATTTATTTAATTTTATATGTCTATTTAAAAAAATTTACTTAATGTTAAAAATATAATATAATTTTCTTTTTAAAAGACAATAGTGCATGTAAATAGCGGTTTCCTGAAAGAGTAAGAGAAGACAAGTAATGAGAGAAAATCATAATTTAATTATAATGTTATGACAAGCGTTACAATCTCAACATACTTTACTTTGGAATAGAAAGAAGAGTCATCTAGACTTCTAGATAAGACCAACTAGTCATTTATCATTATCTATTAGTTTACAATAAGAATTAAAGTATATATGTGTACTTATTAATCGTAGAATCAATTCTTAAAATAGTACCAATTGTTGTAAAATAATGAGATAATTATTTAGTATTATCATGATTCATATATAAGTTTTATCTAGTGTAGAAATTATCATTTTCATTCAAATTTTAACTCTCATTTTGAACCTTATAAATACAAGTATTGATTCTCAATAATATACACAATTGAGTTTTCTCTTATATTTTCTTTTCTTCTTGTTCTATTACTTTTATTTCATAACATGTTATCAACACGAAAGTTTAATTCTTCAAAATCTAGTGAATGTCGTAAATTATTAAACGGAATTGAAAGAAATCTACCGCAATCAATTTCTTCTTTTTTCTTCTAGCTTTCTATCGAATTTTTTAAAAATCTACCTGTCGAAACAATTATATCAATTGTGTGCCAACATTGAATTTTCTCCTTGCCAATTCATGTGTGAATTTCACCAATTTCCCATTATTGAATTTGTATTAATTCTGTCAATTGTCTGCTAGCATAATTTTTGTGCTCCAATTCGTCTATATATGCAGTTAATTTCTAATTATTTTTTTTGCAAATCATTAACTATATCCAATATATTCAATTCTTGTTTATTCTTTTATTTAATCAATTCATGTATAGTTTATTTATGTCTGTATGATAATTAATATTTTTAACCTGATTAGATATTTTAAATGTTATTTCATAAATTCAAGTTGATAAATTATTATGTTGTTGCTCTTGAAGTAACACAATATTATAATTAATATTCCATAAAAATATTAATCGTAGATTTATCGATTACAAATAATCTGTAATTGCCAATGAGGTAACACGACATTATAATTGATATGCTAGAAGAATATTACTCGTTCATGAAAAGAATCAATTATAATTTTCAATATTCGAGAAAAATATTGATTTATATTACTGTTGAAAAAGTAATAGTAAAATACAACGTACTTCCGAAATAGTACATGTTTCGAAACATATATCATTTTTAATTAATGTTTATCCTTGAAGGAAAACATATAACTCATATCATGTTGACATTGACTACGTGATTATTAATTATGTGATGTTTAATCATATTTTTTTGAAACAAACTATATTTTCTTTTGCTTTATTGTGTAGTTAATCAAATGGAAAATATCACAAACTTGAGTTTGTTGCACTTGACATATTTGGCGAAAATAATCTGTTATGGGTTCCTGATACTGATATTCATTTTGTCTTAAAGGGTTTGGAAGAGATAATAAAAGAAGGAAGCAAAGAATTGCTATAAAATTGTGCAAATTCAATTATCTTCCTTCATCATATTTCCATGATGAATTGAAAGTTGAATACCTTATTAAGAAAGATTTACAAGTTCTTTGAAAAAATTTGATTGAAAGATTTGATCATCAAATGACTATAGTCATCCCCAAAACCCACTATGAGTGGATGCACCTTTGTTTGCAAGATTTCAAAACTGTTAGTGAATACAAATTTGAACTGTTCAGAATATGTTCAAAAATTAACTTTGTGTGGAGAAAAAATCACTGATGAATATATGTTAAAGAAAATGTTTTCTACTTTTCATGCCTCGAATGTGCTCCTACAACAACATTAACGTGGGCATGATTTCAAAAAGTACCCAGAACTCATATCTTCCATGCTCGTGGCTGAGCAAAATAATAAATTGTCGATGAAAAATCATAGATTACGTCTAATTGGTTATGTACCATTGTTTAAAGCAAATGGTATTGCATTATCTGAAGTAAATGCAATATCAAGACAATGATGTGGACACGAATTTGGACGTGTACGAATAAACCATTGGCGAAATAATCAACAAAGATATCAGCAATAAGACAATAATTTCAAAAGACACAAAGCAAACGAAAGTAGCACATCGAAAAAGGAGCAGGAAAAAAGTTGCTTTAGATATGAAATGGATATGAAATGAAATTAGCATTGAGCACGCACATGTCGTTTGGCAAAATATTTTGTGGATCTTTACCAAAAATCAATAAAAGAAAGGGAAAAGTTGTTGTTTATAATGGTCTAATTGATTTGACTCATTTGGATATCTTTGATTTTTTTTACTGATTTAAATGAGAACATTAGTTATTTGATTGGGGATAGTGTGAAGGAAGATATAGATTAATTTACTTTCTAATATTTCCCTTTGTTTTAGAAATTCAATTTGAAATAGTTTTTTACTTTTCACAAAAATTTGAAATTTTATTATGTATCATTAATTTCATAATATTGAATTATGTTTATTCCTTTAAATTTAAATTCAAATTTTTTAAAATAATATATATTTTGTTATATTTATAGATTCATGAATTGTAAAGATATATGTTTGACTGATAGTGCAACCACACATGCTATTTTTCAAAGAAAAAATTACTCTTTGAACTTAACATTAGCGAAAAATAATATTAATACGATATTAGGTGCATCAAATATCGTTAACGGCCTCGAAAGAGCTTGTATTATTTTACCAAATAGTACAATATTATATATTGACGATGCACTTTATTCTAGCAAATTCAGAAGAAATTTTATTAGTTTTAAAGATATCCGCTGCAATAGATATCACATTGAGGCGATACAAGAAAATAGTATTTAATATCTCTATATAACTTCTTTTGTAACTGGCCAGAAGCAAATAAAAGAAAAATTTCATGCACTCACATTTGACATTTACTATACATTTATAAAAATGATTGAATCAAATATTGTTTCGGACCAAAGTTCGTTGATCCAAAAAGTTTTATACTTTGGCATGATCGAATTGGATATCCAAGAACTATAATGATGCGTCGAATAATAAATAACACACATGGACATCATTTAAAGAACTATAAGATTATTTTACCTAATGATTATTTATGTGTAGTTTCTTCGCAAGGTAAGTTAGTCATTAGACCTTCGACTACTAGGGTTAATATTGAACCTCCAACTTTCTTGAAAAAAAATTCATGGAGATATATGTGAACCAATTTACCCCACCATGTGGACCATTTCATTATTTTATGGTATTAATTCAATCAAGATAATTTGTCTTGATAATGCTAGTGAATTTAGATCACAAACATTCAATGATTATTGTATGTCAATTGGGATTGTTATTAAACATTCGGCTAAACATGTCCATACACAAAATGATTTAGTGGAGTCGTTTATTAAACGTCTACAACATATTGTCATACCATTACTCATGAAAACAAAACTCCCAGTTTCTGTTTGGGGTTATGATTACACCCAAAGAATAATGTGATAGTTGTAGTGGAGTTTTGGGGTGTCGTATTCACGTGAAGATGGAAAAATTATCAAGAATTCCAAAAAGGGATGAATTATCCTCTTTGGTGTGTAGTAAAATTCAATATTTGAAATGTGAAATTAGAATCAATAACTTGAGATAGTGAAGCGTCGAAATACGCTCAATTGTGTTGGATCGATCACATCAATTATTCATTTTATAACTTAATTAGAAAATTTTCATCTCAACTCTCTAATCGGAGGATTTATCGTGAAAACGAATTTAATTCACAAATGTAATCCTAAAATCTAGAATTATGATATATTCGTACAATTTTATTGGAATAAGATCATAGATCGATCATATAAATCAAGCATAAGGCAGTAATCAATCTGCCAATAAAGTAATATTGAGATTAAAATTCAACAATCATTCAATAGAAAGAGCACGATTAGATCTATAAAGGACTCGATAAAAGTTAAACCAATCTCAATAATAAGTAATTGAAATTAAAATTCAACAAATAGTTTAATTTAACAATGGAAAAAGCATGACTGAATCCATGAAAAATTTTGTAAATGTTAAACCGATTTCAATGTAAATTAATGAAAAGAAAAGTCTAAATACTAGAATTGTTCAACAATAAAAAAAGCAATTACATGAATAAATTGATACGAAATCTCGGAATCCTACGAGTTATTTCCTTACTTCACTTTGGTTTTTAGTTCCTCATGACTTTCTTTAGCAAAAAGAGATGAAAGAATGATGAATAATGAGGAATGATGCATTTGGGAACGTTTTGGGATCTTTTAGGGTTGAAAGATCGTGCCACAATAAGCTACCATAAGTGTTTGAGTTGTAGAAGGAAACTTGAAATTTAGCGCATAGAAATGACCTATGCGACCGTACAGTTCAAACCCATGCGGTCGTATAGAACAAATTATTTCGGCCTCTTGATTCGCTTAAGACTTCTGTACGATCGCATGGATTTATAACCATGCGACCGCATGGTTTTACCTTTTTTTCGTCAGACAACTTTTAGTATTTTAGCCATAAGTTTCTTTCCTAATGTCCAATTGAGGTGATTTAAGATGGGTTGGAAAACTAATGCAAAGGTCTACAACTTTACTTCAGATATAAACTTCCAATTCGATCATCCACCATGTCAAACAAGATTCTCAATATGAGGCTGAAAACTGGTGCAAAACTTTTTCAGCTTGAAAATTGATATGCGGTAATTTTTTTGCTGTATTCGTTCCCTTTGACTCATTTCCTTATCCAATTAACCTCTAATACTCTCAAATTTTCATTACAAGGTTGGAAACAAGTTTAGAATATTTTACTCTTTAGTCCTTGAACTTTCACTTTCTCCATTTTGGTCCTTTTTTCACTTGTTTCTCCTTATTTCCTCTTCATTCATCACTTTGTCCTACGAAACGTAATTTACATAGAATTAAGGTATATTCCAACATAATAATCAACAATTATCCATGTTTTGACAGTACGATAAGTGTGTAAAAACCTATCAAACATTCCCAAACTTGAATTATTGTTTGTCCTCAAACAAAAGAATATAACTCAACTTTATGTACAACATGTCATGTCTCAGGATTGGAATTCGCTAATCAAACAAATGAACAATTATAACAGTGCAAAAACTAAATAAATATCCACCTATTACATGCATAACTCGACGTGTATGTGTGACAACTCATGTCAACATATTAAGATTGTGATTGGTTCACACCTGACCCATAGTAGTCAAATATATCCTTACTTTGCTCGAAAGATACACACCCCCCAAACTTATACATTTCACTCAATTTTCTTAGGGTGCATCCTAAGTTGTACTTATTCAATTCTATTCTTATCCTCTCTTAGTTTGGATAAACCTCACTCTTACAAGTTCACACTTCAACAAGTTAAGATTCTCCTATATTTTTTATTGCTTCAACCCTTAAGACTAAACTAAGTTACTTGCTTCTGACCATAGGGCACCAAATTTTGAATCACCCTCACAGGCTTAATCACCCGAATTATATAGGCTCGAAAAAAAATTTTATTCACTTAAAGATTAGTGCAATGCCCATTTTCTTTTAGACATTTAGTTTCTAAAACTAACCTCTAACTTAAAACTTTCACGTCGTTTTCATCTCATTAGATTTTAAATGATCCACACAAGAGTTTCATGTACGGAATCCCTACTCATCTCAACGTTTCCTTGTAACAGTTCGATCATCTCCAAACTAACTTATAGTTGGATTATGGAGTAATACACTAGATGTTACTTGGGTTTAGTTACTACATTCAACTATCCTCTACATAATGAACCGTATCACTAACTCAATATGCCAAACACGAGTAACGTGCATAGAGAATGTCAAATTTTACATAAACAGATTTAGATTAATCTAATACTACACTATTTTCAATAATCACAATTGATACTTATTCCAATAATCACATCATAGACGGCATAGTTATCAAACCCACGCAAGCATACAAAACTATGATTATAATCTAATGCTAAGAGATAAAAGTTAGAAATAAACGAAATTTTTTTTTTCACACAAACATGCAAATATTGCAGTAAAATGACGAATGTTCCACTCTCAAACTTAATTGAAACTCCATGATACTTATACAAATCATATGCAATTCACAATAAAATCCAACAGATCCTCCCCCAACTAGAATTTTGCATTGTCCTCAATGCATAAACATGAAAGTCAAATGAAAAGATATCACAAAATTGATGTAGTGAATCAACATAAACTTGAATGATAGGAAGCTTGAAAGTACTTAATGGACTGGTAATACAAAGAAAATGACAGAAATTAACTAGAATATAAATGTAAAAGTAAACAGCAAAAGAAAGCAACGAACTCTCATTAGGTTGCCTCCCAAGCAGCGCCTTTGTTTATTGTCATTGGCTCGACCCAAAGTTTCCTCCTTCAGCGTGGTTTCAATTTTCTTTGTAGTGCACTCAGCTCCTTGGACATAATCACCTGTAATGTTCCTCCGCCTCATCAAATACATGCTTGAGGTGACTAGAGGAAAGCTTAAAATCATGAGTGGGGCCTGCAACACAAAAGGTAAAGTCCTCTCATTAGAAACTGGTAATGTAAAATAAGAATTATTACCTGACTCTTGATCCTCACTCTCAAGATGTTTATTGATAGGGACGTCCAATCCATCCGGTTCTAGAATTTTCTGTGCCGGTCCAAGAAATACCTCCTGAGTGAGTACATCAATCATGTAGGTTTGATGACACTCGTCATCTTCCATTGGCTGCTTTGTGATGTGGAAAATACTGACTTCTAGATTCATATTCCCAAATGATAGTTTCATAAGATCATTCATATTATTAATCAGAGTATTAGTAGTAGCAAGAAAATGTCTACTAAGAATAATATGAATTTTAGAATCAACATTCACATCAACTTTTACATCCAAAACCAATAAATCAACAGGGTAGTAAAATTTCTCAATTTGAATCAAGACATCCTCAACCACTCCCCTAGGTCTAATAGTGGACCTATCAGCTAATTGTAGAGCTACAGATGTAGGCTTCATCTCACCTAATCCTAACGACAAGTAAATAGCATAAGCTATGAGATTGACACTAGCCCTTAAATCAAGAAGAGCTTGTCCAAACTCACGATTCCCGATGATGCAAGAAATTGTAGGACAACTAGGGTCCTTATATTTTGGTGGGACTCTTTGTTCAATCATAGCGCTCGCTTGTTCAGTCAAGAAAGCGATTTTCTTGACATGGTGTTTCCTTTTGACAGTGCATAAGTTCTTAAGGACTTTGGCATAAGTAGGAACCTGTGAAATCACATGCAAGAGAGGCAAATTAATTTTTACTTGCTTTAGGAGTTCTAAGATCTCATTATGTTGACCAGCAGATTTTGGGGTAAACTTAAGAGCTAGTGGGAAAGGTACTCTTACTGAATTTTTCACTACCTCCTCATTGGGGCTACTCTCTTCAGGTTCACTAGACTTTTTTTCAGTTTCCCTAGGTTAGGGGATTAGTTCTATGACTTTCCTTGATTTAGTGATTATGGCATTCACTTCCCTAAGATTATTTTCATTTGAACCCGAGGTTTGTGCCATGTGTTGCTCTTTGGGATTTAGTTGAGATTGAGTTGGGAATTTTCCCTGTTCTACTACAGCTAAGGCACTAGTTAATTTGGACATATGATTTTTGATTTCCTTATTTTCCTCAACAATTTGGGTAATCATAGTCTCAAATTTTTATTGATTTTACTTTGTGCCTCAATGAATGCATGTAGGGTGTCTTCTAAAGAGTTCCTAGAAGTTGTGGGCTGGTATGAAGGTGTATTAAAAATTTAGGTGGCTGGGTAGGTTGTTGGTTTTCAGATTTCCAGCTGAAGTTGGGATGACTCTACCACCCCTAATTATAGGTACCAGAAAAGGGAACATAAGTTTTGTTATATATGCCTAAGGCATTGCAATATTTCTGATAAACCCCCTCATCTCAGCGAGAGTAAAACATTTATGTGCTGGATGATCAATTCCACCACCACACACAATTTGGTCCAGAAGATTCAACACGAACAACGGTAGGTGTACGCTTTGAGTTCTTAGTGCGTACGGTTACAATTTCTCTAGTTAAAGCTTCTACTTTAGCCCTTAGACTATCTTCTTCTCTAAGATGACAAATGTCTGCACTAGAAGGATTTCTTATGGGTCGTGACCTATTAGTGTTATCAGTGGCGCTAGGGCCAGTCCAGGTGTGAGCTTTTTCAACTAAATCATCTAAGTACTCTATGGCCTCATCAAGATCTTTTGCAAGAACTCACCATTACACATCATCTTAATAAATTGACGCTCCCTATATGTTAATCCCTCATAAAAATAACTCATTATACGCCAACTCTCATAATCATGATGGGGCAAAGAGCTTGCAACTCTTTGTATCTCTCCCATGCTTGGTATAAGGTTTCACGGTCTTTTTGAGCGAATAAAGAAATTTGCTTTTTTAGAACACTAGTTTTATGATGGGGAAAATATTTGTTGAAAAAAGCTTGATTCATTTCACCACATGTTCCAATCGAACGTGGTCTTAGCGAATACATCCATCTTTTTGCTCTATCTTTAAGTGAGAATAGGAAAAATTTAAGCTTGAGTGCATCCTATGTACCATGTTGATTGTGGAATGTTGCAATCACCTCCTCAAATTTCCTAATATGCACGTATGGATTTTCATTTTCAAGTCAATGAAAAGTGGGAAGAAATTGAATCATTCCCGGTTTAAGGTCCATACGCTACCCATATTAGGTGGAAAAATAATACATGATGGTATGGATGTGCGTGTGGGATGAAAATAATCGTGTAAAGTTCTAAAAGGTGTATCGTACTCACTATCAGACATGGTATTGTGTGATGAAGTATTAGTTTTGACAGATGCACAATTAAAAGTAGGGTTAAAAAGAGATTTGAACTCTATATCAGGTCTGTCAGCAAATCTTCCTCGCTCTCTTCGATATCTGCTCATGAAACACAAAGAAAAATAAAATAAAGTGAAAATTATAAATAATAAATAAAATAATAAATTGAAATAAAGGAGTTAGGAAAGGAACGAAGTCGCTCTTTCACAATTGAATCCCTTAATTTCTTGTACTGTCTCCTCGATAACGGCGTCAAAATTTAATTACGCCCAAAAAATAATGCGGTAGTTGTAGTGAAGATTTGGGATGTCGTATTCACAGGGAGATGGAAAAATTATCAAGAATTCTAAAAAGGGATGAATTATCGTTTTCAATGTGTAGTAAAATTCAATATTTGAAATATGAAATTAGAATTAATAACTTGAGGTAGTGAAGCGTCGAAATTTCCTCAATTGGATTGAATCGATTACATCAATTATTCATTTTATAACTCAATTAGAGAATTTTCATCCCAACTCCCTAATCGGAGGATTTATCGTGAAGATCAATTTAATTCACAAATATAATCCTAGAATCTAGACTTATGATATATTCGCACAATTTCATTGGAACAAGATCAAAGATCGACTATATACATCAAGTATAAGGCAATAATCAATCTGCCAATAAGTAATATTGAGATTAAAATTCAACAATTCTTTCAATCATTCAATAGAAAGAGCACGAATAGATCTATAAAGGACTTGATAAAAGTTAAACAAATCTCAACAATAAGTAATTGAAATTGAAACTTAACAAATAGTTTAATTTAACAATGAAAAAAGCATGATGAATCCATGAAAAATCTTGTAAATGTTAAGCCGATTTCAATGTAAATTAATGAAAAGAAAAGTCTAAATACTAGAATTGTTCAACAATGAAAAGAGCAATTACATGAATAAATTGATGCGAAATCTCGGAATCCAACGAGTTCTTTCCTTGCTTCACCTTGGTTTTTAGTTCCTCATGAGTTTCTTGAGTAAAAAGAGATGAAAGAATGATGAATAATGAGGAATGAGGCGTTTTGAGACATTCTGGGGTCTTTTAAGGTTGAGAAATCGTGTCACAATAAGTTACCATAAGTGTTTGAGTCATAGAAGGAAACTTGAAATTTCGCGCACAGAAATGACCATGTGACCGCACAGTTCAAACCTATGCGGTCGCATAGAACAAAGTATTTCAGCATCTTGATTCGCTGAAGGCTTTTGTGCGATCGCATGGATTTATAACCATGTGACCGCATGGTTTTACCTTTTTTTTTTCACCGGACAGCTTTTAGTATTTTAGCCATAACTTTCTCTTCTGATATTAGATTGAGGTGATTCAAGATGCGTTGGAATGCTAACTCAAAGGAATACAATGTTGCTTCAGATGTAAACTTCCAATTCGATCATCAAACTTGTCCAAAAAGAGTTTCAATATGAAGCTGAAAACTGGTGCAAAACATTTTCAGCTTGAAAGTTGATATGTGGTAATGTTTTGGCTGTATTCGATCCCTTTGAATCCCTTCCTTATCCAATTGACATCTAACACTCTCGAATATTCATCACAAGGTTGGAAACAGGTTATTATATTTGCACTTTAGTCCCTGAACTTTCACTTTCTCTATTTTGGTCCTTTTTTACGTGTTTCTCCTCATTTTTGCTACATTCATCACTTTGTCCTGCAAAACGTAAATTACATAGAAATAAGCTATATTTCAACATATTAATCAACAAGTTTTCATATTTTAACAATACGATAAGTGTGTAAAAACGCACTTATCAGGTTATGCCATATTACATGCTACATCACTGGCTCGTATAAGACAAATTGCTTATTATCAATATTCATCTTTGCAACTTGCATTTGATCATAAACCTAATATTTGACCTATGGATTTTTGGTTGTGCTGTCCAAATCCCCATTTCACCCCCACGACGTACTAAAATGGGTCTTCAACGAAAACTTGGGATTTATGTAGGTTTTATTTTAACAATTAATTATTATGTATCTTGAGCCTTTAATGGGTGAGTTATTTACTGCAAGTTTTGTATATTTTCATTTTGATAAAATGACTTTCCAACTTTGGGAGAAAAAAATACATCCTGAAAACGAGGTAAATCTCTTAGAATGAAAAAAATATATTTCATTTTGATCCCGCAACAATCAATGTGAGTAAGAGATTGAAAACAAATTATTCATCGGCAAAGAGTTGCAAATTAATTAACTGATGTATTTGTTGACATAAGTAAAGTGACAAGTCATATATTCCAACAAAAAATATTCCACCAAAATTGACGTCTCTATAGGACAATTTGTTGTAACAAATAAATCTTAAATACGCCAGAAGTGTGGTCGATCAATTAGTTCAAAAGACTTTATGCCTCGAAAAAGAAAAGTACAATAAAAAAACCAACCAAACATTTCGTAAGAAGTAACATTAGAAAAGATTGATCAATCCAATATTGAAAATATGTTTCCTGAAGAACCACAAGCGTCCAAAAATAATAAGATTTCGATAAATTATATGTTATCTCATAAATTATGATAATGAAATAATGTTATTATAAAGAATATTTTCACATTTAACGTAACTCATGATATTATGAGAAATGATGATCCCGAATCATAGTTAAAAACTATCGACATAGAAATGATTGGTCGACATAGAAATAAAGCCGTATATGCGGAATTGAATTCCTTAGAGAAACAGAAAGTGTTTGTACTTGTAGTTCTAACACCTAAAAATGTAGTATAAGACAAATTGCTTATTATCAATATTCATCTTTGCAACTTGCATTTAATCATAAACCTAATATCTTGACCTATGAATTTTTGGTTGTGCTATCCAAATCCCCATGTCACCCCCACGACATACTAAAATGGGTCTTCAACGAAAACTTGGGATTTATGTAGGTTTTATTTTACCATCTATTATTATGTATCTTGAGCCTTTAATTGGTGAGTTATTTACTGCAAGTTTTGTATATTTTTATTTTGATGAAATGGATTTCCAACTTTGGGAGAAAAAAATACATCCTGAAAACGAGGTAAAATCTCTTAGAATGAATAAAATATATTTCATTTTGATCCCGAAACGATCAATGCGAGCAAGAGATTGAAAACAAATTATTCATCGGCAAAGAGTTGCAAATTAATTAACTGATGTATTTGTTGACACAAGAAAAGTGACAAATCATATATTCCAGCAAAAAATATTCCACCAAAAATTGACGTATCTGTAGGACAATTTGTTGTAATAAATAAATCTTAAATACGCCAGAAGTGTGGTCGACCAATTAGTTCAAAAGACTTTATGCCTCGAAAAAGAAAAGTACAATAAAAAAACCAACCAAACATTTAGTAAGAAGTAACATTAGAAAAGATTGATCAATCCAATATTGAAAATATATTTCCTGAAGAACCACAAGCGTCCAAAAATAATAAGATTTCGATAAATTATATGTTATCTCATAAATTATGATAATGAAATAATGTTATTATAAAGAATATTTTCACATTTAACGTAACTCATGATATTATGAGAAATGATGATCCCGAATCATAGTTAAAAACTGTCGACATAGAAATGATTTGTCAACATAGAAATAAAGCCGTATATGCGGAATTGAATTCCTTAGAGAAACAGAAAGTGTTTGTACTTGTAGTTCTAACACCTAAAAATGTAATCTCCATAGGATACAAATGGTTTTTTTGTATAGAAGAGAAATGAAAATAATAAAATTACAAAATACAAATTCCGACTCGTAACTCAAAGTTTTTCACAAAGACCTTGAATTTATTATAAGAAAACATATATCTCGTAATGGACACCATCACTTTTAGATTTTTAATTAGCTTGACTGTGTCAAGAAGGCTCATATGCACTTTATGGATGTAGTAACTGTCTATTTGTATGGTTCACTTGATAGTGACATATATATGAAAGTCCCCGAAGAACTTGAAGTGCAGAAATAAATGATACATACCTGAGAACCATGTTTTCAATTAAATTGTAAAGATCATTATATGGATTGAAACAATTTGTAAGCATGTGGTATAATCGTCTTAGGGAATATTTATTGAAGGAGGATTATAAAAATGACGATATCAGCCCATGTGCCCACATAGCCGTACGAAGGCACTACAATGGGGAATATCCAATAGTAGATAAAAGAAGACGTGGAAACTTAGATCAGGTTGTATTGTAACTAAGAGAACCATATCACTTAGGATAGGACAAATTAGGCTAGCACTAGAGAGGCCTAGAGTTTGAGCTAATATTGGTTAGAAAAATACTTCTTAAATTACCGTTAATCGCATGCCAGAATGGAAGGGGATGAAATATAATAATGGCAAAGCACTAGCATTTTAGGTTGATCACTAGTCCCTATCTAGTAAGGTAGGTGGCTATAGCATTTTTGAACCACACGAGCTTTACTCTATAAAAGAATATCTCTTGCACAGTACACGTACGAAGTCGACAAATAGAGGTAAATGCCCATTGCACCCCACTGCTATCGGCACTGTCGAAATGTACTTCTGCAACCGTTCTTGATGCGAACCCATTATAAATAATAGTTACGAAACCCACACAAGATTGATTTTACTGCACGTTTTGTATATTGTCATTTTGATGAAACGACTTTCCAACTTTGGAAGGAAAAAAATACTTCCTGAAAACGAGGTAAAATCTCTTAGAATAAAAAAAGTCTATTTCATTTTGATTCCCGCAGCAATCAATCTGAGCAAGAGATTGAAAACAAATCATTTATCTGCAAAGAGTTTCAAATTAATTAAAGGATGTATTTGTTGACACAAGAAAATTGACAAGTCATATATTCCACCAAAAATTGACGTCTCTCTGTAGGACAATTTGTTGTAACAAATCAATCTCAAATACGCTAGAAGTGTGGTCAACCAATTAGTTCAAAAGACTTTGTACCTCGAAAAAGAAGTACAATAGAAAAACAAACCAAAAATTTCGTAAGAAGTGACATTAGAAAAGATTGATCAATCCAATATTGAAAATATGTTTCCTGAAGAACTACAAGCGTCCAAAAATAATGAGATTTCGATAAATTATATGCTATCTCATAAATTATGGAACGAAATAATGTTGTTATAAAAAATATTTTCACATTTAACGTGGCTCATGATATTATGAAAAATGATGATCCCGAATCATAATCTGTTAAAAACTGTCAACATAGAAATAATTGATCAAAATAGAAAGAAGTCATACATGTGGAATTGAATTCTTTAGAGAAACAGAAAGTGCTTGTACTTGTAGTTCTAACACCTAAAAATGTAATCTCCATAGGATACAAATGATTTTTTTGTATAGAAGAGAAATTAAAATAATGAAATTACAAGATACAAATTCCGACTCGTAACTCGAGGTTTCTCACAAAGATCTGGAATTTATTATAAGGAAACATATATCTCGGACACCATCACTTTCAGATTTTTAATTAGCTTGATTGTGTCACGAAGGCTCATATGCACCTTATGGATGTAGTAACTATCTATATGTATGGTTTACTTGATAGTGACATATATATGGAAGTCCTCGAAGAACTTAAAGTGCATAAATAAATTATACATCCCTGAGAACCATGTTTTCAATTAAATTGCAAAGATCATTATATGAATTGAAACAATTTGCAAGCATGTGATATAATCGTCTTAGCGAATATTTATTGAAGATGGATTATAAAAATGACAATATCAGCCCATGGGCACACATAGCCATACGAAAGCACTACAATGGGGAATGTCCAATAGTAGATAAAAGAAGACGTGGAAACTTAGATCAAGTTGTGTTGTAACTAAGAGAACCATATCACTTAGGATATGACAAATTAGGCTAGCACTAGAGAGGCCTAGAGTTTGAGCCAATATTGGTTAGAAAAATACTTCTTAAATTACCATTAATTGCATGCCAGAATGGAAGGGGATGAAATATAATAATGGCAAAGCACTAGCATTTTGGGTTGATCACTAGTCCCTATCTAGTAAGGTAGGTGGCTATAGCGTTTTTGAACCACACGAGCATTACTCTATAAAAGAATATCCCTTGCACAGTACACGTACGAAGTCGACAAATAGAGATAAATGCCCATTGCAACCCACTACTATCGACACGGTCGAAATGACTTCTGCAACCGTTCTTGATGCGAACCGATGTATAAATAACAGTTACGAAACCCACACAAGATTGATTCAACCCAAAAAATTCAAGAAATAAACGTTTAAGCTTGATTCAAAAATATTGAACCAAGGAAACAACACAATCGCCGACAATATGCTGACCTCGTGATTACAAGACTCAAAAATCTCACTCGATTTGTTCGAACACCACGAGAAAATAATCTTGATAAGTTCAGAATTAATTGGATGAAGAACACAAATAAAGCAATAATGCCTTGCAATAATCTCTCAATAATTGTATATTTTACACTAAATAAAATGAGTGATATTTATAAGGAACCCATAAAACCTAACTAGAAAACGGAATTAATATTCAAAATATCAAGAATTACCATAAAACTAGAGTTTTAAATAAAATAAGATTCTTTCCAAAAATTAAAAAATTTGGTGCCGAATTCGTACTATGCGACCGCATAGTGTTGTAGCATGCGGTCGCATTGTTCAAAAAAATTGCCTCCTTTGAGTCTCGGTATAGAGGCATGCGGTCGCATGCCTAGTGTAACTATGCGCTCCCATAGTTAATTTTTCCAACTTTCTCGTACGCTACTTGAATCAAGTTGATCCGTTTTGTTTCTTCTTCCAAATCCAACATGAAACTTGTTCATTTACTTGTTGTGATCAATGTTTCGTCCCCCGTTGCTTGAGCAAGCAATCGCATAGCCTCCTTCACTCGCGACCTAGTCATCGATTCTCCCTCAACGATCAATTGATCCTTATCCAGATTTGCTCTCGTATCATGGATCACATCAGTTCTTGTGGCGGTGATGGTGGTGGTTGGAGTTGAAGTTAGAATATGATACAATATTATTTTTCCATTCATCACCCTCCATGTATAGTTCACCTCCCGCTGCTTCGCTCTCGCTTCACAAACTTTTATGTTTAGTTTTGGCCCCTCCATATCATTAATGCAATATGATGTACTTGATTTCTCCATTGAAATGAATGAAAATATAATTAAAAGTAGTATTAGAAAATAAAACTTTTTAAAAAAGTAATTAGTACTAGGCTATTCCTGGGCCTAAAGATTGGGCTTAATATTGGGTGATAATAGCCCATCTTCGTTCCTGTTTAAATTTGACCACAATGCATATTCAATTAGGCTCAAAGACGCATCAAGTTCTATATGGCCCTAACTTATCTCGTCATGATCACCTCATTTAAAATTTTAAACTAAATGACTCTGCATCTATTGATATAATATCCTCAACTATCACTTTCAAACAAAGGATGTTGAAAGAGGGAATAACTTTCGAACAAAATAGTGTTGATTGCCAGGCTACTAGCATTGATGTCAATTGTTGCCACCCCCACGACCCACATGTATGGAGGAAAAATTTTGGAGGTTAAACCGTCAATTTTGTCGGTAAAATGACCAATTTTAACATTCTTTTAACGGGTTCAAAATCTTAAATTTTTTATGTACATAAAATCAAACTGAATTTCGAATTGATTTGTGATTTATGATTTCGAATCGATTTGTCTAACTTGATTTGTGCAACGTTGCTTTAGATTTCTATGCTCCAAGATAAGAGTATCTCCAAGAGAATCTCTATTTTTAAAGAGTTACAGCTTAAAAGGTATCCATAAATTTCGAAAGTAAAAATTTGAAGTACTCTAATATGATTTTTATATTTAACACTTAATTTTACTATTCTCAAATAATATTTATTATTTTTTCTTATTTTTTATTTTCACTAGATTCCCTCCAAATTATTATATTATTACTTTGAATGTATTTAATTATAGAGAACGTGTTTGACTCTCCAAAATTAGAGAGTTAAAACTCACAGTATCTCTAAGAAACTCTAAGTTGAGAAACAAAACTTAAACTTAGACATGTGAGGATATCATAGTACATTGTATATTTGGAAGATATTTGTTGAAGAATGATTTTACAACTATCACAAATGGGGGACCAACTTGCTATTTAAATAATAAATTAGGGACCAATGCTGTAATTTTTTTTTCCAAAAATGGTCCTATCTTGTAAAATTACTTACCAACGAGTGACACTTGTAATAATAAGCATGTACAAATAATAATTATAAATTTACTCACGTATTTATTTGAACGTTGTATTCAATGTGTCACCTCATGTACAACCACCGCATCTGAACAAATTAGAGAAGAAATATGTGTATAATTTATACGTTCTCTTTGACCATTACATCTAAACATAGGATACTTTAAGACATATATTAATGAAGAGATGCCAATGGGGTTTAAACATTAATAAATTCTTTTCTTTTGTGGACAATATCCTAAAAAATGACCTAATCTTCAACTATTGTGAATTTAAGGCCATGACAAAAGTCAGCTATCCAATTGAAATATGTTTGACAAAAAACAACCAAATGGTTACACGTTGAAAGAGAAAACACTTGTAAATAGAGTAGTGTTTATGACCAGACTATCACGATGACAATTTTTGCCACCCCGTGGTCCACACTAGGTGGAAAATTGTAAGTGCAGTGGCCCAGTTTTTCAAACATGTTCAAAATCGTACCGCCCTATGGCCCGCACACTAGATGGAAAAATTGCAAGTGGCCCAAAACTTCTAACATGTTCAAAATTGTTGCCATCCAATGGCCCACACACTAGGTGTTAAAATTGCAAGTGAAGTGGCCCAATTCTAAGCCCCTGTTTGGTGGCCATTATAAAGAGAATTTTGGGAAAAAAAAAAGACTTAAATAGTAATTTTTAAAGAATGTGTGGTTAAAAAGTAAGAAAAATTTTGAAGTTTGTGATTGAAAATTAGTATAAAAATAAAGAGTTGTTTTAACGAGAGTCAAACAGTGGCTAAGATTCTTCTAACATATTCCAAATTTTTGATCTTTTTATATATAATCATACAAGATTTCAAATTGATTTTCAAGAAGCAATTGATGTAATCTTATTCTTATAACATTACTTTAGATTAATAAGTGCTAAGCTAACTTGTGCAATGAAGCTTAAATTGGAACATGTGACTCACTCAATATGGCATGTGACTCCTCAATAAGAGAATTCATTGCATCTATGAAAGCTAAGTCACAACGCACTTCTTCATTAATTAGTTCATGCTTGAATAAGAAGATGTGAAACCATAGAATCTAGAACAAAAATCCAATTGTCTCACGACATTTTAAAACCAACTCATCCGTTGCTTGAGTCGGCAAGCAATCGAACCATAAACCAATTCTATCCCATAATCCAAAATCAAATATGGTATGCATAAATATTCGCATATTACATAAAAAGCGTAAATATATGAAAAAGACAAGCTATATTGATCCTTACATTTTCTTGTATAGACTGACGTGACAAAACACCACAAACGACCTAGTCCAGCCCGGGCCGCGTTGCACCTTCTCACATGTATTGTCCAAGTCCAAATCAAATGTCGAATACTTCCACTACTCTAGCATATTTGCTTTTCAACAAAAAAGAAAAAGAATGGGACTAGATTCGACCACATTAGTGGTACACTAATTCATTACATATCATTTTCTAAGTTCTAATCAAGCATAATAATAATGTACATTAATTCAATTTTAACTATTAATAATTAATTTCATACCTAAATTAGGCTGCATTAATTGAATGAAATAATACATTGTAATGTAAATTAGATTAAATTATTATATATACAATAATTGAACTCGTAGAGAATTAGTATAATACCTTTAACCATAAGATTTGATGGAAAATTCTTAGGCAGATAAGGCAGAACAAAAAACTTGTTCTTTTCTTACCCTGATAAATAGATTCCAATTAATTATAGACCCCACCTTTTTCTTTTGTTTGTGACATTTGTTTTATTTATTTATTTTTTAGATAAGAATATTAAAGGTATTTGTATTTGCATATTCAATGAGTAATCTTCAACCATAGTTCATTCATACGGATTGTGCAAAATGGTGGAACGTGTATTAACAAGATTGATGTACTATAAAGCAGTAATTTGCACGAAATATCTACAATGGTGGAACGTGTGAAACCACATATTGCATCACTTGATTATGATTAGAAATTATTGACTCGAGGCATTTTCTATTTTGCTAATTATGAGTTGCGTTGTTCTTGACGATATGAATATCTTGTAGCACGTGATAAGCACAGATATGTATGTTCTATAACACGTGACATGCACGGGATTTAATGATAATTTGAGGCTTGAGCAATTCGAGTAAATATCTTAAACACATTGAATTTGCATAAGTAGGAAACTTGAGCATATATAGCAATATAAAAGAAAGGTAGGTTGGTCGGTCCGTCGGTCAGTCATGTATAAACAAATTATTCACCTTGATCTTGAGAGAAATTTAGGAAAAATAAATATAGATAAAGAAATCTAAGCCTTCAAAGATTACAATCTAATGTTTTTTCTATTATTTCTTGTTTGGAATATTCTTTTATATATTATATTGTTTTATTCTCTTACTCATTATCTAACCACTGAAAGAAATCTAAGAGATCATTATCTGGTTGGTAGAATTATACAGTTATTAACTCCAAAATAGGCATATTTAGTACGTAATCAAACATAAATATGATAAAAGAGATATATTACATATTTGCCATTTACTTTCTGTATCGTAGTTATATCTGATGTTCTAAATATATCCGAAGTATTTTACGAGTACTATTAAACCTCCTTAAATAGTGATAACTTCAGCTCTCATCCTTGAATGAAATGATATTTTTATTTGTTAAAAAATACCAAAAACTAGAGCAAACATATATATCAAAGATTACTACAAGGTGAAAGGATAAAAGAATGGAACTTTTGTTTAATAATTGCAAAAAATTAGTGATGAATTGTAATAAATTTGAGGTAGAGATGCACGTCATCTACAACCTATGAGCTTTGTAGCTATAATTATTTTATTTGTTTCTTGACAATTAGGTCAATACCTTTTCAAATTTATAGCAAGGACTTCTATTGAAATTTGGCAGTAGAGAAAATGATATATACTTCCATTACTGTTGGACAAATATTCTTATGTGTCGATCTATTCAATGTTGGAATCAGACTTGTTTCATTATTGAAAATGGATTTTAATGAATTTAAAAGAAATTGTATTGGGAAGAAATTATTATTTTTCTTAATCAAGATTGGGATGGTGATCAGTGTACAACAGATTGGATCATTACCACAATGATGCTGTACATAATTCAAATTATTTCATGGATTGAATTTCACTTATGAAACTTTGATCGACGATAAAATAAACTACAAAAAATGCGATTTCAGAGACGAAATTATGTGTCGCTGAAGGCCCGAAATCCGTTGTCAATAACTTTTAGAGACGGAATCCATCCGTCGGTAAATCTGACGGTAAACGCTGATAAATGAGTGACAGATTTATATTAGCCGTCGGTAATAGCAACGGAAAAAAGGTTTCTCTGTTCACCAACGAAACTTTTCATAGCTAATTGGTGATAGAAATTTAGTCAATGATTTGTTTGTGATTAACAACGAATTAATTACTGTTCCTAAAATAGCTATGCATCTCCCGTTCTTGTTTCCATCCCTAAGTGCCAACATATTTCTTACGGGACTTATTGTTCCTAAATAGTTACGAATCTTCCATTTTTTTTTTTCGTAATTACCAACATATTTTCCTATGAAAATAATTGTTCCTAGATAGGTACAAATATTTCATTTTTGTTTCCGTCGCTAACTACCAACATATTTCCTACGGAACTATTTGTTGCTAAATAGCAACGTATCTTCCATTTTTTATTTTCGTTGAAAATTTGGATTACATTTAAAAAAAATTCCATTAATTATTATATTAATAAATTTCTATTGTGAATTAAAACTATTTAAAAAGTTAAAAAAATATAAAATAAAATCATAAATAAACAAATATGAAATACAAATATTTCATTTCATTATTTCGAGATTCAAAGTTACATAAAATTAGATCAGTTTTGCTTCCATTTCAAAAGTCAATACTAAAGTTATACACTTGATCAATTAGCAAAAGAAAGTTCTACACATTCAATGGTAATTTTTATAAACAAAATAAACATTTACTATGTCCAACCATTGAAGTTCATTGTGCTCAAATGACTAATCTCGTGATCCATTCCTTTTTCCCAACATTCGAAGTGTGGTTTGCTCGAATTCAATGCGCTTCTTCTCGCCTACCATCTTCCATTTCTTCGAAGTAATTTGTTATTTTCCCTTCCATCAGCGTGTCCATCATGTGAAACATTAGGTGAACCAAAGGAGGTGACATCTTTGTGCAAAGATTTTCGTTCAATACCAAGCCCATAAAAGCGATCACCCTTACAAGGACCTTGAGTTGCTTCACACCATGCTTTAATGTCAATTTCAGGTTGTGACACAATTGAACCATATTTTTCATGAATTGCAGTGTCATATTTTTCCTATAAAACAAGAAGCAGCTCAATTTTATAAAAGGAAAAAATGTGTGAATTATTGTATATTACAAGTGAATCTAAACGTTGCCAATGGGTAGAATGCAAACAAGCCAAAACCATAAAAATTAAATTGTCATTCAAGCCAAAACCATAAAAATATGTTTTGTGTATCACCAATCAGTTCTAGATACATGCTTATTTATATCAAATATAAATGAAAAGGAATCAAAATGGATT
The DNA here is from genome assembly GCA_035079005.1 of Fraxinus americana. Lineage (NCBI taxonomy): Eukaryota > Viridiplantae > Streptophyta > Magnoliopsida > Lamiales > Oleaceae > Fraxinus > Fraxinus americana. Next base: position 1,316,790 of record CM068727.1, on the reverse strand, counting down.
AAACAATGCTATCAACAAATCAACCAAATTTCTTTAGACCCAAAGTCAGAATGGATCAAAAGTCATTTAGTGCTACCATAATATATAACTTCAGTTAACTGGAAGATACAATATAAAGTTCTTTTTTTACAAGAAAACCAACAATATATAGAAACATGATAGAACAAAACGAAGTGGTGACACTATTACTTTTACGAAGTTTCTGAGTAACTTAATGTACATGAGCAAATAATGAGTCCATGAAAACTCCAAGAAGGTAATCATCCAACCACCATTTAGTGTCTAGGACTAGCTAGCTAATAACATGAAATTTAGAGTGCTGAATATAAAATCAAAAAATGATGATTTTCCTAGATTGATTTCAGTCAGAACAAGCTAAAAATAAAGGCATAACATGCTGATTTTTCCTAAATGAAATTCAGACAGAGCTTGCTGATTTTTCCTCCATCTAACATAAAATGGATATAAAAAGCTCTTCTAACGAATGAAATTTTGGTAAAAAACTGAACATAATAGAATAAGATGCTTATATATAACACATCAACCATCTATGAAATTTCGTCATGAAAGTTAAACATTACCAACCTCAACTTATGGGCAGCAATTGTTATTGAACCAATAGTGTACTTAGTGATGGTTCGTGACTTCATAGTTAGCCGGTTATCACGGTCAAGTTTAGACTTCTTCTTCCATCCTTCATTGTTCCACTTTTTCTCAATCTCTTGTTCGAGACATGGCAAATTCAATGAACTCTTCAACACCTTCAATGAATATGTTAGAAAGAAATCTTTCATCTGACCAATTCAACATCCAACTACGGTCCAATGCCATAATGTTCAACAACAATTCATAAAATTTTAATTGCATATCCTTCATGAATTATTGCATGGTTCGAATGTTAAATCTTGAAAATGAATCCAATTAATTCCCTTTCTAGAAATAAACTATTGAAATCGGTTTTAAAATATCATTTAGACAATTAAACAAGCAGTTTAGCAATTTCCATTTACCGAGACTGCAGTTGAGGGTCTCAAATGAACTATGCGACCGCATAGAGCTACACTATGCGGCCACATAGTGCATTTCCGGATGCTTTTTTTTTTTTCCAATTTTTGCGTAATCTTCTATTTTAATTAAAACTCTTGTATGGAATGTTTTTGATATCTTTGAAGCTTAAATCTTGTTTTTAGCTAGGTTTTATGGGTTCCCTATATGTAGGACTCATTATATTCGTTGTAAAGATACAATTTTGAGAGATATTATTGCGAGGCAAATTGCTTTCTTTTCGTTCTTTAATGTTTTAATTTTAAACTTATCAAGAATTAAATTCTTGTGACGTTTTATAAATTCAAGTAAGGTTCATAAGTTTTGTAATCATGGGTCAGGATATTATTAGAGATTGTCTTGGTTCTTAATTCAATAATTTATTGGGTCGAACTTTTCAAACGTTGATTCTTGACTTTCTTGGATTGTTCTAATTTGTCGTCGGTTACGTAGCTACTACTGTTGCGTGGGTTCGCATCAACATGTTTTCAAAGTGAAAGTAATTCATTAAAATTGTCATGAATCCTCAAATGAGAAAAGAAAAGGTTTGAAGATAAAATTGATACAATTGAAGCAAATATTGTATTGAACTTGAAGTTAATTTATTTATAAATACTATTGTTTTACACAAGTAATTAGACCATCACACAGGCAAATGATGCGGTTTCGGAATTGAGCCCTACTACAAGTACAGGGGCCTGATTTACAGGCCCCTGCCAGACAACACACATTGGGAGGGGTGGGCCATAGTTTTTTTTAATACAGAGGTGGGGCCTCGGCTACAGTGAGGGGGCCTGTAATGCCCCCGTGAAAACACCCCTATACTTGGGGAATTGCGCTTCAGAATTTGAAGACTAGTATACCTTTAACCATAAGATTTGATGGAAAATTCTTATGAAGATAAGGCAAAACAAAAATCATGTTCTTTTCTTACCCTAATAAATAGATTCCAATTAATTAGAGACCCCACCTTTTTCTTTTGTTTGTGACATTTGTTTTGTTTATTTATTTTTTGTATAAGAATATTACCGATTTTTCTTTAAAAAATAATATTAAAGGTATTTGTATTTGCATATTCAATTAGTAATCTTCAAGCATAGTTTATTCATACGGATTGTGCAAAATGGTGGAACGTGTATTAACAAGATTGATGTACTATAAAGCAGTAATTAGCACAAAATATCTACAATGGTGGAACGTGTGAACCACATATTGCATCACTTGATTATGTTTAGAAATTATTGACTCGAGGCATTTTCTATTTTGCTAATTATGAGTTGCTTCGTTTTTGACAATATGAATATCTTGTAGCACGTGATAAGCACAGATATGTATGTTCTATAACACGTGACATGCATAGGGATTTAATGATAGTTTGAGCAACTCGAGTAAATATATTAAACACGTTGAATTTGCATAAGTAGGAAACTTGAGTATATATAGCAATATAAAAGAAAGGTAGGTTGGTTGGTCACGTATAAACAAATTATTCACCTTGATCTTGAGAGAAATTTAGGAAAAATAAATATAGATAAAGAAATCTAAGCCTGCAAAGATTACAATCTAATGTTTTTTCTATTATTTCTTGTTTGGAATATTCTTTTATATATTATTGTTTTATTCTCTAACTTATTATCTAACCACTACAAGAAATCTAAGAGATCTTTATCTAGTTGGCAGAATTATACAGTTATTAACTCCAAAATGGGCACCAAAAATGACCCAAGTGGATAGTAAGGCAAAAGACAATAATAATTTGAACAAAACAACTCAGAAATAATTTGAAGAAATATTTTCATTGATAATTGAAAGTTACAATAATTTGAAATTGCAAATAAGGAGTTTTTTCTCCCGTAAAAACTCTAACTTGCAGTGAGAATTTATCTCCCGTCTAAACTCTGACTTACATTGAATGAGAAACATTGAATTTATAACTTGAAAAAGTAAAAACAGGAGGAATCTTGAATAGTTGATTGAACAGTTGATTGAGGCCTTGATTGAACAGTGTTTTGTCTTCATCTTCAGCCGTGACTTTGAGGTGACTAAAGTTAAAGTTACTTTTGAAAAGAAAGCATCTTCTTTATCAAAAGCATTACTTTAGCTTTACTTTAGTCAAATCTTCTTTTGATATGTCGGCAATGCTGGCAAAAATAATTTATTTGCTGGCAGACACATTTTGAAAAGTATCTCTTTCTTTTGATGATCCCTGTATTCTTTAAGTTCATCAAGGAAATTGGGTCCATATAGTCATTTTGATTTTTGAGTATTTTGAAATTCTTCATCAATGGCTGCGTCAAAATCAATTCCATAGCAGTCATCTTCATTTTGATAGAAATCAAAGTCTGCTTCTGAACTTTCTTCAGACGATGATTCTTGAATTGAAGCCTTTGAAGCCCTTTCAGCAAGAGAGGAAATCTTTTCTGCTAAAATAGCCATTTCTTCAGGATTAGTACATTAAGCAAGGAGAGTCAATAGTCGATTCTTCTCTGTAAGAAAATCGGCATGAGCTTCTTCTTGAATCTTTGAAACTGGAGGAAATTCTTTATTCTTCTTTTGTTTGATCCAGGAATCAACTGCTTTTGGACAGCAATTTGTTTCATGAAACTTGGACCACCATTTTATTTTGAATCTCCTTATAATTCTTTTAGGAGAATATGGATCGATTGAATCTTGAATAAAAGGACTATTTTGAATCATAAAAAAGTCCCAGCAGAAAATCCATGAAACTTTAAAATGATGAGTAAATTGAAATAAAATATTTTCTTGAGGCAATAAAAAGTTTTTAGCCTCATTTTTGAAGTGGTTGAACCCTTGAAGAGCAAGACTGGGTAAAATATTCTCTTCAAGTCCAAATTGTTCAAATCAATTTTGAAACCATTTTGGAAAAGTTTTTTGACATCCTTGGTGAAAAAGAATAAACCAAGAATGATAAACTGGTCTAAGGTAAAAAACATTAAACCAGGCATCTTGATAATCAAGATAATTAAAATGAGAAGAAAAGTTTTCACATTTTGAGAGGTTCATTTTCTTTTCATTCCAAGAAGGTTGACCCCAGTCATCACGTGTCAACACTTTGCATATTGAGATTTTTGAGAAGTCAATGTGTTTGGGATTTTGTTTATTTTGAGTATGAGTTATTATAGCAGATCCAGTTTTGAGAAGGATCTTTTCATAAAACTCACGAGTTTTTTGAATATTAATTGGAAGATATTGAAATGAAGGAGGAAAAATGTTAGAAAGACATTAATTGAGATCTGAATATTTTTCTAACCATGATGATTCCATCGTGATGACGGATTCAACATAACCTTTTGTGAAATATTGAAAAGGCTTGGGATTAATTTCTGGGAATTTTCCAGAACCAACTTGAACAGCCTTTTTGTAGTTTGAAGGTCTTTCTGGACTTTGAATATGAGGTGTTTTATCGAATATTGAAAATTTGTTTGAGGATAAAGATTGAGTATCTGAAACAGAAAATTTTGAAGTAATTGAATCTTTGTTTGAATTTTGAATATATTCAGAAATTGAAGGAGAAGGTAAAGGAATTTTGTTCTTCTTTTTCTTGTTTTTTGAAGAAGAGGCAGAGATGGAAGAAGCCATGTCTTCCACAACTTTGCTATACCAATCAATTGTATTGGTACTCAAATCTCTTTCACTCTTTTTGGGGTGTCCTTACTTTCACTCGGAATCTCTCTTTTAGATGTAAGAAACTCTCTTGTGAGGAAGTCTGCAATAACATTATTTTTACCAGGTATATAAAGAATTATGAAATCAAAACAAGACAAAATAGCTTGCCACCTAGCAAAAATATGCTTTTAGACAAGATTTTTTACGTCTTTTTGAAGAACATCTTTTGATGCTTTGCAATCAGTTTTGAGAATAAAATTTTTATTAATCAAATCATCTTGAAATTTTGAAATACAAAGAACAATTGAAAGAATTTCTTTTTTGACAGTAGAATAGTTAATTTGAGGTCCAGTCCAAACACCAGAATAGTATCGGACTAACTGTTCTTGATTTGACCCTTTTGGAATCTGCTTTAAGACTTCACCAAATCCTAAGTCTGACGCATCAGTCTCGACAATAAGATCTGCACTAGGATCTATAATTGAAAGGCATGGAATACTTTTGACTGCTTTTTTGATATTTTGAACAACTAAGGTACACTCATCCCCCCAAGGTTTTGGACTTTTGTGTAGCCTTTGAAAAAGAGGTGCACAAAGTAACCTACTTTCTTTAATAAAGTCGGATACATAATTAACACACCCAAGAAATCTTTGAAGACTAGTCTTATCAATAATTTGATCAGGAAATTTGTCAGTAAAATCAAGACTTCTTTGAATTGGAATAATTGTATTTTGAAAAATAGTATGACTAAGAAATCTGATTTTAGTTTGACAAAGAACAATTTTCTTAGCAGAAACTGCTAAACCATTATTCTTAACAAACATTAAAAAATGTATGCAAATGTTTGAAATGTTGATCAAGATTTTCAGAATAAATCAAAACATCATCAATGTAAACAATGATAAAATTTTGATAAGGATTGAAAATATCATTCATAATTTTTTGAAATTTTGAATGAGCATTTTTGAGACCGAATGGCATAACATTCCATTCATATTGACCAAAAGGAACATTGAATGCAGTTTTGTATCTGTCTTCTTCTTTAATTTGAATCTGCCAAAAGCCAGATTTTAAATCAAATTTAGAAAAAATAACAGATTTGAATAGTCTATTCAAAAGATCTTTCTTTTGAGGAAGAGGATAACGAATCCATTGAAGAGCAGTATTGAGTGGCTTGTAATTGATTACAAGTCTAGGAGCACCACGTTCTATTTCTGCTTGATTAAGCACATAGAATGCAGAGCAACTCCATGGTGATTTACTAGGACGAATAAGTCCTTTTTCAAGTAAATCTTTGATTTCTTTTGTACAAAAATCAAGAAGTTCCTTATTCATTTGAATAGGTCTTGATTTTGTAGGAATTTGAGATTCATGAAATCGAAAATATATGGAAGAGAAACAATATGTTTCTTTCTATCCTAAAAAGCATTGGGAATAGTAGAACATATATCAGTTTCAAACTTTTGAAGAATTTTTGAAATTTTTTCTTTATTGAGAACATTTTGTAATTGTTCTTCAATCCTTTGAAGTTTAATTTCTTCTTGAAGAAATAAAACATGTTGTTTTTTGAAATTAATATTATTAATAATTTGAGAAATAGATGCTTGTTTGAGAGTATTTACTACCTTAGTTGAAGGAGGATTTGTAAATTTGAAAAACAAATTTTGATTAAAAACTTTTGTTGAAAATCCTTTTTCAGTTGCTTGAAAATGATAAATTTGAACAATAAAAGGAGTACCAAGAATAACTTCTTGATCCAGATATTTAACAAGATAAAAAATATTTTTGAAACAAACATTTGAATTACAAACATGAGCGTTTGAAAGTTTATATTGAATATCCAACTTTCTTCCACAGGCGCCATAAAGACGTTCAGTAGTTTTTTCAAAATATTTTGTAGGTATTAATCCTTCACGGATACAATTTTGATCCGCTCCAAAATCAATAAGAACTCTAGTTGTTAATTTACAACTTTTATTAACAACTATTGTCATATTGCAATACCATTTTTGAAGTTGAATTTTGCTAATAACATTAACTTTTTCTTCTTCAGAAAGAGGAATATTATTAAAAGTTTCTTGATCAGATTCTAATTCATTTTCAGAATCTGAATCAGAATTATTTTGAGATAAAATTCGAGGATTTGAAGTGCCTTGTTCAATAGGAATTTTCAAAAGGCAACTTCAAATTTGACATCTTTAATTTGATTTTGAAGATCAGAAATTTGAGATTTCATCACACGTATTTCTGATTTAAGATCAGAATTAGTGGATTTTGGCAAAGATGAATCTTGATTGAATCTTGAGAAAATATCTTTCATATTGAAAGATGGAACAGGAGATTTTGATGTTGAAGGAAGAAGTTGAGAAAATTTCAACTTCAATTGAGGATCTTGAATTTGTTCAACAATATCTTGAATAAGTTCTTCTTCTTTAGTAAGAAAATTTATAGTTTTACAACCACAAATTTCTTTACTTTGAGAAGATTTTGAACTTGAAGATGAATTAGATTCAGTATCAGAATCTTCTTGATTTTGATAAATTTGTTCTAATTCATAATTTGAATAAGATGATGATTCATCAGAACTTGAATAGAGTAAATTGAGAAGTTCAAGTTTAATATCTTCATTAATTTGAAGATTATTAATCTTTCCTTTCATTGGACACTTGTTAGAATAATGTCCTGTTTGTTGACATTTATAACAAGTAACTTTGGAATTTTGAAAATTTTTTGAAAATTTTCTTTTTGAATATTTCTTTTGAAATTTAGATTTTTGAGGAAAAGATTTTGAAATGAATTTTCTCTTTCCTTTTTTCGAAATTTTCTTCTTCGTAAAAAGGAAGGAAAATGTTTTGGTTTCTTTGAAGAAGGAGGAACAATTTTTTCAAAACCATATTGTTCACAGAAAGATCCAAGTTCTTTCTTTGAACCAAATTGTTCTGATTTGAGTTTAGCTTTGAGTTTTAGATCATTACAAAGAGAAAGTCCTTCTTTGTTAATGAAACTAATAAGCTCACCAAAAGTAAGATATTGAAAAGGAATAGAATTATTATATTGAAGACGAATTGAAGATCTAACCTTTTCTGCAAAGAGTTTTGGAAGTCCGGATAGAAATCTTTCTTTCCAAAATTCATTATTACAATCTTCACGAGTCATTACTCTGGTAAGAAAAATATCTTTATACCAGCGAAAATTATGAAGTTTGGGACATGAAATATTCATCAATACTTCAGTCGATCTATCTTGAACAAGTTGAGGAGTTCCAATGAAATGTTTGATAATTGAATACACAAGAGTGTTGAAACAGTCAGTGACTGGTTCACCATTCTCAATTTTGATAGCTTGAAAAATTTCTTGTCTATTTTCTTCATGCAAGTAATTTGTCCACCATCCCTTAAGTTGGCCAGTAAAACCAACAATGATGTTATTACAAGCAGTAAGAATATCTATATTTCTGCTAGTATAAGCAGCCATACAGACAGACATTTTTTCCATAGTTTGAAGAATTTGAAATTCAGTCATCCTATCAATATTACATTCAACAATTCCACTACCAGAATAAGTTTCTGAAAATTGTTGAAAAGACTTTTCTTCTAAAAGAAGATCAGGATGAGAAGGTCTTGGATAAAAAATTGGTAATTTTGAAGATTCATAATGTTTCAATTTATTGATTTGAAGAGGTTCTTTTTCTTCAATAAATTGGCTTTCAAGATTTTTGAAATAATCAACAGTATTGATATTTTTTGAAAGAGAACTTAACTTTGCAAATTGTTTAGTAAGTTCTTCAAGAATTTTTGAATCTGAATTCAAATCACTTCCAAGTTTTGGAGTAAGACTTGATTCAATAGGTTTGAAAAGAAGAGGAACAGGTTTCTTTTCAATCATTTTTGATTTTGAATCTCTATAAGCAGTTTTGACCTGCTCAAAAGAGTTTTTTGAAGTTTCTCCACTTTCAAGAGAATTATTTTCAATTCTTGAAAGTTGAGTACAAACAGAGTCAAGAACAATGTTTGTAAAATTATTTTGAATTTGAAGATTCCTGATGTCATGCACTTTTGCAGGATTGTTTTCTCTTCTTTCATCAGGAATCTGTTTGAAAGGAGATGCTAAAACTTCACAAGAACCATGTGGAACAATGATTTCTTGCAAAGGAGGATGTTCAGACTGAACTGTTTCTCTTGAAGAAAGAGCCCAAGTCTTTTTTGAACGATTTGCTTGAATAGAAGAAGTTTTTGAAGGTTTTGAAATTCTTTTTCCGAAAACTTTCAAATTAACCCATTCAAAGAAACTTAAATCTTCTGGAAAGTTGAAGAATTCTTCCTAATAAGTTTCAAGTTCTTCTTTTGAAAACATCTTTCGAAGATTTCTTCGAAAAGCTTTGACAGCTGGAGTTTGATCTGTTTTGAATTCATTTCTTCTATCAATAGAAGAAGAAATAACATTGAGTTGTTTTCCAAGTTTATCATTTGAAGGAGGTAACATATCTGATTCAGTTGGAGATTCTGGATCAGAAGAGTATTCAGATTCTTCTTTAGATTCTGAATATTGAGTTTTTGGAATTTCAGGAGTAAAATTCACATTTCTAAGTTTAGAAAATGAATTTCTTTTCCTTTGAAGAGGTATTTCTGGAGATTCTTTTGACTCATATGTTGTCCTAGATGAACTAGATCTAGTTAGTTTTTCAAAACTAACCCGAACACTTCCATCAGGAAAATGAGTAATTCTTTGAGGAATATTTTTGACAGGATGTGAAACTGTAGTTTGAGCATCCTTAAAATTCCAAGATAATTCTTTTTCTTGAAGATTCCAAGGGATTCTTTTTGGAATTATGACGTTTGAATGAAGTGGATTCACTTCAACCAAAAGGCTTTCATCTCTTGGTGAAGATCGAAGAGCACGAATATTGAGTTGAGTATTGAGAAGCTTATAATATACTCTGTATATTAAAGCAAATGCTTTTGAAGAATCATCAACTTCAAAATTCTTAGTTTGAATTTTTAAATTGAGTGCATTCAGAATAGCTCCATCTTGAAGGCTAACTGAAAAATTTGGATAACAGTTTGAAAATACTGGACCACTCTCGAGATTAGACTCAAGCATGGACAGTAAAGAATGTTCAAACTTTAAGAGTCTCTTGTCTCTCAAAGTTATACAAACAGGAATGTCAAGACCAAGTCGAAACAATGGTTTGACAGCAATTTGAACAAGACCAATATGAATATATTGAAATTTCTTTCGATGCTCAAGAATAGTATCCTTAGAAAGTAAATTGAATAAAGTCATATGTTCCTTAATAGGAATAGTTTTCTCCATTGTTTTGATAACATAATTTTGAGAAAAATCAAAGGTACCTATTTCATAGATAGAACTTTTTTCTACCTTTGGAATAGTCCAATTTTGAAGAGTTTGTTCAATTTTTGCAATTTGAAGTTCTTTTGAAAACATCTTTCGAAGATTTCTTCGAAAAGCTTTGACAGCTGGAGTTTGATCTATTTTGAATTCATTTCTTCTATCAATAGAAGAGAAATAACATTGAGTTGTTTTCCAAGTTTATCATCTGCGGTTTGCAGTTGCATGGATTCAGTTGTGTGCCACATCGATTGACTGGAGTTGCTATGAGATCAAGATTTGGGTTATTTTTTTCTTTTTATTTCAAATTACTTCTTTTACTGAAAATAATATATCAAGAAGAAGAAGATGAATAGAAGCTAAAGAGACTAGTTGGTTCTCAAGAGAAGATGAACAGGATGTTGCAAACTACGCTCAAATAAAGTAGAGTGATTTACCTTCAAGATTCCCATTCAAAAGACGATTTGACTAAAGTAAAGTTTTTGATAAAGAAGATGCTTTCTTTTTCAAAAGTAACTTTAACTTTTGTCACCTCAAGCTTTCGGCTGAAGATGAAGACAAAACATTGTTCAATCAAGGCCACAAACAACTGTTCAAGATTCCTTTGTGAAGAAGCGGGAGATTTTTCACATCAACAAAATTTATTCTTTTCTCATTCAATGTAATTTTTCATTTTACTGTTAACATTCAATGTAAAAGAGAGTTTAGACGGGAAATAAATTCTTACTGCTTGTAATAACATCATTGTTGGTTTTACTGGCCAACTTTAGGGATGGTGGACAAATTACTTGCATGAAGAAAATAGACAAGAAATTTTTCAAGCTATCAAAATTGAGAATGGTGAACCAGTTACTGACTGTCCGTCGTTAATCACAAACAAATCAATGACTAAATTTCCGTCACCAATTATCTATGAAAAATTTCATTGGTGAGTCCGTCGCTATTACGGACGGCTAATATATATCCGTCGCTCATTTACCGACAGGGTGTTTACCGTCGGATTTATAGACGGATGGATTCCATCTCTAAAAGTTACTGGCAAATTTTCTGATCAAATTATTGATAAGACTAGTCTTCAAAGATTTCTTAGGTGTGTTAATTATGTATCCGACTTTATTAAAGAAAGTAGGTTACTTTGTGCACCTCTTTTTCAAAGGCTACACAAAAGTCCAAAACCTTAGGGGGATGAGTGTACCTTAGCTTTTCAAAATATCAAAAAAGCAGTCAAAAGTATTCCATACCTTTTAATTATAGATCCTAGTGCAGATCTTATTGTCGAGACTGATGCGTCAGACTTAGGATTTGGTGGAGTCTTAAAGCAGATTCCAAAAGGGTCAAATCAAGAACAGTTAGTCCGATACTATTCTGGTGTTTGGACTGGACCTCAAATTGACTATTCTTATTTCCTACGGAACTATTTGTTCCTAAATAGTTACGAATCTTCCATTTTTTTTTATTTTCGACGAAAATTTGGATTACATTTTTTTTAAAAAAAAATCCATTAATCATTGTATTAATAAGTTTCTATTGTGAATTAAAACTATTCAAAATTTTAAAAATATAAAATAAAATCATAAATATTTTAATACGAAATATAAATATTTTCATTCCGTCAATTAATTCAAGATTCAAAGTTACACAAAATTAGATCAGTTTTGCTTCCATTTAAAAAGTCAATACTAAAGTTATACACTCGATCAATTAACAAAAGAAAGTTCTACACATTCAATTGAAAATTTTTATAAAAATAATAAACATTTACTATGTCCAACCATTGAAGATCATTGTGCTCAAATGACTAATCTCGTGATCCATTCATTTTCCCAACATTCGAAGTATGGTTTGTTTGAATTCAATGCGCTTCTTTTCTTCTTCTCGCCTACCATCTTCTATTTTTTGAAGTAATTCATTATTTTCCCTTGTATGTTGATCTATCTTCTCACAAGTAGAACGAAATTCTTCTTGTAAAGTGATGAAATCAACGTGTCCATCATATGAAACATTAGGTGAACCAGAAGAGATGACATCTTTGTACAAAGATTTCGTTCAATAACAAGCCCATAAAAGCAATCACCCTGACAAGGACCTTGAGTTGCTTCACACCATGCTTCAATGTCAATTTCAAGTTGTGACACATTTGAACCATATTTTCATGAATTGCATTGTCATATTTTTCCTATAAAACAAGAAGCAGCTCAACTTTATAAAATGAAAAAAAGGCGTGAATTATTGTATATTAAAAGTGAATCTAAACGTTGCCAATGGGCAGAATGCAAACAAGCCAAAACCATAAAAATTGAAGGGTCATTCAAGCCAAAACCATAAAAACATGTTTTGTGTATCACCTATTAGTTCTAGAAACATGGTAATTTACATCAAATATCAATGACAAGGAATCAAAATGGATTAAACAATGCTATCAACAAATCAACCAAATTTCTTTAGACCCAAAGTCAGAATGGATTAAAAGTCATTTAGTGCTACCACAATATATAACTTCAGTTAGCTAGAAGATACAATATAAAGTTCTTTATTATAAGAAAACCAACAATATATAGAAACATAACAAAACAAATGAAGTGGTGACACTATTACTTCTACGAAGTTTGTGAGTAACTTAATGAGTCCATGAAAACTCCAAGAAGGTAATCATCCAACCACCATTTAGTGTGTAGAACTAGCTAGCTAATAACATGAAATTTAGAGTATAGAGTCTAATCAAAACTGAATTTATTTTTACGTACCCACACAATTCGTGACTTGTTGTCTGTGAAGTCTCCTTCTCCTTTGTTTCGACGGTGTACACGTTCGAATAACTGTGAAGAAGTAGGTGGCTTGCCTAATTTCTCATGCTAAAAACAATCACTAAATGAAGAGCGTAGTTTAAAAGATTCCTGATTAGGAATAAATCAAATAGCACATCATGCATAATGTATATAAATTCCTCGTATTGAAGTCATGATTTCTCAATCATTATGTGGATAAAAAATTGCCATTTAATTCGTGAATATGAAGTACTGATGCAAACAAAAAAATTAGTTAAAGTCTATCAGTGCAAGGAAAATGTGTAGGGCCACAAATATGGATTTTGACATATTTAAAACAGTGGATTTGCCTTCGTTAAGTGAATGAGGACTTGCACCAACATGCTGAATATGAAGACAAACACGATTTTTTTTTTTTTTTTTGGCAACTTAATTTCAGACACAACATGCCTAATATAAAGTCAAAAAATGATGATTTTCCCAGATTGATTTCAGCCGGAACAAGATGAAAATAAAGACATAACATGCTGATTTTTCCTCCATCTAACATAAAATGGATAGAAAAATCTCTTCTAACGAATGAAATTTTGGTAAAAAAAATGAACATAATATATAATAAGATACTTATATATATAACATATCCATCATCTATGAAATTTCATCATGAAAGCTAAACATTACCAGCCTCAGCTTGTGGGCAGCAATTGTTATTGAACCAACAGTGTGCTTAGTGATAGTTTCAGACTTCATAGCCAGCCGGTTATCACAGTCAAGTTTAGACTTCATCTTCCATCCTTCATTGTTCCACTTTTTCTCAATCTCTTGTTTGATTTAATGAACTCTTCAACATCTTCAATGAATCTGTTAGAAAGAAATCCTTCATCTGATCGATTCAACATCCAACTGCGGTCCGATGCCATAATGTTCAACAACAATTAATATAATATTAATTGCATATCCTTCATGAATTATTGCATGGTTCGAATGTTAAACCTGCAAAATGAATCCAATTAATTCCCTTTCTAGAAATAAACGATTGAAATCGGTTTTAAAATAATCATTTAGACTATTAAAAAAGCAGTTTAGCAATTTCCATTTATAAGCAATGATGAATCCTAATTACATTCTTAATTAACGATTATATATTTAACAACTTTCTAAAAAATAAAATTATCACTTTCCAATAAAAAATTTCAATTATTTGAATCCTTAAGGCCCAGTTTGATACGCCAAATTTTCCAGGGAACTAGGAAAATATTTTCCAATTTCCACTTTTTTGGCTGTTTGATAGGCGAAATTTTCCACGGAAAATATTTTCCTTATTTCCTCCACACGTGTGCATTTTCCTACTTTTTGATGAGAAATTTTTCCCACCGTTTTGGTAGGAAAAAATTTTCCAGGCTGGTGGGAAATTTTTTTTTTTTTTTTTGCAATGGAAACAATTATAACCAATGGTAAAATTTTTTTTTCACTTTAATGTATAATTTCCATGTAAAACCATGTCAAATGAATACTAAACTTTGATGAAAAAAATGATTTTTTAGGAAACAATTTTTTTTCTTTTTCTTTATTTTTTTTTTTTACTTTTTGGCAATGGAAACAAATTTTATAACTAATTGTGGAAAAAATCATCACTTTAACAAACACTTTCCATATAAAATAAAGCCAAACGAATAGAAAATTTAAAATTTTACGGGTGGAAAATTATACCAATCAAACACACTTGAAATCATTTTCCCTGCAAAACATTTTCTAGACAAATCTTTTCCCTGTAAAATATTTTTTTTCCACCCATTTTCCACCCTTGCAATCAAACGCACCCTAATAGTTCAACATAAAAACAGCAACAGTTGATTCCAAATTGTACAAGTAAATAGATCACTTAAATGAAACTATATCATCAGCATAAAAACTTAATGCACTATAATTGCAATATAGCCTATCAATTTTAAATTAACTCGAACCAATATTTTTTCTCTCTCTAGTTTTTTTCTCTCAAACTTTGGCGGGAAGACCTGGTAACTGAAAACACACACTGATTAGGGCGTTTCACACAGTAATCAATTTCTGTCAATCATTCCATATTTTCGACTGATTCAGCTGGAAATTAGAAGGATATGACCCAAGAAGGAAAAATTCCGCCTCGGAAGACCTATGCAGATGTTACAGGAGGCAAACGGAACCTAGCTACTGGGAAGGAAAGATCATTTGAAGATGTTGCTAGAGATCTCAAATCGAAAGCGGTGGAGGTCAGAGATGCTGCTATATTCAGGAATGAACAGTTCATTCAAGTTTCCCAGGAAGAAATACAGAGATTATCACAATGGTTCAAACATGGATTAGTGGGTAAATTCTCACAAAAAACCTGCAATTAATTTGATTGTTCAAGCTTTGAATTCTTTTGAACTTGGAGGGGAAGTGAATGTAGGAAATTTGGATGGTAAACATGTATTGCTTAACTTCGAAAGAGAAGAGGATTATTGTCGTATCTTTTCGAAACCAGTTTGGTATATTCTTGGCACAACCATGAGAATCTTGAAATATACGTATGATTTCGGTCCACAAAAAGAATCGCCTATAGTTCCTATCCATTACCCAATTTGCCGCTGGTATTCTATGACAAAGCGATTTTGTATTCAATTGCATCTGTTTTAGGTACTCCTTTAAAGATTGATGAACAGACTGCTAAGAAAACCAGAACTAATCTGGCTAGAATATATGTAGAAATGAATGTCAATGGTCCAAAACTGGATAGAATTAGAATTGGAAATGAAACTTTTGGAGTTTGGCAGAAAATTGTATATGAAGATCAGCCTCGCTATTGTTCCTTCTGTAAACATGTGGGTCATGAAATTGAGAAATGTTATTGGAAGAAGACTACAGGGACCAAAGCTCAAGATAAGCAGCAAAAACTTGTCAATAATGAAGATCAAAATAAGGATAAAGGGAAGAAGGAATGGATTATGATAAAAAAAAAAAAAAGGGGGACAGTTAATAAGCAAGTTGAATTGCTGAAAGGTGAATGTTCTAAAATAGATGACTATGAGGAAGGAGAAATTATCACTGAGGTCCTGAAATGTAAAGACAGTACTCAGAAAGAAAATATTGAGAAAGCTAGTAAAGTTAGGAACAAGGCTGAAGAGTTACCCAGTATAACAAATGAGGATCAGATTTTGCAGATAAAATCAAGGTATTTTGACTGCTTACAAACATGTGAAGAGGTGGAACAGACTGGTGTGGAAATAATCAAAGAATTTCCACTGGAGGAGGTTAATGTGCAGAATAAAAAGAGCAATCTGGATCAGAACTTCATTGAGCCAGGTGTAGTGAATAGCAACAAAGTCGTATATGATCCCAACTGCTGCTTACTGAAAAAACAGAACTCATTTGTAATCACACAAAGGGAGAAGGAAGAGGTAGAAGTGGAGGATGGGTTATCTTCAGTTGAGACCCAAAGTGCCACAGATGGAAAAGACATTAAGGGTAGCAACAAGAAACATAAGAGCAACAGGAAGAAAAGGGAGAGACCATCCAAACGTTAATTATGCAGTTTAACATATTAATTTGGAATTTAAGAGAAATTTCTAATTCAATGAAGAGACTTAGAAATCTGATTCATAGTCATCACATTTCTATTTTACTCATTTTAGAACCCATTGTAGAGAAAGAGCAAGTTCACGATTATTGCAAAAGACTGGGATTTGAAAATTGCTATGCTAACTCGAATGGTAAAATTTAGGGAATGTGGAAAGGTGAGATTGAAGGTCAGGTTATTGAAGATAAGGAATAATATATTACTCTCAAGATCAAAAGGCAAAATAAAGATATTTTCATTTCTTCAGTTTATGCTAAATGTTTTGTCCTACTTAGGAGAAACTTATGGAATGATCTTACTGTTTTCTCTGAGAACTTGGAATCTCCTTGGCTCATTGGAGGAGATTTTAACTCCATATTATATAGAGGAGAAAAAGATGGAGGTAACTCCCCTAATAGAAGGTCCATGGAAGATTTCAGTAACATGTTGATTAATTGTGGAGTGGATGAACACATTATCAGAGGGAGCAAGTGCACCGGACTAATGGTAGGATATGGGAAAAATTAGATAGAATCCTTGTTAATGCTCATTGGGTTAATGAATATAATGGATTCGAGGCTGAAATGCTAAACAGGGACACATCAGATCATTGCCCCCTCTTGTTGAAGTACAAGGGTCAACAAACTTATGTGAAGACATATTTCAGATTTCAATCCATGTGGTGTCAAGATGATAATCTCTGGGAAACTGTAAAAAAGTGCTAGGAAACTCCTCTTAGCCCTTATTCTAGAGGTTTATTTGGATTCTATTTCAAAATGAAAAGACTCAAGACCACGCTTAAAAAATGGAATAGAGACAAATTTGGCAACATCTTTAATGATATTGCTAAGGCAGAAGAAGAGGCTCTTACCAAGGAAATTACTTATGACAGAACTAAATCACCCAATGATAGAATGGAAGTTAACGAGGCTTATGCTAAGCTCAACAGTTTGCTCTCTAAGGAGGAAGCCTTTTGGAAACAAAAGGCTGGAATAAAATGGCTTAATGAAGGAGACAAGAATTCTAAATTTTTTCATACACGTGTCAAAAAGAAATGGGCAAAAAATAGTATTAACCTGATTTCTAGTGATGGAGTTGAATTGAAGGATCCTAGGGACATCCAAAAATCTGTTGTGGATTACTTTGGAAAAATCCTTACCAGAGAACCTACTGAAGTCTGTGACAGTTTGCTAGATAACATCCCGCAGTTGATTTCCCAATCTGATAATGATCTACTCAATAGGCCACCTGAGTTGGATGAAATAAAGGAGGCGGTTTACAGTATTAACAAAGACAGTGCTGCTGGTCCAAACGGTTTCTCTAGCTTATTCTTCCAACATTGCTGGGAAATTATCAGGCACGGCCTCCTTGACGCTGTACTTGACTTCTTCAAAGGCAGGAATATTCCGTCTGGTATCACCTCCACCACTATCACTCTTATTCCACAAAAAGCAGAGGCTGTGGAATGGAAAGACTTTAGACCTATTAGCTTGTGTAATGTGGTCAATAAAATCATTACAAAGTTACTCCTCTCTAGACTGAACAAAGTCCTACCTAATATTATCTCTACATCTCAAAGCGGTTTCACTCCAGGGAGGGATATTGGAGATAATATTCTTCTGGCTCAGGAGTTTATACAGAATATTGACAGGAAGACTAGATGAGGAAATGTGGTGTTGAAACTTGACATGGTTAAGGCCTATGATAGGGTTGACTGGGATTTCCTTTACAAGGTAGTGGAGAAATTTGGCTTTGATCAGCAATGGTAAAATCAAAAGAAGTATCAATAACTGCGGATTTTTGATGTTGATTAATGGAGAGCTTAAGGGGTACTTCAAATCTACTAGAGGGTTGAGACAAGACGACCCCATATCACCCTCACTGTTCATCATCATGGCTGAATGTTTATCAAGGGACTGGGCAACCTTTTTGCTAGAAATGATGAACTGCAATTCAGATATGGAGGTGTTATTCCAATTTCTCACCTTGCCTTTGCTGATGACATTGTTATATTTACCAATGGCCAAAAATCTTCCTTGAATAAAATTATGAGGTTTATTAAACTTGATACTGCAACTTCTGGACCGGACATCAACTGCAATAAAAAGTTCATTTTCCACTAAGAAGGAAATCCACAGAAAAGTGGTTGAAGAAAATACTGGATTTCAATACCAACTACTAACTATACTATACCTTGGAGTTCCTCTCTACAAAGGGCATAAGAAGGCTGCTCTATTTGAGGATTTGATTAACAAAATGAAAAGAAGACTTCTGGGTTGGGAAAACGGATCGTTATCTGCAGGCGGCAGAATTATTCTGATAAAACACGTGGTGGGATCTATGCCAATGCATCTATTACAAATACTGGACCCGCCTAAATGCATCATCAATAAAATTGCCAGAATGTTTAATGGCTTCATTTGGGGAGAAACTAGCCAGAACAAGACAATTCACTGGACATCCTGGGACAATATTTGCTATCCTGTTGAAGAAGGGGGCATTGGTTGTAATTCCCTTGCTGATTTGACCATTGCCTATGATTGCAAACTATAGTGGAAGCTTAGGGAACAAAAATCCCTTTGGAGCCTGGTTATGAAAGCTAAATATTGCAGGCTCAACCATGCTTGTGTTGTTAATCACAGCTCCCAAGAATCTAATCTTTGGAAAAGAATGATCAAGGTCAGATACTTAGTGGAACCTCAAATCGCTTGGAGAATAGGTGAGGGAAAAGATAATTTTAAGCATGATAACTGGCTTAAATCTGGTGCTATTCAAGGGAGGCTGAAACAGGATATACATCAAGATAAACTTGTTATGGATTTCAGGAAGAACAATGAATGGGATATTACCACATTGAATAACATTCTCCTTGGTGATGTGGTTAATGAAATTTTAAAGATTCCAGTTACAAACCATCCAGATAAAATGTTTTGGAAACCCAATGCATCTGGACAATTCACCATTTCCTCTTGTATTAATCTCTTCCGGCAAAGTAAGACCAGACAATTGGCGTACAAACTCATTTGGAATAAGGTTATTCCTCAAAAAATTACTTTTTTAGTATGGAGACTTTGGAATAATTGGCTACCTGTTGAGGAAATTATCCAGAAAAAATATGGCATCCAATTAGCCTCCAAATGCCAGTGCTGCTGCAATTCAGAAAGTATTAATCATGTATTTTTGGAAGGTCTTATTGCTAAGGAGGTCTGGTCTAACTTTTGCAGGGATATGGACGTTCAAGATATTAGATGTGAGCACCCTAGAGCTATGATTATGCACTGGTTTTTGCAGAAGAAGGATAATACAGGTGAGATCAGATCAATTGTTCCTCTGATCATTATCTGGTTTCTTTGGTTGGCTAGGAATAATACTAAACACAAACATCACCTAATGAAGGCAGATAAGATCATCAAGCAAACCTATGTGCTGATAAATGCACTTCAAAGAGTAGGGAGGATCAAACGGAATGGAAATATCAACAGCAATATCCCTATTGATGTCAAGTGGAATAAACCTGATAGTGGATGGTATAAACCCAATACAGACGGGGCCCTGAAAAATTCTTTGGCTGCAGGTGGGGGTCTTTTGAGAAACAATCTGGGAAATGTAATATGGGGATTCTATGATTTTTTTGGAGAATGCTCGATCATGGAAGCTGAATTAAGAGTGATTGAAACAGGGATGCAACTGTGCTGGAACAATGGTATTAGGAAGGTGTGGGTAAAGACAGATTCTAAGGCTGCCCTGACTTTGATTAAAAAAAATATTGGTCCTTGGGGAATTCAATATACACTGCAATCCATCCGTTGGCTACTGGAGAAGATGGAGAGTAAAGTCACACATACTTGGAGAGAAGGGAACCAGGCTGCGGACTGGCTAGCTAACAAAGGTTATATTGAAAGAAAGTTTAAATTTGTCAAAGCTGGTGAATTTAATGGTAGAATTACAGGCATTGTGAAACTTGACAAAATTGGTCTGGGTACTATTAGATTAGTTCACTAATCAGTCTTAGTAAATGGTCTACCTTTGGCTTAGTTTGCATATGTTGTAACCATTTATAGAAGTTGTAGAGTGCATTTTGTAAGTCTTTAGGAGGTAAGGTACATTCATCCCCCTCCTTGTATTGTTTTTGTTCTTTCTATGAATAAATTCATATCTTACGGCTTGAATTTTCAAGCTAGGATATTTCTCCAAAAAAAAAAAAAATTTAATTAACAATTAAGTATAATATGTCAGTCAATAGAAATTATGTATTCTAGTCTCATTACTCAAAGGTTGTACTCTTCCATTTACTAATTAAAAGCTCCATTATTCAAAGCAAGCCTAAAAGGCCTGATCATCCACTACAAATGCAAACTCACTGATTAAAAGTTCCAACATTGAAGGTAAGTCTCAAATATAAAAAACATGATCTTCCACTAAAAATGTAGCATAACTATCAACAAAAATATGAATTATAACGGATTATGATTTACCTAAATACAAGTTCGCCCAACACCCGAGTTTCAGTCTTCTTCCCTCCACCACAAAACTCAAACAAATTTCAGCCAAATGCAGTCTAATGAAATTCCCGATACAACTTTTTGGAAATAGCAAAAATGGTAGCAATAAAAATGATGGAGAAGAAAAAAATCTAAAAGAGTTAAATCTTACACGCCCTGCCTCAGAGCAATGAAGAAAAAGATTCCAAATAGTTGATGCTATATGAACCAATTGACGGCTAGTGTCGGCAATGCCCTGTATTTCGAAAGAGACGATTCGTGGGAGAAACGTAGAGCGAGAGAGGGGATGAGATGAGCCGTGGGCTTTGCCCACCCTACTTTCATATTTGATTTTCATTTATTTTTATTTCTAAATCATTTGCTAACAAAACAAGCCGTAAGAAATATTTTACAATTACAATAATTAATATGAATATAATGCAAACAGATATTTAGTGTATTAACAACGAATACATCTGTAGGTAAATTTCAATCAATGTTTCATTTTTTAAAAATTTTACAATCAACAATTAGTAGGTCACAATTGTCGTTGGTAATTTTTTTTATATTTTTTATATTTATTTTTTAAAAGAAATTTCCTACGGATTAAAAACGAAATCTTAATGACGGCTATATTTTGTTGGTAATTATGTTGCCACCACATTTATTTTATAGTTATACATTGTTTTATAACATTTCATTGGAAAATCATTGGTAATCTGTTACTAATAGCAATGGATGGCTTCCGTTGGTAAAAAACTGTCTCTAAAGCCTCCATTTCTAGTAGTGATAGGTATAATCTCACATCTCTATACTGATATGATTTTATTATTAATTAGTGAAATTAATCAATTTATAGAACATCCAGTTAAAAAATTATATCAAGTATATTTGTTAATATCACTACATACTTCTAGATAGTTAAAAAGTCTTTTATCATTATTCATCATGTGGCGGGGGTCGAGGGGCATCGCCCCTCGTGGGGGTTCAGGGGCAACGCTCCCGAAGGGAATCGATAGGTTAGGTTGCATGGGTTGAGGGGACAGCACCACTCGTGGGAGCTCAGGGGCAACGCCCCCGAAAGGAAATGTTGGGGCGAAAGGAAATGTTATTTGAGAAAAGAAAAGGAAGGGTCATATCCAAAATCGTCAAGAAATTAAAAAAAATTCTCCGTGGCGCACAGAGACAGGGTCGTGTCTTCCATTTTCTTTTGTTTTCACAGGACACCGTGTGGTGCGGAGATGTCTCTGTGCGCACACGGAAACACCGGACACCTTGTGGCACGGAGTTCTCTGTGTGGGCATGGAGACACACGGAGATGTCTACATGTGGCACGGAGAGGGTCTCCTTGTCACACAATGTCCCCTTTTTTTTTTCTAGCCAACATTTTATCATGGTTAATACTCTTGTTATCACACAACCATTGACTTGCATAGAACTTGTCAAGTATAGCCAGCACAAAAAATTTCCACAAGTTTTGATTCTACATAATCATCTTTGGGCTCTCTAACCACAAATTGCATCACAATTTGCTGATAGAACAAATCGGCCAAAATCATATAGTTTCCTTATTTGATGAAATCCCATAAACAAACAAGGCTCAACCGAAATTCTTCCCAAATGACAATACCACAAAGAAAGTGCCAATTTCAAGAAAATGGAAAATATGAAGTAACAAGAATCAATAAACATAATTAAAAAAAACCCATAAGAAAAAGAATTATGGGAATAATATAATGATACAAAGAAATAGGTAAAACCAAATTGAATCAAACCTTAAGGAGATTGTCTAATTGTCTGTGCTGCTTCCTTCTTCAAATCATTTCCTTAACTGACCAATATATAGCATCCAATCAGTATACAAAACAACATGTAATTGAAAAGAATTAATATAAATGAATGTCTATAACACAGAGAAAGAGGTAGAAGGAAATAAATCAAACCTTCAAGAAAAGAATATAGAGTCAACGACAAAGGATTTGCACCGGCGCTCATTTTCGTGCGATTCTTGGCGGTAGTATTGCTATGGTTTCGGGAATTCAAATCTCGACGATGGCTGGAGGAATTAAAGGGTGTTGGGGCGTGACATTTGGGAAAGGAAAAAGAGGGGTGAAGAAATGACAGAAAGTATGGCAGTTGGGATGGTGTAATTGCGTGTAAAAATGGAGAAATGTTGCGTGAAGTGAAAAAAAAAATTTTGAATTTTGACGACAATAGGAAATCGTGACACATGGCGTACCAATGTTTTGCCTCTTTTATTTTATAGTGATATTTATTGTTTGTATAAAAGGATAATACATATCTCCAATTAAATATTGTGTAAACAATATGGGAAGACCAAGTCAAGAAAAAGTTAAATATATCAAAACTAAAATAGTGAAAGTTTGTTCTAGAATCCATCTTCCCCAATTATACCATGTCAATTCTTCGAAAAATATATTGTTCTTTAAGGAATGTGATTCTGTCCATTAATTTGTTTATATTTTGTATTACTTATTAGATATCAGAAATATTAAATTATGTCTCTACAACGCGGTTGGTTTCATAAAGTTTTATTAAATATCAAAGATTATTAATTATTGATGTATTAATTTAGAGAAGTCAAATTGTAAACCCAAATAAACTCAATGGAAAGAATATTAAGGCCTTGTATGGGAGGGATTAAAATCAGATTAAAATTGAAAATATAACAGTTATTATTGACTTTTATTAGACGAGTGGGACCCAATAACGTTCATATTTTCAATTTTAATTGACTTTTAATCCCTCTCGAACGGAGCCTAAAAGTTAAAACACAAGAGGAAAATGTATAGGTAAATGTGAAAGGAAGACGGGAAGTCAAAAAGAAAAAGGAAAAGGTGGCCGCCCCCTGTCCCACCATATTAGATTTTTTTTTTTTCCTCCCAACCCTTCTCTTGTTTCCAACAAGACTGATGTTCTATAGCCATGATGAGGATATTATTAATATTTTCTCGAGCACAGTTTAATTTGCACGATATATGCACGTGGTGAAATGTGTGAAACCACATACTGAATCACCTCAGTACCTTACGAAGTTGTTGATATTGAGGCATTTCCTATATCGCTAATTATGTGTTTGCTTTGTTATTGACAAAATGAATATCTCGTAGCACGTGGTGAGCACAAAGACGGGATGTTTTGTAGCATGTGATGAACCCAAGGCAAAATGGTTGTAGAGCTACTTCATGTATGAAGACAAGTCTTGGAACTCACAACTAGAGATTAATTTTACACGAATAGTAAACTTGAGCGTAGGCATGAAGTACGTCAAGACATGAAACTTACACACATAAAACAAATTAATTCATTCGATCTTTTCCAAAGATTTCCAGTCAAATTGTTTTTCCATTTTTTCTTGTTTGGCATAATCTTTCGTCTGTAGCACATGACGAGCACGAGGTTATATGGTTATTGAGCGAATTCAATAAACCGTGCAAACGACCAAGTCCGTTGACTCAGTGGACGAGTAGGAAATGTTAGGATAGGCATGAAACTTAAGGTACGTAAAGACATGAAACTTATAAGCGAACAAACTTATGAGACAGCCATTTTGCAAAAATAATTTTAAGAATAATAGATGTAGACAGAAGCTTTTTCAAAGATTTCCTATCAAATTATTCTCTTATCTCTAGTTGTTATATTCTCTAGTTCATGAACTAGTAACATAAAGACATCTAAGTATTATGCAGTTGGTGACATTAAATAGTTCTCGACTCCATAATTAAAAGACAAAATGACATAATTTGTATGTAATTGGACATATATCTAGAAAAAGAGACATACCAAAATATTTGACAATTATTTTTGAAAAAAACAACAAAAAATACAGCAAATATACGTACAAAGAAATATTCAAAAGGTGATGGAACTTTTACCTAAAAAAAGAATAAATTAGTGACGAATTGTAATAATTGTTGAGTAGAATTTCACATCGTGTCCAACCTACAAGCGCCATCGCTATAGGTTCCTTAACAAATAAGTCATCGCATTTTCAAGTTTATAGCACGTCGGTTTACTGTTAAAGTCACTAACGTTGCACGTGAAACATTGTTCCATGGATGAAGTAGGTAAACAAAAATAATATCAATGTAAAAATCTAAAAACACTAAAAAGAAAAGGATTGCGAGCCGAATTTTTTTTTGAAAAAGAGGTGAAGTAGGGAATCCTTGTCCCATCCCCAATCCCACCACTTCCTATTGACAAGCCCCACTTTCTTACTGTGTATATACTTTATAGAACAATAATCATGTTCTTTCTTACCCTAATAAATAGATTTCAATTAATCATCGTCCCCACCTTTTATTCTGGTTGTCAAACTTGTTCTATTCTTTTTGATGATAAGAATATTAATTGGTATTTTTGTTTACGTAATTTATGAATAATATCCGAGCATAGTTTAATTTACATGAATTACGCATAGTGATGATACGTGTGAAAACCAAGTTGGATTATTCGAGTATGTTAACAAGATGTAGATGATTAGTCGACTATTATTTGCTAGTTAAGTATTGTCTCACCTCGGCACTAGGGACTAATTGAGCTCTGACTAGACTCATATCCAAAACAACAGCTCGATTTGGCCCATTGCTCGTGGATTTTATGGGCATAGCAGAGTCACCCACGAGTCTACTCATTTGGTTATTATTATTATTATTATTATAAAAGTGGAAATAATGCTCTTTTTTCGAACTTGGAATCTACTACTTTTAAAGCAGGCGGAGTCAAAATTTTAAATGAACAAGACGTCAAATATGCAAATTTTTTCTAGAAAAATAAAAAAAAAAATTAAAGAAAATTAATGTAACAATACTTATAAATTATTAAGTCAAATCTTAAAAATCTTCAACTATTAATATGCCCTTTTAATCTTGAATTTAGAGCCATAAGTCTTATCAATCTTTTACATACATTACTCAAAAAGTCTTCATATGTAGGGTGCGTTTGTCTCCTATTATTGGGAGAAAAATAGAGTAATGAATAGTATTTTTTTGGAGAATGTATGATTGAAAAGTAAAGTAACTTTATTGGTTTATGTGTAGAATATTTTATTGGATAAATGTATGGTGGAGAATCTTATTGTAGCAAACAATTTTTTGGAATAATTGTAGACAAATAGGGTCGTAATTAAACAAAACCGTACCACCTGCACAAAAAACAAACTTCGATGTAATAGTAGCTATCAGAGGCATTAGTAGATCATGTACTACAATTGATACAATTAGATATTGATGCTCATTTATTCTCCACTATTTAAGTATGTCAAAACTTATTCTTTCTTGTACAAAATATTAAGCATGTCGTAAGCAAAATAGCTAGCTAATTCTTGTACCATGAGTAAGGAAAGAGGAAGTACTAGAATGTCGAGTAACATTACAAGAACTAAGGTAGTTTCATAAATCGTGTCTTCTTGTGACGACGAACAAGCCCTTGCTACTGGGGGCCTTTGAATATTCCTATCGTTCTTTTCTACGTATAGCTACTACATCTCACATAAACTTTTCTCCATATTACAGAAATCAATATGATTATACTTATAAATTATGAAGTCAAATCTTAAAAATCTTCAACTATTAATAGCTATATGTCTTCTGTGCACTTTAAATACATTACTCTATAGTGTATCATATTTAAGTCTTGATTTGTAATTAGATACAATCGTACCACCTGCACTAAAAGCAGATTTTGATGTAACAATAAATATAGGAGGTATTAGTAGATCACGTGCTACAATTGTTACAATTAGATATTGACGCTCATTTATTCTCCACTATCTAAGTATGTCAAACTTTTTATTTCTTCCTCATACAAAATATTAAGCATGTTGTGAGCAAAATACCTAACTAATTCTTCTACCATGAGCAAGGAGAGAGGAAGTACTAGAATGTCGAGTAACTCTACAAGAACTAAAGTAGTTTCATAAATCGTGTCTTCTTGTGACAATGAACTAGCCCTTGCTACCGGGGGCCTTCGAATATTCCCATTGTTCTTTTTGACGTACAACTCATAAATCTCACATAAAATTTTCTCTAAATTAAAGAAAATAAATGTAAAAATACTTGTAAATTATGAAGTCAAATCTTAAAAATCTTCTTCTAATTCAATTACTTTGAACATCTACCACTAGGAGAACATGTACTACTAGTGCACCCATGAAAACCAATTTGAAGTATTTTCAACACTTGGCAGTTTGTTTCTTCATTTGCTATTTACTCGTTGATATATTTTCACCGTTTCATCTTCTTCTATATCTCCAAATCAATTGGATTCGTGCTCCCATGATCATCACCCAAATCACTAGGATTGGAATATCATTTAGACCAGTACAGTGATGCTCTAATGGAGGAGTCGGAGTAGTTTCTAGAGTGTTGGAAGTACCATAGAGTTGGTTGAAGTCACCAGTTTCCAGCAATGTGTTGTAATTAGTTTGGAATAATATATTAAAGAAAGATGTACAAATAATATAATATATACTAAAATTAAAAAAAAAATAACTCAAATAAGAAACTTTAGAGATAATGAAACTCAAAATTACACAATAAAGAGCTAGTATGAAGATTGTAACAATTATAGATTGAGAACGAAGAGTTGTGTGAGAAAAAATGAGTTGAGGAGAGGGTTTTTATAGAAAAAGTAGCCCTTTTAAAAAATAAAAAAAATTAAAATGTGTTCATTGGGCCAAAAGATCATGTAACCTTTTTGGCCCGAACGGTCATATTTTTGACCTTTTGGATGGCCAAATGTTCACACGGTCCACAAGTCAACTCGTGGGACGAGCTGGCTGTAGACCAAGACCGTGATTCAATCTAGCTGGACTTGTGAAAAAAAAAAAAGGAGCTCATTTCAATACGAGTTCGAGCAGTCCAATGATAGAGTTGAGCCTGCGAGCCAACTAGCGACTTGGCTTAGTTATCACCCTATCGATTTCAAGATTGATGTTTTATAATTCATGATGACGGCGTTAATTCATATTTTTGGACTTCGAGCATAGTTTCATTTCACACTATATATGTACATTGGTGGAACATGCGAAACCACATATTAAATCTCTCCAATATGCTACCTAGTTGATGTTGAGACAATTTTTATTTCACTAATTATGAGTTGTTTTGTTCCTGAGAAGATGGATATCTTGTAGCACATGATGAGTACAAGGATTTATGTTCCATTACACATTACAAGCACGGAGATAAACGGTAGTCGCCTAGCAACTTTGGTAAGTCGTCCAAAGACAAGTCTAATAAACTCGCAATTAAAAGTTTACTTTGCGCGAGGAGAAAACTTTAGTTTAGACTTGAAAAAAAAATGTCAAAATATGAAAAATACTCGCATAAAACAAATTATTCACTTAAATCTCGTGGGATATTTAGAAGTAATAGACATAGATAAAGAACTTTTTCAAAGATTTCCAATCAAATTGTTTTTTTCTATTTTATCTTGTTCGGAATATTTTTATTTGATAATTGTTATACTCTCCAATCCATGAAAAAACAATAACAATAAATAAATCTTTTCACGCACTCCCAAATGGACAGACATTGAGAAGATGTCTTAATGAATAGAATATTGAGGGTGTGGACACCATTATGTACAATGAATTATGTACGTGTAGCATAACCTTTGAGGAAAAGAAAAAATGGAAAAAATGTTGAAAACATAACCAGCAAAGATTAAGGACCTCTATTGCAAAAAATATGTGGTGTAAATGAAAAAAAAAAAAATCATGATGATAATTCATCCATCCTTACCGTAGTTCATTGTATCTAAGAATAGACATATATTTGCTTTTCACCTCTATATCCTTGTCAAGTTATATCTAACATTCCATACATATCCAAAATATTTAATGAGTACTACCAAACATCCTTAAACGTGCTACCTAAAATACAAGAAAACAAAATAATTGATCAAAATTAATCATTAAACACTTAAAAGTGAAAACTAAACTAAACTTATAGAACCATAATTTGATTGAATTAATTTTTTCCCCTGTAAAATTCTAATGTTAATTTCAAGGCAAGACTTCAAAAGGATAATAATTCCAAATGAAAGTCCACCTTCAATTCTCAATCTGGAATCAACGGTTGTTTTAGAGCTTGTTTGTTTCCAATTAAAATTCAATTACAATTGAAAATATAGTCGTTATTGGGTCTCACTCGTCTAATAAAAGTCAACAATAACGGCTAGTTTTTTAATTTTAATCCGATTTTAATCTCTACCGAACACGCCCTTAATTTGTTAAAAAACAACAAATACTAGAGCAAATCTGTATATCAAAAAATATTCACATGGTGAAAAGATAAATAATGGAATTTTTGTCTAAGAAATGCAAAAATTAGTGATAAATTGCTATGAAAGTGATGTAGAGTTGCACATTATCTCCAACCTATGACCGCCATAGCTAGTTGGTCTTTAATTTATTTTTTCTTAACAAATAAGTAGACGTATTCAAGTTGTATTGATTTTTATCTATTTTACGGATAAAAGCAATTTGCATTACACGAGAAACATTGTTTTAATGAATAGAAATGGGAATCACAAATAAAGTTAATGAAAAAAAAAAAAAATTTGGAACCCACAAAAAAGAAACGAAATGAAAAATATCAAAAAGGAAAACCGAAAGGAAAAGAAAAGAGAAGTATGAAGCGTTGTTCCACCCTGGTCATGTCCCCAATCCTACCACTTCCGATAGACAACCGCAATCGCTCGACTCTCCTGATTTCCTACACCTCCTCCTCATCCTCACTAACTTATTTTCTTTGTGGTGTGTTTTTTCACCACATAATTTGTTTCATTGATCTGTGATGCTTCTCTCGTCCTCCATTTTTACAGAAGTGTTGTCAATTAAAATATAACTTCCTAACTATAACATAGATGACAAAACCACGCCCCATAGATCAATATGCTACAAAATACAAAAGTTGAAAACATAAATGGCAAAAATAAAAGTCGGAATTAGATCGAGGACCTTCTTTGCAATTTTTTAAAATAGTCAACTAAGGTTGGATTTTTCTCCAAATGACAAATTCCTATATTTTAGCTTTATCCATAAACATTTATGCATGCAAAAAACCTTATAAATACCCGCCCCTATTCCCTCTCAAATTCACAAAATTCACTGCATATAGATATAGTGAGAGAAAACTATAAATACAGAATTTCTAGAGTGAGAGAGCGAAGAGGTAAATTATATATCCATGGAGGTTGACGGAAGCAAAATGAATACTGTTGAGTCAGAACCACCACTTGCGCCACCTCAAGAACCGCTTCGAAAACTCATTCCTGTGGCTGCAATAGCGGCAGGGGTGCAATTCGGGTGGGCCCTTCAGCTCTCTTTATTGACTCCGTACGTGCAGCTACTGGGCATTCCTCATACTTGGGCGGCCTTCATCTGGCTGTGTGGGCCAATCTCCGGCTTGTTCGTGCAGCCGATTGTCGGGTACTACAGTGACAATTGCTCCTCCAGATTTGGGCGTCGCCGTCCCTTTATAGCCGCCGGTACCGCACTTGTTGCCGTCGCCGTTTTTCTAATTGGGTTTGCCGCAGATATTGGTCATGCCTCCGGTGACCCACTCGGCAAGACGGCGAAGCCTCGTGCCATTGCTGTTTTTGTCGTCGGGTTTTGGATCCTTGACGTAGCCAACAACACGTTACAGGTAAATTATACATACAAATTTCAACTCCATATGCTATCGTACTATCGGTATAGATAATTTTTACATAGAATTTGCTAATTTTTACAAATTTTTGGATGAAATTTTTCATTGTATTCGTGCTTTCAATTAATTTGAGGAGATAATGGGTTAATAATTTTGAATTTTAATTTAACTTAATTTGGTACTTTTATATTGTTTTTTACTTTTTACAGGAAGAATCTTATCATGAGTGTGTTAGATGCAAATTTTCTGGAGAGAATGCATTTTTTTGATTTGATGTGATGTGACGATGAATATGTGGTAGAAAAAAGAAGAAAAATTATTGATGCGATGAAAAATATTATTTTATTGAAAAATATGTTGTCTAGAATGAGTAGAAAAATGAAAATACGGTTCAAACATGGTCTATACTTATCTGAAAAATTAACAATCCAATAATGGGTTTATGTGGAAAGTTTAGCTGAAGCAAGAAATGTACAAAAATATGTAAAGTTCAAGGAAAGTTCAATTATTTTGTTCTCTCTCTTGATTTTTATTTTTTATTTTTTGCAGGGGCCTTGTAGAGCTCTGTTGGCTGATCTTTCTGGTGGAAATGCTCAGAAAATGAGGATTGCAAATTCATTTTTCTCTTTCTTTATGGCGGTGGGGAACGTGCTCGGTTATGCAGCTGGATCATACACTCACCTGTATAAAATGTTTCCATTTACCAAAACAAAAGCCTGTGATGTGTATTGTGCAAATCTCAAGAGCTGTTTTTTCCTCTCAATATTTCTCTTGTTAATTTTAACAATATTGGCCTTGATTATTGTGCGTGAAATGGCCGTGGTCCCTTCACAGGCAGAGTCACGAGGTCACGAGGTGGTTAAGAAGGGGAAAATACCAGTTTTTGGGGAGTTATTTGGTGCATTGAAGGGCTTGCCTAGGCCTATGAGGATTTTACTCTGGGTGACTTGTTTGAATTGGATTGCTTGGTTCCCCTTCTTGCTGTTCGACACGGATTGGATGGGGAGGGAGGTGTATGGAGGGAAGGTGGGGGAAGGGAAGTTGTACGACCATGGGGTGCGTGCAGGGGCACTTGGGCTGATGCTGAGTGCTGTGGTGTTGGGGTGCACTTCCCTCGCTATGGAGTTCTTGGCGCGTGGAATCGGTGGGGTGAAGCGACTGTGGGGTATTGCCAACTTTTTGTTAGCCATTTGCTTGGCCATGACCGTTTTGATCACCAAATTGGCGGAGTCTACTCGGCGTCACAACACCCATAGTGACGATGCTAAGCCACCAGTCACTGGTGTCAAGGTCGGTGCTTTGGCCCTCTTCACTATTCTTGGCATTCCTCAAGCGGTTAGTTCTCTTCTTTTCCTATCAATACACGCGCTTCAATTTTACAAGCATAAATTTTAGAATAATGTTATCTAACATAGATTCTATTAAATAAGACATAAATCCTTGTATTCAAGTGAATATGTAATTTAATGTTACAAGTGCTGCCATTTAAATAGCTTTCCTCTAAATTTTAAGCATAATATTGATTTTTTAGTTATTTTTTTCATGCATTAGTTGGATTCGGAAAATTTTATCTTCTCGTAATCTCGCTCATGTGGGCACCTAACTTAGTGATTTTATAATTAAGTAATGCTATTCATCCTCCCTGGGGTTGAGCCAGTGACAATTACATGACATTAAATGATAGATTCATTTAAATACAAAGTCACATGACTCATTTAATTTTGTCTATAATTTAATGAGAAATGCTATTCATCCCAACTGGGGATGCATCCCCAGTCTATGTGGCGTTAATGTGACATTAAATGATAGGTGAAATTAAATAAGTCATTTAATTTCATCTATCATTTAACCAATCAATTATATCCACATAAACTGGGTAATGTCATGCAATTACCACATAGATTGGGGTACAGCCCTAGTGATGATGAATAACATTACTCTTCATAATTTGGTACATTAACTCACTCTGATAACGCAAAGCCCTTAACAATTTAATTCTCAGACTCCTCGGGAATGTCTTGGCAGATATATTCGTAGAACATTGTTAAAAAATGAGAGGAAACATTAATAACCAAATTTGACTTTCTGGCTGGCAACCAAAAGAGAGAGGTAGGTTCATTTGCATAGCTATATTTTTGTAAACCGATCAGAATGCATTGAATGTCCCTTTGCAACAATGTGATTTTTGGCAATTAGGAATACTTCAAAATCACACATTTAGGACAGTGGGCATAAAGGAATCCTAGTTTTGCTAAACTTTTGGGTGACAATTTTATTATTTTCAACCAAAGTCAATGCTGTTGTTTCTTTAAGAATTTTATTTTTCAATAAACTAGGATTCCTTTAAGAATTTTAAAGTGGTTTTATGACACACAACTACTCTTGTTGTTTCTTTAAGAATTTTATTTTACAAGAAAAGCGAACGTGCGATAGGTTTTTTAACTTCATATATGGGTCCAAATCTTGATTGTATCTTTTAGCATTATGTTCGATTTGAATATTTGGGGATGGCTGGAACAAAATTACGAAAAGGGATTCACTTTAGCGAAATTAGACTCAGTTTGTTCTTGTTTGATGTCAAGTAGTGAACTTATTTAGGCTAAATGTTGTTGCATAGATGGGACTAAATGAGAAATTTTTATTTGACAAACTTTTTTCCGGTTGTTCGACACTACCAAATTTACCAATTAATCCACTTCTATATCATCCTATTTGAATGTTGAATGTATATATAATGCTACTGAATTGAAACCTTTAATTTGAATTCTATATAGGTGACTTTCAGCATTCCATTTGCTCTAGCATCTATATTTACTAGTGATTCTGGGACAGGACAAGGTAAATAATGCTGCAACCATTTTGAGGTTATTTGAGTTTCTTTTTCGTTTTCATTCTTGTTTTCGATAAAAAGGATTCATATAGCCGATCCTATGTTATCGAAATAAGATCATAGTTTGGAGTAGTTGTTTTCATTGATTATCATAATTTACTCTTCAGGTCTGTCGCTTGGAGTTCTAAATCTTGCAATAGTTATACCACAGGTAAGAATTAATTATCTATTAGGATTGTGCTTGCTTCAATTGATTTACCATGATTTGCATTAATGGGAATACTTTGTAATCGTAACAGATGGTGGTGTCGTTGCTAAGTGGACCGTGGGATGCCTTGTTCGGAGGCGGTAACTTACCAGCATTCATTGTGGGTGCGGTAGCAGCTGCAGCTAGCGGGATTTTCGCACTCACCATGCTTCCATCTTTACCTTCCGAAGTTTCACCGGCCAAGGCCATGAGCGCTGGAGGTTTTCATTGAAATATCAATGTACCAAAAGCTAGCTAGTTTTTTTTCTTCTCCTCCTTTTTTTTTTCCCTCCTCAAGACCGGAACTTTGACATTTTTTAGCCAAGGTCATCAATTTAAATATAGTAAGTGTGATTTAGTGATGTTTGGACCCTCACCTGGAATGTGGAGGAAGGGTATGGACTCCCTCTACTAATTTATCAATCACTATAAGTAGAAAGATCGAATGTATAATTTACCTTCTTTCGTTTTCCCTTTTTACTAAAACTCGAATATTTAGTCAATGGTGGTAACTTACTCTTATTAATAACCACAAGATACAATGCCGGCAAGACAAATCAAAGTGAGACGGTTTCATAAGACACGATAAAGTATGATTTTATGATAATTATTACACCGTTTTCTTTTAGGCCAAGACTTGATGTGTTTTTAGTCAATATATCAGCTAACGCATCCTATACATGATAGATAGATAAACATGACATACAATGTCGGTACAATATAACAAAAAATGACATATAGTTTTACAAGAGAAGAACCTCAAGGATAACAATGTGGCATTTACAAGTACGATCTTACTAGAATTGCATGGTTTTTGTGCATGTTTAGGAAAAGATATCAACTCGTACTATGCGTGCTACATTGTTAATTTTGGCATTCAATTTTCAAGTAATATATTACTATAATTGCATGGTTTTTGTTTTCGACTCTAAACTTTAATATATTTAGGAAGAGAGATGAATTTAATGTAACTATTCATGCTCACATGTGGCTCAAGCAATTTAAGAGCCTTAGACAAAATTGTTAAAGGAACCTTTTCGAGAATAAAGATAAAAAAGAAAAAAAAAACTTAATGAGCAAATAATCACTTACGAAAATTATGTCAATGAATGACGATTAGTATAATTGAAATCAATATGTGTTAGACGGAGTAATGGACAGAGATACTGTTGGTAATTGCAGACACACATTCATCACTGATTACAACGATAAGGTCATCAACTATCAAGAATCAAAGTCGATTCTTCAACAACCGATGAGATGTTGTAGGTTATAGCCAATATGATTCTTAATTATTCTAATTAAAATGAATTTATATTGGTGATTCAAACAAAGTTATCAATATCAAATCATTGGTGATTACCAGAATACCTTCCTCGACGTTACTAACAACAATGTCATGTGTGATGTCAAGAATCATTGACAGGAAGTTATCAGTGTCACTTACAAAATTTTATTATTTTTATATATTTATAGCATGCTAACACATAAATATCTTTTGATTTAATTTTTTAATCGGAAAGTATTTATCTTTTTATTAATTTATTTATTGATGAGATTCTCTTTTGTAAATAAAATTTATTCATCTGTTTATGTTTTTAATATTACAAACTAAAAAACCATATGTAATGTTTAATTGTTTTTTATTGGAAGGGACGTTAATTATTATTTTTAACGCTATTAATTTATTGACAGAATTTTTCATAAAAAGCCAAAGACATGTAAAATTTTGAAAATTGAGGGCCTCTAATAAACCGGAAACCTTAGACGACCGTTTAACTCAACTAATGCTTATAATAATTATAAGGAGATCCATTACAAGCGAACACACGAAAAATTGAATGTTTTAACTTCGATGAGGTGCTTCAACAAGTAAAAGATGAAAATCTAATGAATCTTTTGAAGCCTTACATTCTAGTCCCTTCATGCATCATCAAAAGGTGTTATTTTCTATATTTCGGCATGTTTGACATGCTAGATTGAATAATATTGGCAAGATTTGGTGCTTATTTCATAACACTTTTAAGTGCTTACAAGTTATGGATGAATTTGTCGAGCTTGATACTACTGTCGGGTACTACAGACAGAGGATGAATTTGGCAGGACGGGCCCTGCATTATAACCCATTTTTTATGCAGAGTAAGTGTGGAAGAAACAATATCACGGTGACCTAAGATTGCTAAACCCTCATATTGCCTATCAAAGATCGATATTTTAGGAGAAATCTCCATGCTTTCATTCGATATAAAAATATAATTAATAAAACTAACAAAGTATATAGTAGAGTTCAAATACTTACCTTAAAACTACAAAATGATCAAAGTACTCTCGTTCTAGTAGACGCCAGTCGATGCTTGAGTTTCTAATACTCCGCAACATTGGGATGGTCTACTTTCCATCTTCATCGTATTAGCACCGTTATAAGGACTTGAACATGACTTTAAGGATAAGTTTGGTACATTAGATTGGATATTACATGAATTGATAATTATTGACGTTTTCGTTCTTGCAGAAGACTTGGTTCCTACCGAATTTTTGAAGATCAAAAACATTTCTTATAATTTATTTTTTCAAATTGCTTTAAATGAGACATGACGTAGAGATTCAATGCAACTAAATTTTTCGTAAATATAATTAATTTTGATCTACATTTCTTACATCAACAATTCAAAAAATTAAAATCATAGGTGTAAGTTTTATCATTTTAGGTTTTACAATTAAATGAAAAAAATTAAAGATAGCCATTAGTAAGATTCATTCAAATTCTTCTTTTATTCAAGAACAAGAAACCAGAAACTCCTCTCTTTCCAATGGCTGAAGGGCTGGAAGGACAGAAAATGGAGGAGAGGTCAATCCCAGTATTGACAGTGCTCAAGAACAATACAATTCTCAAGAACATTTATCTTTTGGAAAACCCACCTTCAATTTCTTCTTCTCTGCAAGAATTTGGCATGGAAGAATCAGAAATGGAAGGTACATTGGTGATTGGAAGGCACCTCGATTGTAACATTACCTTGGAGCACCCCAGCATCAGTAGATTCCACCTCCGTATCCATTTCAAACCCTCCTCTCGGTCCCTATCTGTAACTGACTTGTTTTCTGGTAAATGTGATTTTACACTTTCTGATTCTCTCATCTGTGTGTAGGTCTATTTTTTATATAGAAATTTGATGTGGGATTTACTTAATGAACCTTATATACATGTTTACAGTGATGATGATCTTCATCATTTCTTCTCCACAATCTTGATATTGATATTTTGGTATTTGTTCTAATTAACTTGGATGGTTAGAATTTGAGAAAAATATATAGCATCGAATATGTTGATATTAGTGTATTCGCAATACTTTAGTAGGGATTTAACTTTATGGGTTTTTTGGAGTTTCTAGTTGTTGAACTATGGGGGATTGTGTTTTAGGACATGGCACATGGATTTCAGGGAAGAGAATTGACCCCGGTATGAGGGTAAAACTGAACGAGGGTGACAGAATGCAACTCGGGGGATCAAGTAGGGTGTACAAGCTGCATTGGGTTCCACTGAGTTGTGCTTCCGATTTGGACTACCCGATTGTGCCTCAAATGGATGCCTCAGATAGAGTAGAAGAAACAGGAGAAGAAAAACATCAGGTGAATTCTAAGATTTCTATCTGCAAGAATGATTTCATACTACGGAGTCATTGGAATATAGTTGAATATAATTTTTTCCAATTCATGTAATTCCATTGTCTAGGATGAGGATGGTTCGTGCTGTGAAAAATATCAAATGCATTCACTGGATGATCAATTGGACGGTTTAAAACTGCTATTTTCTGATGAGAATTTGATATTGACTGTAGAGAAAATGAGTCCATTAGTGCATTCTGTGCCTGAAGACACGAACACTTCCTTTTTGGACAAAGAAGAAGTAGAGACTAAGAGTTCATTTGCAATTGACCATGAACAAGGTGAAAAGAGTTCCACTGTGAAATCGGATTGAGTTCGAGCATCTGGTCGAGAAGGGTAAACTTAACACCGTTCAGATTCAAACTGGCAGGGACATGGAAAAGATTGTGAGGGTTAATAACAAAACGGAAGTTAAACCACTGATCCATGAAAATTGCAAAATCAATTTCAAAGAAACCTTTTGCTGACTCTGACGAAGAACAAACTTTTACTCCCGACAGGGACAATTACCCCCCTGATTCTCTTCCACCCAAGTCCTCGAAGAATAAAGTTCCAGAGGTTTTGAAAAGTGAAGCAGAAACTTCTTTTCCTAGCATGATGAAGGAAGATGAAAATTCCACTGTGGACAAAGAGAATAAGACTCCAAATAGTCTTCTACTTAGGTCAATAAACAAGATAGGGAAGTCGGCAGAATTTAAGCATCCGAAGTCATATCAATCATTGCCTTTGAACAAAGCTGAGAAGTGCTACATAAATCAACAGAGAGAAAAATATACTCGGAAAGTTCTTCAAGAACAGAAATCAGCAAGTTCTGCATCCAAAAGTCGTGCCAGGTTGGTAAAAGAGCCTACTCAAGTGAAGTGTAGAGCAGATAAGAGTGATCCTTTTCAATCTCTGCTTGTGACTTCCACCATTTTTAAGTTCGTTAGCACATTCATGGATTAACAGTGCTCTCTCATTAAACTGCAATTATGAAATGTTGTTTTGGTTGAATTCATTGGACAGATTTTGTTTACCATTTCATCAACATACTACTTAGTTTGCATTTTTTTTTCCCCTTGTGTAATTCTTTAGGATCTAAATGAATTCTATGTGAACTTTCAGAACAGTTCAACTAGTGTGGATAGTAACAGGTGGACCATCATAGTGGATACTGCATGTTTGCTGAACAAAATGTCAAGGAATGTGTTTCGCGCAAGTTGTTGCTAACAATTAAAAGAGGATTTAGATGATTGTGTAAGGTGAGACAAAGTTTTAAAAAAGGGTGTTTTATTGGCGATGATTTACAATTGGAAATAAACAGAATTTCTCCAATGGGCGCAAACACACGAGTACTAAAAGAAGTGTTTAAAGTTAAACTAAGGAATTGAAATTACATATTCTCTGTTTATAGTGTTTGATTCGGGGTCCTTTTTTCTCTATGTCTTCTCTTCCTTTTATACTTCCTTAATAATTCTTTCATGACAAATCGTTTGGAAACTGCTTGATTTCTCTATAACTACCCACTTTCTTCATAATAGTTGACTTGTCATAGAACTACATTATCTAACTGTTGCCATTATTCTCGCAGATTATCAACTATGATTCTTGGATCTTGGGGTGTGGTAAGGTTACTCAATAACCGCTTCAATAACTGCTGCTCTGGATAACCATATTTCCTCATGTTTGCTAAGATCTTGGGCGATTCAAAGGTTTGGGCGAGAATAGCTCGTTTACTCTGGGTGATTTTAAGGCACTCCACTTACTCGGATCTTGGGCGTCTTGCAAACTTGGGCAATCATGGTACCTTGTTCGTAGGCCTTCACTGTTGCAAGCTTGGGCAATGATGGTACCTTGTTCCTGGGCCTCCATTGCATTTATTAATGGTTCTATTTGGGCCTTCATCCTGGACTTCCTAACTGGGTTTCATCCCTTGGGCTACTTGATTTGGGCTACACTTTTTGTATGTCAATAGTTACCCCTCAATATGACAGAATTAATACCAATTATTAATCTTTGTCATATTCTTTCTTTGTATTTTTTGACAATATTTGAAATTTCCAAAAATTTCAATCATTATTTCCGTTTGATTGTAACCATTCCATAATCTGAAAAGGTGCAACGTTACAAACCCCCATAAACCTAAAAGACACGCCACTTTCCCAAGCCATTACCTTCACTTCTTTACATCGTGCATTCTATAAAGGTCACTATTCATTGTCTTACTTCCTCATTACGCTTCTCAAGAACCTTTCACAACGTCTGTTTCTGCATCCAATGGTGACTTCACAAACTCATTCTGATGATTCTTTTAGTTTTGAAAATTTTCAAAACCTCCTTGCTAGACCGTATATAAATTCAAATTTCCTTACACAAGCCAATGCTGACCTCAATGAGTTCTATCTAGGCCCATCATTTAATGATAGCGAAGCTATCGGATGATCGGCGGTGGGTCAACTATTCCCTTGCACTGAAGACCTTTATTTTCTGAACTCCTTGCCATTGAAGCCGATCCGCGATAAAAGTATTCGCACTTGGCTAAAAACTGATCCTAGTTTTCGTAGATGGCATGTATGTATGGTAAATCATAATCACGCCAAAACAATTTTTTATCGTGCTAGGATTTTGAACCTATTACAAATTACCTTTTTTTCCCCCAACTTATGACCCAGTGCTTTTTTCCAATCGCGCTAAGTTTCTGGTCTTCTGAGTATAACACTTTTGTTTTCCCCCTTGACCTAATGTCTATTACTCTAAGGGATGTTAGAGCTTTAGTAAATCTTCTGCCCTCGGGCGATACCATTTTTCCTGGCATTTTGATTTCCAATGTTGCCCCAAAGTTTGACAAGAAAGTTGCTGAATCTTACTCGAGCATGCAAGGCCTTTATACTGCTTCCAATTCTGAACCTACTCATGCTGAGCATGTAGCTTTCCTTTAGGTCTGGCTCTGTAAATACGTTCTTTGTGTCCCCAGCCTGAAACTTTCTATGAGTTATCTGCTACTATCGAATGAATTGGCACGCGGCAGGTCTTTGAATTTGTGTTCATTCTTTTTAGCAGTCTTTTATGGAGGCATAGCTTCCCTCCAATTTCAGTTAAAGAGTGGTCCGTCTCCCACTTGTAGTGGGCCTCTTTGACTTGCTCAATTGTGGTTGAGAGCCTATTTCCCACAGCTTGGTGCTCTACCAACTCCTCCCCGAATAGTCAGCTGATATAGACTATTCATTCATCAATTGAGCCTTGTAAATATGTCCAGTAGAAACGTTTTTACATTCTTTTATACTTTGAATTCAACACCTTCTTTCTTCCCTTTTTCTCCTCATCAAATCCCTCTTTACATACGACCTCCTTATACTTTAGCTGAAGTGAGCACTTCTTAGCTTATCTGGGTTCAATTTTTGGTTGGGAGAAAACTGTTCCATGACATTGTCACAGGAACAAATCCTAAGGCAGGGGTTGAGATATATGTTCCCCAATTTTTTGCTCACCAACTTGGTTTTGCCCAAATGTGGTACATTCCTCCTTGTTATTCTAAGAACTTGACAGAGCGTTTCCATACTATCAATAAACCGAGGTGCAAGCCATTGACGCCCGTAATAATCTTTTGGCCAAAGGCTTCTCCCTAGCCTCTTTCAATTCTACTGCTGTCACACACCTCCTTTTTTACCAACTCTAGCTGTCTGTGAAACGCAGGTTGTTCACAACTGATGCCAACCGTGCTTTCCATGTGCTAGATAAACCAAACACATCTTCTACTTCTCCCATTCTGGCTATCCTTGTGTCCATCAAGAATCTTTCCTCACCTGCTCGTGCTAAACATCTTATTCTTCTATTTGCTTCTCCTCCTCCAAGGCTACTATAGCCAAAGGCACCTCCAGCCGCAAATGACCAACTTCAGCATCTCCCATTTTGCAGGATGATGATGATGATGCTCATCTCATCCTTAGGAGAAAGGTAATTGAATTTGTTTATTCACAAAACATCATTCTCCACGTACTAGTGGTTTACCTGAATTTTCTAGAAGAATTTAGCCTCCCCTTCAAAGGCTTTGGTCTTGGCAGCTCATGCTTCATCGCCTCCTGTTGAAGCTGCTTCATCCAAATCAGCTAATGAAGGGACTATTCTTTGGCCAACAAAGGTCTTCTCAGCATCTCCATGTTCTCCATAAGGAATTCAACGATGGAAGGCGATTTGAGAATGCCTTTCAGGCCACTTAGCTTGCTGAGAGTGCTATTCAGCCTCCTTACCTGTTATTGTAGCAATGCAATTAGGCAGGCGGTTTGAGAGTGCCTTTCAGCCTTTTTTCCTGTTGAGAGTGCTTCTCAACCTCTCTGCCTGTTATTGCAGCAGTGCGACCAGGATTTAGTACCCTCTTACTTGGCGATCGACCAAAAGAATATTCTGCTCACGATTGTAGCTTATAGAGCATTTAGTACTTCATCTCTCACAATTTGTAATTAGTTTTAATAATAAAGTAATTTATTTGAACGTACTTCGTTCTTGTCTTATTTATTTACAATCGTTCAACACAATTATATTGATCATACTTTTATTTGTTCACTTCTCCATAAGGAATGATCATATTTTTTAAAGTATTTGTCATTAATGAATCTTATGTAATTGGTGCCATCTAAATCTTCTAAATGATAGGCTCCATTAGGCAAAACACTGTTTACTTTATACAGTCTTTCCCAATTGGACGACCACTTGCCGTACTTTGGATCTTTGCTATCCGAATGGAGTATTGTTTTTAAACCAATTCGCCTAGACTAAAAGACTTGGCTATAATTTTTTTATTGTAAAACATAGTCATTCTTTGTTTTTGAACTTACGATCTATCTAGGACGTCCAATTTTAATTCGTCTAACTCAAATAAGTTTTGAACTAGTGACTCAGTATACTTACCATCATTTAACTTATGTTGTAAACACACTCTAATTGATTGTACATTGATTTCCATAGGCAAAACGGCCTCCTGTCCATAAGTGACTTGGAAAGGAGTAATTTTCATACTTGACCGAGACGACGTCCTATAAGCTCATAAGGCCTTGTTTAGACATTCGTGCCAATTTCTGGCATTTTCATCTTTCA
The DNA here is from genome assembly GCA_035079005.1 of Fraxinus americana. NCBI lineage: Eukaryota > Viridiplantae > Streptophyta > Magnoliopsida > Lamiales > Oleaceae > Fraxinus > Fraxinus americana. Next base: position 1,274,463 of record CM068727.1, on the reverse strand, counting down.
TTTTCCTTATGATATTTTTTAGCCTATCCGTTGGATTGAACGTAATACGGTGTGGAGTTTACTAACTTAACGCCAAACGCGCTCAAGAACTCCTTCACTTGATCTCCGTTCAAGAAAATTCTGTGATCCACCATCAAAGTTTGTGGAATCCCAAATCTATAAATAATATGATCACGGATAAATTCTATGACACTCTTCTGAGTGGTCTCCTTTAAAGGTATCGTCTCTACCCACTTTGTGAAAAATCTGTTGCAACTATAACAAATGCATGTTGCTTGGACGATAGAGGATAAATCTTTCCTATCAAGTATATCGCCCAACCATTGAACGACCAGGGTTTGATAATGGGAGTCATCTCTCTTGCTGTCGCTATTTGTATCGAACCATGCTTTTAGCATGCTAAACAACTCTTCACATATTGAACACATGATTCTCCAATCTTGGGCCAGAAATATCCACTCCTAATAATCAATCATCTCATCCTTTGGTCGGCTTGATGAGCTCCACATATCCCTTAATGCACCTCAACTATGATCGTTCTGCCTTCTTGCGAACTTACACATTTTAGTAATATACTATCAGAGCATTTCTTAAATAATTCTTCATCTATCAACGTATAGTTTAACAAACACGACTTCATTTTTTACTACTTTCTTTATTAGATTCTTTAAGGAACCTTTTAATCTCCATTCTCCAATCTATCGTATCTCCATCTTGTATGCAATGAATTTCGATCATTCTTGTCCTTCTTTGAACTACAGGTAATATTACTCCATATTCACAAGTAGCTTCCCAATTTAAAACCTTTGAATACCCTGAGGCCATTTGAGCCAACTCATTTGCTATATCATTATATATCCTATTGACACATTATAGCTCTACTTGGTCGAATTCTTCCAACAATGCTTGGGCAACTTCGTATTGATTTTATAATGGAATCACTTTAGCATTTAAAATCACCAATCAATTGGTGAATTACCAATTGAGAATCGTCCCTAACAATCACATTCTTTATCTCCATATCTATCATTAATTCTAAACTCACAATTAAGGCTTCATATTCGGCTTGATTGTTGGTACACATCATATCCAAAGTGAATGCGAATTTGTAACAAATCCCTAAAGGATTTATCAATGTTACTCCTACCCTTTCACCTTTAGAGGTTTTTGACCCATCGAAATATAAAACCCAAGATTTTAATTCGAATGAATCAATTTTTAATTCAATCTCTTCATGCGTGTCAAGGCATGGATAATCGGTTAGAAAATTAAAGCCTGATTTTTTACTGCCTTTTGGGGTATGTATGTATTTCAAATTCTGAAAATGCTAAAGTTCAAAGGTCTACCCTTTGGTATAAAATAGGGCGAGAGAATATATACTTAATCAAATTTACTCTTGAAATCAAATAAACGGTTACAAGCAGTAAATAAGCCCTTAGTTTTGTACATGTGAAATACAATGCAAGACATAATTTTTCAATAGCAGAGTAATTACATTCACATTTTGTCAACCCTTTGCTCAAATAGTAAATCTCTATTTCTTCATTAAATTGGTCTTCTTGTGCGACCATTCCAGCTATTGACTCTTGTTCAGCTGATATATACACTTTCATTGGCCGTCCTTGGATTGGTGACACCAACACTGGTGCACTTGATAAATATGTATTTAGGCTTTCAAAAGTCTTTTGATGCCCTTCTTTCTAGACGAATTCGTCCTGATTTTTCAGTTTTAAAAGCGGCGAAAAAGTTTTAGTTCACTCTGCACAATTAAAAATAAAGCGTCTTAAAAAGTTTACTTGGCCTAAAAACCTTTGCAATTCTGTTTTGTTGCTAGGTGGCTTAGCCTCTAAAATGGTCTTCGCTTTATTTTTATCGAGTTCAATCCCCCTTTTGTGTACTAGGAAGCCAAGGAAGGTTCATAAATTAACACCAAATGCACATTTCAAGGGATTCAGTTTTAGTTTATATTGCCTCAATTGTTCAAACTGTTCATCTTCTTTAATGGATTTCACCATTATATCATCTACATACACCTCAACAAACTTGCTTATCATATCATGAAAAATTAAGTTCATTGCCCTTTGATAAGTCGCTCCTGAATTTTTCAGTCCGAAAGGCATAACTACCTATTCAAAACATCCTAGAGATCCAAGACATCTGAAGGCAGTTTTGTATATGTCTTCCTCAGTTGTGTAAATTTGATTTTATCCTGAATACTGATAAGTGCTCCACACTCAAGATATTTATGCCACTTAATGCATTATTTTGTTACCCTTGAGAAAGTTTTAGAGTGTTTTTATGTGTGTTTTGAGGTTGTGATGTAGGTTGGTGAGACTGAAGAAAATAAGCAAAAATTGATAAATTTGGAGAAATTGCTAAATTGTAAGAGATCCAAAGTTCAGGAACTAAAATGCAAATACTTAAAAGTTATGTCGAACCTCATGATGAAGATTTAAGAGTGCTCGAAGTCAATTGGATAAAGGAAGACGTCAAATGGATCAAATTTAGTCAAAAGATGATCACAAATCATCTTCCAACAAAAAAGTTATATTCCGGAATTTTAGTCTCATATTGAGACTCACTTTTGACAGAGTAAACAATCGAATTAGATGATGATGTCTGAAGTAAAGTTGTATCCCTTTGAGTTAGATTTCCAACACATCTTGAATCGCCTCAATCGGACATTGGAATAAAAAGTCAATGATGAAAATGTTGAAGACATCTACAGTTGCTTACAGGGAGGACAGGTGTCCCTGCACTATTGGAAGCCTCGAAACTACGGGCGCCCGTGCACCGCGATGAAACCTGATGCCGAATACGCCCTAAATCTAAAGAGCTTAAAGAGGGGACTATAAATACGGCTACTAGTGTTTTATTAAGGGACTTTTGGGGAAGCAACACCATGAAGAAGGCCCTTAGAGATTGAAGAATCAACAATTAAAGAGTTTTTCTTATTCTCTATCAATCTTCTCTATTTTATCAATGTTTAACAACATGGATTGTGTTTTCTTTTATATTTTCACGAAGTAATTTATTTTTCTAGAGATACAATGTAGTCAAGACTAGAGATTATGCTTTGATCATTTAATTATCTATTTCAAAGGTTATTCTATTGGTTTATTTGTGTTTATCTAATCTTAATGCTTTTGAATACTTGATCACCATTTGAATGATATGGAATTTGGGATTTACTATCGAGAGATAGAATTCTAAATAGTGCCATTGATAAACACAACCTAGGAGATTATAGAGTTCGAGATGCCTATGAAATCCTTTATAGTTATTAAGAGAACCAAATATCTAAATGTACTTTATCATCTTAGTTTTAGATGGAGATTCAAAATTAGGGTTTTAAAGTAATTCTTAATTCGCCATCAGAGAGGGGATTAAGATAATTTCGAGTTCTTGACTAATAAACCATAAGAATAAATTAAAGAATAGTTAGATGATTGAGGCATAATCGACAGTTAGGTGAAATTGGATCTCTAGAGTTTAAGCCTATACGTGTTAATCTTATTTAATTACATTGTTAATTTATTGAATTAGTTAGTTAGTTATCTCATTCCAATATTCATATTTTCTAGATAAAATTAAGGTTATTTTAATTACAGGAAATTTTAGGATTAGATTTCAATCCCTGTGGAAAATAATACTCTACTCTCACTCTATTAAAATTTGATACCGTACACTTGCGGTTGGAAAAATCTCGCATCAAATACCCATCCACGAAAGAATATATTACGTGTCCGGTATTCGAGTCTACTAAAGAATCTACTGTAGGCATTGGATACTCATCTTTGGGCGTGGCTATGTTTAAGTTTCTAAAGTCTATGCACACTCTTAACTTACTATTCTTTTTTAGTACTGACATGATATTGGACAACCGCTCGACATATCCGGCTGTTCTAATAAAACCTACTTTTAACAATCGCTCTATTTCTTTTTTAATTTCAGGAAGTACATTAGGAGTAAAACGCCTATGAGGTTGCTTATGAGGTTTAAAATTTGGCTTGATTGACAATCTATGTTCCACCGAATTTCCATCTAAATCAGGCATATGTTCATATTCCCAAGCAAAAAAATTATTATATTCCTTTAATAAAGTGATTAATTTATCACTAATCTCTTGATCAAGCATCTGGCTGACGAATATTGGGTGATCTTCCCCTTCATTGCCAATATTCACTTTAATCAGAAGATCTTGTGCTTGAGCGTATCCAGGCTTGGTGATCATCATTAGTTCATTGTCCATGTCCCTTATAGACACTTTCTCTTCTAAACAATCCACCTTGTTGACTTCCCGGCCAATACTTTGTTCCAACTCGAACACTGCCAATTTGTCTCCCATGCTTTCGAGACCGTTTCTTCTTTCGTCTTGTCTTTCATTCTTTATTGAAAGCCATTAACTTGGTTTTGAAGGCCTGAACATCGGCCATTTGCCTTTGTTGTTTAAAACTCAATTAAAACTCATTGATTGCCTTTTTGCCAATTACTGGCTCCTCCATAGCCACTATGTTTGGTCTCATTTGACTAAACATTTCGGTGAGTGCATTTACTGAAAACGGCTCTTCGCTTCGTGCAACAATTTGAGTTTCTTCTCCATCTTGGACTACCCCGACAGGTCCACAATTTTCCTCGTACATGAACCTTTCCATTGAGTTTGCTTCTGTGACAAAAGGTCTATGATCTGCCTGCACCACTTCTACTTCACCCTTGTAGTTCCAGAAAACCAAGGATTGATGGAGCGATGAAGGTATGCAGCGACTTCCGTGTATCCAGTCCCTTCCTAGTAACACATTGTAACTAGTAGGACCATCTATTACGAAGAAGACTGTAGTCCTAGTGGTTGTCCCTACAGTTATGTCCAGTGGCATAACTCCTTTAACCGAAGTTGCTCCTCCATTGAAACTTGTGAGGATGACTTCTGTTGGAATCATATCACTTTGTCTTTGCAAACTTCCTCATCATTCTAGACGGGATAGTGTTTATAGCTACTCCGTTATCAATGAGTACTTTTGCCACAGGTATACCATTGACCAAGGCCTTCACATACAATGGCCTCAAATGCTTAGTCAATTTCATGGCTGGTCTCTTAAATATAACCTTCTCAGCAGCATCTATTTTCACTTCATGTTTGTCCTCTGTTGAATCATTTCCTCTAACAGGCTACATGTTTGGGACAAGATCGGGGCGATGGTGATGTTGCCCTGCTCTTAATTTCCCTGTTTTCGTACTCACTTCTCTTTTACACCTTATACACAAAACGTCTTCATCCTTTCTAGGCTCCTTTCCTATGATACGTTCAAAAATGCTGGGATATGGCCCAGGGTCTTCTTCCCCGTCGTCAATAACCAAACTGAATCTGGCAACTAGTTTTTGAAACCAGTTATCACCATGTTCACCCCAAGTGGCTATGGGAAAGGGTTTTCATCCACTGTCATCCTTCTTATCCTCGAACGTAATTCGTTCTGACTCAATAGCATCCTGTAACACATGGCAAAAAATCAAACAGTTATTAGTCAAATGTGACCATACATTATACCACTTACAATATTTTTTACCCTTAATTTGTTCAGGACTTGGCAACTTATGTTTATCGCTCAATTTTATCTGTTTATCCTTATATAGTTTATCAAATACAAGGTCAACTTTGGTTACATCGAACGAGAACGTTCTAGCCTTTTTATTTTCATATTTTATAGGCTCGTCCTTGCCTAACGCTCTAGACTTGTCCATAATAGGACAAGTATACGCATCTCCTTTGATTATTTCGGCATAACATACTTCGGTTTGATCGTAATACTCGACATTGATGGTATGAACATCAAAATTTGGGTCTCTATAATAAGTTCCATTGCTACAATTTTTCATCTGTTCTTCTTCTCTTATTAATCATTCATACCTAATTACGTTTGTGCTCAATTGAAAAATATCAGGAAATTCCCGATCTTGGAATTTCTTTTTCAAATCAAAACTTAGAAACTTTTAGTGATTTTGACAAACTTCTTTTTGGGCAAAAGTACAAAATATTTACTTCTTTCTATCTTGAACATTTAAAGGAAAACTTTTGCCCATTCGTTTGGCATTTGATGTAGATTCGTCAGATCGGCCAAAGTAACTTCAGATTCAGTCTTGTAAAACTGAGCATGGAACAATTGTTCCAATTGTTGCTATGTTTAAACAGAGTTTGCTGACAAATTGATGAACCAGGAGAAAGCTACTCATGCTAATGAACTAGGGAACAACCTCATTTTATGGTAGTCAGTCATTTCGCCACTTTGCAGTGTGAATAAAGAGAATTCTGACCCTTTATACCCTCTAAGCCATGGATATGCACGATCTACCCAATTGGGATATGGCTTTATGTAAGTAGGCCTAATGACAGGACGTATCCCAAAAGCCATTTGGTCCTGCACTATTTCCATAATTTAATTCCTTAACATGACGTTGGAGTCATATGAAATTCCTACAGGTTGGTTGACTGGTTGAGTTGCCTGAGGCCTAACATTTGGTCCTTGGTTGGCGACAAAGTTGCCATTATTTGGGTCATTGTTACCATTAGCCTGAATATTTATTCCATCATTAACACATGGGGTATTATGTCCGTTATTCGGGACATTGTATCTTATATTTAGGTTACCCCCAAATTTTGATATACCATTACCACTATTCAGATTTAGAACTACACTACCCCCCCTGGTTTGAAGTAGACGGACCAAAATGTGGTTCTATCCCTTGATTTGGACTTAGGATTGGGGAATTATATCTTACAATCGTCCTAATTTGAAAGTGATGTGCGATAGGCACAACTGGCAGACAAATTTGGCCTACTGAATTGTTCATTATTTCATTTAATGTATTTAGTTGTTTTGCCATGTTGTCATAATGTGCATTCCCATTTTGGGTGAATCTTTCTATATTATGAACATTTCGTAGATTTACCTATTCAATGACATCCTGTGTTAGTTCTCCAAACAATGCACGCATGGTTCAAGGACTCAACTCTGTCATTGGTTCGTAACGACTGTGACTACTCTGACTCTGTCCCTCTGTTCGTGGAGAGCTTTGCTACTCCTCATATCGCCTGATCACAGACTGAACTATTCCCTGACTTGCTGGTTCCTTATCAGACTTATGAGGCATATTGTTTCATTTTTTGTATTCTCAAACACCAAACATCAATGTCCCACTGGGCGTGCCAAATTGTTTCGCACGGGTTATCGCTAACAATTAAAAAAGGACTCAAACGATTGTGTAAGGAACAGACCTCTTGAGACAGTCCCAAAAAGGGGTGTTTTATTGGCGATGATTTACAATTGGAAATAAACAGATTGCCTTCAAGGGGCGCAAGCATACGAGTACTAAAAGAAGTGTTTAAAGTTAAACTAAGGAATTGAAATTATATATTCTTTGTTTATAGTGTTTGATTCGGGGTCCTTTTTTCTCTATGTCTTCTCTTCCTTTTATACTTCCTTGATAATTTCTTCATGACAAACCGTTTGAAAACTGCTTGATTGCTCTATAACTGCCCACTTTCTTCATGAGGGCTAACTTGTCATGGAACTACCTTCTCTAACTGTTGCCATTAGTCTCATCGTTCAACCGCCTACAACTATGATTCTTGGATCGTGGGGTATGGTAAGGTTGCTTAATAACCGCTTCAATAACTGCTGCTCTAGATAACCATATTTCCTCATGTTTACTAAGATCCTCGGCGATTCGAATGTTTGGGCGAGAATAGGCTCATTCGCTCTGGGTGATTTTAAGCACTCCACTCGCTCAGATCTTGGGCGTCTTCCAAGTTTGGGCGATGATGGTACTTTATTCGTGGGCCTCCACTGTTGCAAGCTTGGGCGATGATGGTACCTTGTTCGTGGGCCTCCACTGCATTCATTAATGATTCTATTTGGGCCTTCATCCTGGACTTCCTAACTGGGTTTCATCACTTGGGCTACTAGATTTGGGCTACACTTTTTGTATGTCAACAGAATGAGTTACAGCTTTTACGAGGTCTTAAATGGACTGCTTTGATCATCCCTAGAACTAGTTCTACTTCTTCTCGAGTTCTAATAAATTTTTTTGTTGTGTAGTCTTGCAAATACGTATATTATTAGTAATGCTTTTTCACTATCAGTTGTGAAGGAACTAGATTGCATGTTGAGACGAGGAAAATTCTTTTGGAGAAAAAAAGAGGTTTATGTAGCCTTGCAATGGATTGAAGATTGTATGGAGAAAGTGAAATGGTGGATTCATGTTCAGAGTTCAGCAGAGGAAGGAAGGTCTATTGCACCAACCCCACCTGCTTCTCCTTTCAGGAAAGATAACGGTGCATTCTCCATTGGCTCGGTTTCATCTTCTCCATATAGCTTAGAGGGAGTCGTTATACCTACAGCACACGAACATATCCTTGAATGTGCTCTTTTTAAATGATGGACGACTCGCCCTTCTTAGTGACTATGATACTCTGAAGATCAAGGCTATGGCAGAAGTAAGGCTACCTAGTACCTTACAATATCATCTTTCTCATTATCTTCTATTGAATATAATTCAAATCACTAAACGTGTCCCTTCTCCTATAACTTAAGCCTTTAACGAGCAAACCGAGATCTCGAGTTCAAGTCCCATTGCTGCCCATTTATGAAAATTGTGCATGTGTTAGGCCTGCGATAAAAAAGAATACAGGCTGAATATGGGGGGCATTTCGAGGACTAAATTAATAAATATTTTATATCCTCTCTGAATAGGTTAAGCTTTATAAGATAGGTGGTTTAATGTTTTCAACAGGTAGTCGTGGTGCATAATATTTATAATTTGGCTTTCATTCATCATTTTCCACACGGTGTAATTTGTGAAACAGTAGAGAACTTCCGCAGGAGTCTTGTGAACCCATTCTCAAAGAGGTTTTTGTACACCAACAGCTCTCCTAGAAGGCCTACTTGGTCTTGTCTAGACGACGTTGTTCTTAAGGAGAAATATTACCCCAGCCCTTCGAAGAAGCTGTTTAAATCGAGAGAAGGTCTGAAGGGATTGAAGCTCATACTGATGCACAACTAAAAAAGTTATCAAAGTAACTAGCACATGGTTCTAACCGTTGTTCCCTCGCAATGGTTCAATCTCAATGTGAGAGTTATAAACAATTTTCCGCTGCAGATTAGATCTCATACCTCCCACACAACACAAAAGACTCCGCCTCCTAAATCTTTTATGTAGTACGAATATTGGATGATCCACAAAGTTGCAACATTGAGTGAGAATCTAAAGTTCTGCTGAATTTTATTTCTTTCGTTGTGCCTAAGCATAGTTTTTATGGGACAGAACTACTGCACTCTTAATTGGTACGCTTGATGGCTGGGCAATTCTATTACTCCACATTTGGTATGTTGGAATGGATTGCCCCGACCACAAAGGAGAAAAAGAAGTTAGAATATTAGTATTTACATTGTACAATGTTGTCGATTCCTATATACCAAACAGGTTCACGTACATATGATGTTTCATTATAGTAGACAATGCAGCAATAAATGACGGCAACTACGGAGAATATGTAGCATTTCCATCCATAAAAGAGACTGTACCAGAGCACCAGACACATAACAAATGAACATACTCAACGATGAAAGAAAAAATAATTATTTTATACCAAGAAACTAGTTCGTAAAAATTAAAATGCTCCAAAACGAGGGATCTATTTCAACAGTGATCTTTCTCGAGATTAACTGAGCCTCAATATCTTCCATTCTTCGAAGAGTAATCACATGAACCCGAAAATAGAAAAGAGAACGAACTCTCAGAATCTTCAAACGGTGGTCGAGGAAATTCATGAAACTTGCCTGCATTACTGTCACCAAAGTCTAAAGGTGAGAAACAGTTTGTAGGATCATTTCCAGACCCTTTTACTTCCATAACATTTGACTTAAAGTTGAAATCTTTTGATTCAATCTTGGTCATTGCTTCACTAATTTGTCCTTGATCAGATGGCCCGACCGAGGCTTTAGCTTCATCCACAGGAATAGCCGGAGTATGGCCTTGGAAAAGCGCAATATGACCGGAAAGCTTATCTTTCCTTGAGAAGGTTGTACCACAAGAGCACAGCCATTTATCTTTGCCACAATGCTTTTCATGTGTTTTGAGATCAGCAATGACTGAGAATTTCTTCACATTGCATCGACTGCACATATAAGTTTTGTCACAATGCGTCCTCTTGTAATGGTTTTTCATACACAAAATCGTCTTCAGAGGCTGAAAACGTTTATGATCCTTGTTCCGCTTGCAGCCGACAAAAGGGCATGAATATCTCTTCACGAGAATAGACTCAGAGCCAGATTCCTTGTTCGGCTTTGCAAGAGCTGCCGGAGTTTTGTACTCGTCCCCATGACCTCTCATGTGCATACGTAGATTAGCATCCCGCTTAAATCCTTTTCCACATATCGTGCAAAAATGGGTGTGAGGCGCAAGGATTTCATCCTTCTCAAGTTGCAAAATTTCGTATGATCCCGGTGGCAGGTTTTCTCCTTCATCAGGATCATCTTCACTTTTCAGTTCATGATCTTCTACAGTACAATTTTCATAACCTGTTAGATCTTCCACCTTGTTCAAACTGTAATTCTCCGGGAGCACAACATTTTGAGAAACTCCGGCTGATGGTGATGGATTCGCTACATGACTACAATCCACAGACGGAAGAAGACTCCCAGCAGTTGACATTACTTGAACTATAATCGAAGTGAGATCAGTAGTGATAAGCATCTGCTGCTGAACCAAGAGTTCATCGGATTGACCCGTAAATTGACCTCTTCGGCCAGTAATATACTGTATCAAATCCTGAAGGTGATGAATCTTCTTCTCGAGGAATGAAAGACTGCTTAGCGTACTTCTTGGATCCCAATCTTGAATTTTGTTTGATTCTTGAGCCACATTCATCTGATAATCTTTTTGACTGGTGATTCCAGCTTGGTTATCGAAATTACAGGCAAAGGAAGATTGAGTTTCAGCTGGTGGATTAAAATCAGAGATTTTTTGCTCAATCCTCATTCCATGATCAAAAAATGATAAATCTGCACATAGCCTCTCTTCAGGATCCATTTTAAACTACTTATTCTCAACTTCGAGAGTAAAATGCTAAATAACACTGCAATACATGGGAAAAAAAAGTGTGAAAATTTTCACTAAAGATTGAGCCAAGTAAAAATACACGAACAGCAGGTATCAAATTACTAAAATATCCATCTATCTAAATCATCACAATCGACCACAATCAACAAAGTCAATAATTTAATTTAACGGATAAAACGAAATAACAATGGAAGTAAGCAACAACAACAAACTAAGCCTTCTTTCAGTAAATTGGAAGCAGCTACACGAATCCATTTTTCGCGACTATGTTTGCTGATTGCTAGATCTACTGAAAGATACATGCAACGTATTCCTATTTAACATCAAACCGACAAAATCAAATCTTCCCTTATTACGATTATCCTTCCCTTCGGCCCTAATAGGTACTTCAATTTTAGCAAAGTCAAACGCAGAATTGAGGGAGAACCCTCGAAATTTAATTGGATTTTAGAACAGTTCAGCCAATTTTTTTCTTTTTTCTTGAGAAAAAAAAAATAGAAACCAGTTATTAACCAGCAAGTATTATCATTAGGAACCCCAACTCCATATCTTGTCAACATGTTTCTTCTTTGCAAGTCCACAGAGAAAAAAGACATCTATCATTAATTATTCATATAGTCACTCCAAATTTATTGTAAACATGATTTTTTGTTTCTCCAAATGAAAATCGAAGTATTCAAAACCCATAACACAAAAGTTCAATCTTTTTCCTACCAACTTTCATTTCTACTTTACAGTGATGCTCAAGTCTAAAACTCATTTCAGGATTATTACGTATTTTTTTCTGGATATGAGCACAGAAATTTAATCGAAATGAATATTAGCATGGATATATCAATAATCTACAAGAAAAAAGAAACAATAATTCAAGATATGTAAAGAAAAAAACAAAGATAGAATAGAGGAAGAAAACTAACCAAATCAAAGAGAGACAGATGCTATTTTTCTGCTGTGTGTTGGCTAATGGAAGGTATTGTAAGTTGCATATATTTAATGTGTATACACAATTATTTTTGTTTTTATCAGAAAGTCAAGTCTATCTTATCATATATAATTATTTTCTTCACCAATCAACAAATTCTACTGTTTTCTTATTAACTAAATAGTACAATGATTATATTTTTAGTTGAGGCCCACTAACCGGGATGATTCTCTTCTTCTTCTCTCATTATGAATACACGTGAAAAAGTGAAGCACGGACACAAAAATTTGACTTGGTAAAATAAACAAACAGTTTGTGTACAATAAATATTGCATTGGGATTAGGTCGAACAGAGGGGGCTTCGAAGGAAACTACGCCATTGCCTTAAAACTAACTAATACAGAGTTGAGGAAAAAAAAGTCACCGCCTTGGCTGCTTTCTAGGAAGGAAAATCAGCACACACTACCTCATACTTCAATGCCTAAAATTTTCTTTATGTTAGTAGTTGGCCCTACACATTGAAAATTTTGAGTAAAATTTTATTAAATTCATAATGCACGCCTTTCATGAGAGTAATACTCGTTACACACGGAATGAGTCAAGTATCAATTGGCTTTGTGTAACATTCGCCATTAAAATCGATTCGTAAGAAGAAGATTCTCAAAGTGCTTATTCAAGATTGACCTGGTGACTCCACGAAACTGGCTTGTTTCAGGATCAATTTCGATTGAGTGACCCAGTTGAATCAGACTAGTTAGGATGTCCAAAGTACTTAATCAAGATCGAGATCCACGATAACCTATATTTCTCGGCTAGACAACTCGACATAATTAGTCTTCTACTAAAAGTAATCTTGTTCAAGTTGCTTGTCTACAATGAGGGTCTTGTTCATTTCGAGTACCCTTAAAATTGACGCGTAAAGAAAAGATGTCTAAAATACTTATACATTCACAAGATAAGCACTTTACGGACATAAAATACAATTAAATAGTCACATTTTATATGCAAAGATGGACTATATTGAGCATCAATTGGTGATGCTAGTAGTTATGCCTTCCTAGTTAAAAAAACTTGATCATTTGAAAATCTGCAAGTGCACGGGAACATGGTCAAGTAATATAATGATGAATAGAGTGTCGAACCCAAAATGACTATGTGTTTAATCGAGTTAAAATTAATTGCAACTTTAATTGAATAGCAAATAAATTTTGTGATTTTTTCTATATTAATATATAAATTATCAATTAAACTAATAAAAGTAAGTAAATGTGTTTTTCCAAATATGTGATATGCATTGCTTAAATGTCGAATGCCCCTTATTATTTTATTTTTAGCGTAACATTTAAAGTAACAATTTGAAATCATCCATATTAGTCAATATTTCTAATTTAATTAAAAGTCTATCTCGATAGCAATCAAATCTATTTCCCTAATGTGACATTTCTATATCTCGATAAAAGATGCAAATACGATAAATGCATTAACAAGTTCTAGAACACCTATTGAAATCATATAAAACATATATGTATATATATCTCTATCCTATATCGAATCTTACAATGTTTATTATATTGTGCTTAAACCTTATCGTTTCTCTCTATAGCAATAAAATCTACTAATAATTCAATTGGTGATCAAACATTTGAAAAAAACGATAATAAATATTTACAAATCAAATCAAATTTAAAGTCAAAATAATTAATTAAAAATTAAAAATATCATTGTAAGGGTTCATCTCATCCAGCAATGTATAAATTAGTCTAATATATTGAAATTATAATAAATTATATTTAAGTGAAAAGACATAATGAGGATTTTTGATAAATTGAGAAGATGAAGATGAATCTTGAAATCTTGAATCTCTTCAATGGTTTCTTAATGAATCTCCACTTGCGCCTTCTCTTCTTCACCCAAAAATTAAGTTTGAATTTTCACTTGATTAAATTCTTGTAAGTCCTCTTTAATTCCCTCACAAAAATTGTGAATTATCCTCATTTGTTAATAAAATTTATTAGTATTAGAGTATATTATGTATATGAGAGATCTATAATATGCATTATGTTGTTAGGTATTTGTAAGAGTAGAAAATTGGTTGAAAATGACGTCCAAATTGGTTTTCAAAAAAATTACAATCGAATAAGAAAAGTTACATTCGTGCGCAGATTTTTTATCTCTGCACAACAGTCAGTATTTTCGTCATAATTTTCTCTTCCGATATTTGATTGAGACGATTCAAAGTACATTAGAAAGCTAACTCAAAGGGTTACAACGTTTTTAGATAGAATTTTTCTTATTCAGTCTCAATTTTCAACTAAAAAGTTGAAATATAACTTATGCAATTAGAAATTGATTTTGATAATATTTTGAACATATTCCATTACTTTTTGAGTGCTAGTTCCATCCAGTTGTCTCCTAACAATCTTAAAAGTATCGTCTTGTGATCTGAATCAACTATTGAATATTTACAATTTGATCCTCGAACTTAGGACTTTGCCATTTTTCTTTTATTTCTTCCAATTTCTCGTTCAATCATTAAGTTTTACCTATATAATATAAAATACAACAATTTAAAATATACTTTATCAAAAAAGTTATCAAATATCGATATTTTAGACCCCAAATAAATGTACAAAATATACTTATCAGTGGTCAATCCCAATTTCCCTAAAAGAAAGATGCTGATATTATCATGATGAGGACTAAAAGATACAAATGTGTGACATAGTTGCTGAGCTCAATTAGATTCATATGCACCGTCAAAAGCCTGGCAATTATTATGCACAAGTCAATTTTGATAGGCATGAAAATGATGGGAATTTATTTCCTTTTGTAAAAGCCAGAGAGCTCTCTCTTTGTTTGTTTTTGTTTAATCAAAAGTGTACGATTATGGACTTGTTAAGTTTTTGAAACATAAAATTACAAATATGAAGTTTATTTCGGAGTAAATGAATTTTTATCTATATGATTATTCGACTCAATTTTCTTTCGTTCCATCTCAAGAATTGAAAGAAAAATTATGTTCTAATTAATCGTAACCCTTCAAACGTAATTTACGATGTTTACAAATTATTAACTATATTCAAACGTGTAAAAGATTCTAGTGGCACTTGGTGGTGGAGCTATAGAGAAGGGGTGGCGACTGCTCACGCAACATTTCAAAATTTTCTTCAAATCTAGAAGCACATCGTGACACACGAAAATAGCAATTCAAACATGTCGTGGCACTTAGGCCCATCGTGGCATACTAAGCTTGCAATGCAAGCACGTTGTGACTCACGAAGAATAGATTTTGAAATATGTTGTATATATCTATCTACCTATATTAATTTCCCATTATGAAAATTTTGATTCCACCACTTTAGACGCTCAAAAGCCAAATACTTTACGGTAGAGTAAGCAGCGCCTGCCCTCTTTGACAAAACTTTTAGATTGTCAGAAGAAAGAAGATCAAAGTGAAAAGATGTTTAAATTGGACCAACTTGGCTCTTTTTGTAAATTGTTCTTCCTCGACATCAAGTCGGGAACAAGAAAGTCCATATAATGAGTGAACACGATAACTCCCAAGAATTTAGAAGAAACCAAGTTAAATTTGAATATTACATATTGTCGAAGATTCAATTTAAATATATAAATATATATTCTTTATAAAAACTTAAGCTTCTTGGTAAAAAAGATCAACATGTATCGAAGCAAAAAAAAAATTCTCGAGTCCAAGTCTCGCTGCCCCCTATTATGAAATTGTACAGGTATCAAACATTTGTAGTCTGACCGTGACGTAAAGTGGTGAATTGAAGACTAAATTAAATAATCTTGTTCTCTTTGTAAAAACTTAGCCACTGCTTAGTTTTGCTAAAAATCAGATTTTTAGTATAAGAAATTGGATAAAAGTTGACGAAATATGTGCTTGAAAAATTGTAAATTCGATAAAATGTGTAATTAAAAATAAGTTTTGGAAAAATAGGGATCAAACATGCGCTTAATTTTTGAAAGGGAAATGCTATTCATCCCCACTGGGGATGCATCCCCAATCTATGTGGCGTTAATGTGGCATGAAATGATAGGTGAAATTAAATAAGTCATTTAATTTCACTAATCATTTAACTAATCATTTACATCCACATAGATTGGGGATGCATCCCCACTAGAGATGAATAGCGTTTTTCTTTTTGAAATGAGATGGTTCAACAAGTGCTATCAATTTCCACCCTTTTCTCGGAAATATAATTGCATTATAAATGATTGTGTTATGCCTCTTCTGGAGAGACGCTAGGTCACCTTCACTTGGCAACCAACTAGTAAGAAAAATAGACCCAAACGCCACATCATCCTTGTTGGAATTTGATGTCATTTGTGACATTTATTTTCTAACACATGGGACAATAATGAAAATGGGCTAGGCCCAAAGCTGCTGGAATTTTTTGAAGGAAAGATTACATATTCAAGAGTATAAGTTTAGTCTATTTCAAAAATAAGAACACAAGTTTAAAGTTACCAAAATCAGATTTTTTAAATTTTTTTTAAGTTTTTATTTATGAAATAATAAATTAAATTATTAAATTAATTTATTATTAAATATTTAATTATAATATAATATAATTAACCCATCCCACATTCACCACCCCTACCGCTCCGGCGACCGTTCCTATCACCGCCCTACTCCGGCGAACTTTCCGACGATCGTTCCGGCGTCGGTTTTTCCGGCGACTGCTCCACTATATTTTTTTGTACGGTTAACATGTTTTTTTTACGATCACAACTCAGGTCACAAGTCACAGCCCATGTCACAAATCACAGCTCAAGTCACAAGTCAAGAGTCACAACCCAGGTCACAAGTCACAAATCAAGTCACAGACCAGGTCATAAATCAAGTCACAGGTCAGGCCACAAGTCACAACGCATGATTGTTTGTTTATAATGATTGATAACATGATAATTTTTATCTATTAATCACATATTTTCAAATTTATTAGTCACATGTTAATTTTTAATCACAGTCCCACTACCGATCCCGATCATCATCCACCACCACAACTTGCCTCAAAAAATCACACCCCACAAACTAAACAGTGGCGATCGTCCTTTCCACTAACACAGCACCACCACCAAATCCAACCAACTACAACGACCACGGCACCACCGCCTCTCTCTACGCCGCCAACATCAACACAAAAAAAATAAATCAAACTCGAAAGAAAAAAAAACAGATCCACTGCGGCCGAAAATGGTGGAAGACGACATCAACGCCGTTGGCGGCATTGTCGCCACTAACACGCACCACCAACAAATCCAACCAGCTACAACAACCACGACACCACTGCCCCCTCTATGCCACCAACATCCACAACCACCGACACTGCCACCGCTACCTCCACCGCACCACCACCACACAAACATCATCACCACCACAGCACAAAAATTCGTCCAAACCCAACCCAACCGCCAAATCCACTACTACAAACCGCCACCATTCAAACCCACCCAACGCTACTTCTGCTTCGCCTCTTCATTACAGCAGCACCGCGGCGGCGTCAGTGTCTGACGGAGTGGGTATATCTGTTTCGCCTCTAGAGAAACACTTCCACAAGGAGATCTGCTTAGCCTCTAAATCGGTGTCTGATGGAGTGGGTAGATCCGAGATTGACGAAGCAGATCTACAAGGAGAAACACTATCACACCACTTCCAGAGCGTCGTCGCCTCCAGAGCATCGTGATGCAGAATCGATGCGGTACGCCGGCAAGGAGGGAGGGAGAAGGGGAGGACGCGGTCGGCGGTGGTGGTGTGAGAGGCGACGGACGGTGGTGAGAGGTGAGAGGGTGGAGAGTGTAGAGAAATGGATTAGTTTAGTTAGGGTGGATAGATTTTGGGTTGGGTGAAATTAATTTTTATATATTATTATTATTATTAATATTTAATTAAATATAAAAAAATTCTGATTTTGGAAATATTAAACTTCCAATCTGATTTTGGAAGTTTAAAAACTTAAAGTACTATTTTAAGTAATTACCACTTTTTTGAAACCAAAAACTATTGCCCAATAGCTCAAAAGGAAAAAGCCCAAAACCCGGCCCAACTTTAATGCCAAGTGTGTTGCTCTGGTCCGTTGGATGTTCAGCCTAATCTACGGTGATGATGCTGCCTATATAAGGAGTTGGATGGCCATTTTCTTCGTGATTATTCATTCTGTTTCTTTCTGGCTTAGTGAGAAAAAGTTTTGGGTTCTCTGTTCTTCCTATTCTCTCTGTCCTCTCTTTCGATTCTTTGTGATATTGTTTATCTTTATGATTCTAGTCTTGGTGATTGTTCGATTGAGGTATTAGAGATGTTAGATTGGCTGTAGAGTCTTCGAACCATTGTAGTAGCTGCTCTGTGCAGTTTGGGTTAGGGTTTGTGGTCTTTGTGGCTTGTTCCTTTTGTACAGACGGGTACAATATCTTTGTGAATAATCTGAGCCCTATTTTGAGAATCTATTACTTAGTGTAAATCTCTGTTTGGTATTCTTGGTGAATATTTTACTGCTTCCGCTTGATTCTTGAGGCTCATTTCCTTCCAAGTGGTATCAGAGCGTGTGTAAAGCGTTCTGGAGTCTTCCATTGATGGTTTTATCACTGGGAAATTGATTTCCAGTTGATATCTTAAAATCGTTTGAAATCACAGAAACCATAACCCTAATTTTTTTTTATTATTCCTTTCTGATTCTATCACTAATTCTTTCTCTGTTTGTGTTTCTTGTGAGGAACCTGTTCTTAGTGAACTGATTGGGTGATTGGACTACTAGCTAGGTGCCTGCAGAGTCTCCAATCGATTCTTCTTGGTGCTGGTTCTTTGAACCAGCTTATGTGCCTTCATAATCCCTTGATTTCTTATATTTCTTGATTATGTTATTACTATATCTTGAATGCTGTGAATTATCCCTGATTTCCCCTGTGTTTTGTATCCCTTTGGCGTTAGAGTTGAGCCTTGACCTAGGGTCTTGAGCCTCACGGAATCCTGGTGAACTCTAACACCTGTTTCTGTTGTTGATATCTCTGTTTTCAATTAGTTTGATACACTGTAGTAGTATTCTTTGTGAATTTTTGTGATTAGAGGCATGATTATTCCCACTGCTTATTCTCTGTGATTCTCTAGGTTTATTAATCTGTCTGTTATCATTGTTATTTGTTATTCACTGGTTGATAAGTCTATTTTCATTATGATGTTTTCATTCCTGATTTGTTTACACTGTGATTTGTGTGACTTTTAAATTGATTGTTTGAAATATATGTTTACTGTTTTTTTTGTGGAACTGTGACCTCAAAAAAATTTTGTGTTGATTAAAAACTTCAAATGACAATGACAACGTTTGAACTTGGAGTTTTTAATGGAAAAGGGGATTTCCCCATTTGGCAGCAAAAAATGAGAGGGGTCTTAGTTCAACAGAAAGTTTATAAAGCTATAACTGGTGAATTTCCTGCTACTATGACCGATGATCAAAAACTTGAATCTAATGAACTTGCTTATACTTCTATAATTCTTCATTTGTCTAATCAAGTGTTGAGGAAAATTCATAAACTTGATAATGTTAAGGCTTTGTGAGAGAAGTCAGAGGAACAATACATGTCTAAGAGCCTGCCTAATAAACTCTTCCTTTTAGAGAGGTTCTTTATCTTTAAGATTGATATGTCTAAGGACTTAGATGATAATCTTGATACTTTTAATAAATTAGTTCAAGATATCACTAATATTGGGGAGAAAGTGTCTAACGAATATAAGGTTATTATCCTCTTGAATGCTATATCTGATGTGCATAATGATGTTAAGTCCACTATTAAGTATAGTAGAGATACCTTAACTCCGGACATAGTGATCAATTCTTTGAGAAGTAAAGAATTAGAACTTAAGGTTGATAGAACTAGGAAGGAGTTTGAGAGTTTGTCTGTGAGAGGTAGACCTATGGCTAGGTAAGTAAATGGTCAGAGCTATCAAAGGAGCAATCATAACAATTCTAAGAAGAAGGGGGAATGGAGTTCTAGATCTAAGTCTAGGAGTGAAATTAGGAAGTGCTATGGGTGTGGAGAGATATGACATTTTATAACAGACTGTCATAAGAAGAACAATGAACACAGAGAGATGAGAGTGGATGAGGGGAATGTTGTTGAACCCCTAGATGAGAGGACTATTGATGTGTATGTGGTGACAAAACCCACTCCTGATGTGAATACTGTCGACTATGTGGATGACGGTGGTCAGGATAGTGAATGGATTATGGATTCGGGGTGTACATTTCATATGACCTCCAGAAGACCTTGGTTAGATAACTTTAAGGATCTTGATGGTGGAGAGGTGATTATGGGTAACAATGTATCTTGTAGCATTAAAGGAATTGATAGTGTAACTTTGAAGTTTGACAATGGATGTACCTTTACTTTAGAAAGAGTAAGGTATATTCATGATTTGAATAAGAACTTGATTTCTACGGGTAATCTAGATGACATAGGCCTGCAAGGCCGGATTGGTAATGATTCTTTGAAAGTAATTAAGGGTTCCTTAATTATTTTCAAAGGTACCAAGAGGAATGGGATATATGTCAGTAGAGCCAGTGTAGTTCATAGTCACATTATTGAGTCATCTAGTGCTAAGATTGATGCTACCCTGAACTGGCATAATAGGCTAGCTCATATGAGTGGAAAGGGCTTCTATATTTTGAGTAAGAGAGGGGCATTTGGTAAGAGTGTGACCTTTAATGAAGGTGATATGCCATGTTTGAGTAAGAGGGTCTCTAGTAATGATCCTAAGAGTTATGAGGATGAGGAGACTAGAATGCAAGTGAGTTTGGATCATTCTCCTAGACTTGTTGAGGTGGAACAAGTTGAGAGTGAGGTTGAGGGGGAGAATGATGGCGTCATTGGTTCTCATGAACCTGTTGAAGGTGTGAACATGACTTAGTAGTGATGTAGTTGATCTTCTAAGTGATTATCAACTTGCTCGTGATAGAGCTAGAAGGGATATTGGGGAACCCATGAGGATGGGTGATTATCAATTATTTGCTGTTTTGTCTTATCAAGACTTAGTTTATAAGGAGTCTAAATTTTATGAGGTGGTTTTGAGTTGTCGACAATCTAATGAGTGGTTAGATGCTATGGAAGAAGAGATGAAGTCCCTTGTGAAGGGTAATACTTGGAGATTAGTTCCCAGACTTAAGGATAAGTCCATGGTAGACTGTAAGTGGGTTTATAGTATGAAGGATAGTAGTTCTTCTAAAGAGCCTCATAGGTTTAAGGTTAGACTTGTTGCAAATGAGTTTACTCAAAAACTTGGTATTGATCATTATGATATTTTTCTCTCCTGTTGTAAAATATACTACTATAAGAGTCATTCTTGTTTTAGTCGCTAAATGTGTTTTAGAACTTGAACAAAGGGATGTTATAACCACCTTCTTGCATGGTGACTTGGATGAAACGATTTGTATGATACAATCTCGAGATTTTGTTGATTCTAAAAAGCCTAATCATGTTTGTTTGCTTAATCTATCTTTGTATGATTTGAAACAATTACCTAGGCAATGGTATATTAGATTTGACAATTATGTGTCTTCTATTGACTTTGTGCATAGTTGCCTTTGATCATTGTCTTTATGTTAGAAGAAATGATAAGAATGATGTGATTGTTTACTTACTTTTTTATGTTGATGATATGTTGTTGGTTGGACATAAAATGAGTGATATAAATGACATTAAGAAGGATTTAAGTGCTTACTGAAATGAATAATTTGCCTTTTGCTTGTTATTTTAAATTGAGTAAAGAACAATGTCCACAAGATGAATCTGATATTAAATACATGCAAAAGGTGTCTTATGCTAATGCTTTTGGATATGTTAGGTATTCTATGGTGTGTACTTGTCCTGATGTTGTATATGATATTGGCATTTGAGTAAGATTTATGGCAAACCGTGGTCTTGTACATTGAGCTGCATTAAAATGTTTTTTTTAAGATACTTGAAATGTTTTTACAGACTTAGAATTTTATTTTAAACTTTGTAAAGAGGGTGTTGTGTTGAAAGGGTATGTAGATTCTGATTATGCTAGTAATAAGGACAATAGGAAACCTATAACTTCATATGTGTTTACTTTGTGTGATACTTGCATTAGTTGGAAGTCTCTATTGCAGTCTATTATTATCTTATCTACTACTGAAACTATAAAAGAGTCTTTGTGACTTAAAGGCTTGTTATGTGAATCTATTTTGCTTGAGAAAATCCCTACACGATTTAATCCCGCGGATATGGGAACATAGGTACTTTCTCTTTCCAAGTTTAAATCTTGCTTACAAATTCTAAAAATTAATTCTAGGTGAATTTGTGTTTCTGCAGGTGGTGACCTTCTTGGTGTTGATGTTATGAAACACTAATGTGTTTGGTGGTTTATGGCATTGGCATCAAAGGGGAGATTTGATGGAATTTGATGCCATTTGTGACATTTATTTTCTAACACATGGGGCAATGATGAAAATGGGCTAGGCCCAAAGCTGCTGGAATTTTTTGGAACCAAAAACTATTGCCCAATAACTCAAAAGGAAAAAGCCCAAAACCCGGCCAAACTTAAATGCCAAGTGTGTTGCTCTGATCCGTTGGATCTTCAGCCTAATCTACAGTGATGATGTTGCCTATATAAGGAGTTGGATGGCCATTTTCTTCGTGATTATTCATTCTGTTTCTTTCTGGCTTAGTGCAAGAAAGTTCTGGGTTCTCTGTTCTTCGTGTTCTCTCTGTCCTCTCTTTCGATTCTTTGTGATATTGTTTATCTTTGTGATTCTAGTCTTGGTAATTGTTCGATTGAGGTGTTAGAGATGTTAGATTGGCTGTAGAGTCTTCGAACCATTGTAGTAGCTGCTCTATGCGGTTTGGGTTAGGGTTTGTGGTCTTTGTGGCTTGTTCCTTTTGTACAGACGGGTACAATATCTTTGTGAATATTCTGAGCCCTATTTTGAGAATTTATTACTTAGTGTAAATCTCTGTTTGGTATTCTTGGTGAATATTCTACTGCTTCCACTTGATTCTTGAGGCTCATTTCCTTACAATCCTCCTACTTGGTCGTAGTGAAACCACATGTACGATATCTAAGGTAACGCTCCACTTTCACCAAGGTGCCATGACTAGGCCAACCTCCATGGCCTAGACAAGGTTCCTCATCTGCTGTAGAAAGAGGTCATAGACAGTGAGCCTTCTCTTTATTGGAAGGCATCTCCTAAAAGATATTTTGCCCAGAGATCTTTATAAGATAAAATTTTCATATGATTGATTAATGTGACGTCACAGTAATAGACGTTTAAAATCAATTTATTTTTCAGAGAATATTAAATGTTCGTCAATCTATGATTGACAAATTGACACCTATGAGGAGACACCTCACATTTGGTGTCATTTTAAGGGTAATGCAACTTTACACTTACAAACGTAAACTTGCTCTCTCCCTCTCTCTCTCTCTCATTAATTCCCAACATACATACACATTTTGTGGTTCACGTCTCTAGCACATTCCACACTCAATATATTTATTTCATCAATTGACTTGACCGTCGTAGTACTCACGACCGCCTCCTCCACCATCGAAAAAGGCCATGAATGACTAACGATTTATCTAAGTGGGTAGGAAGGAGGGTTACGTGGACGCGAGTGTAGCCGGAATCTATTGGCTACATTGGAGAAGCAAAAACTGAGGTCAACAACTTGACTTATGTATTATGTGAGAAAGTTGGACAAAATGGTGCAAGACTTCGCTACGTATCTAAAAATTTACAGAGTACAAATTTCTGATATGTTCTTGCACAAATGTCTGCTATCAACAGTATCCACAACAAAACTACATCGACAAACTTGTGAAATTTTCATTCAACAATGAAAAACCAAAATCCCTGAATATTAACATTGATCAAATTGCCGATTAGCGTAAAAATTTACGTTTCTGACCAACTACCAAAAACACAAATTTAAGTTGCAGAAAGGTTTCAAGATCAAAGCCTAAAATCTTCAGATAACACTTTATAAAATCATTTCTTCTTTGATTTTACAGGGACTCCTTTATACATCTTTACCTTTTCTTTCAATTCATCTCTCCGAGGACGTGCCACCTTGTTGTTGGGATCGAAAAGCAGAACTTCTTCAAAAGCATCAAGGGCCGACTTTAAGTCTTTGGTCTTCTCATAAGCATCGCCGAGGTTGTTCCAGGCAGTGACATAGCCAGGTTGAAGTTTGACAGCATTCTCGAACTGAGAAATACCCTTGTCGACTTTTCCATCACACATATAACTGACACCAAGAGCATTATAAACCTGGTGAATGGAGAAATGGTTGTTAAATATTAAACCTGAGCACAGTATGTTTAGGCTCCACACAATTCAACAATGGTTATAACACAAACTTCGACCACCATAATTCTTTTCCTGCTTACATTTCTCATTTTCTATATGCACCTTATTTTTCTTTGGCTTCTCTATAGACTAAAACTTTATTGGAAAAAAACTGTCTTTAAGAGGACGTCCAGAAAGGAGTGATACCCACAAAACAACCATCCATGTGCAATGTGTTCCTACTACAATGATCTCATATACTAGAATCTGGAAGCAAAAAATATCAAAATTATATTAATATCAATCTTGCAATTAGACTGCGATTAGGCGCAGTAAGGAAACTGCAAGCCCCCAACATGGGAATTCAATTTTGTGCAGTGAATACACGGTAATACATAATCACTAGCTTGCATTTTTGTTTAGTAGCATTTCATGTTTCCTAGTTCTTTTCTTTTTGTAAGCGCCGACTGAAAATTGAAAAAATATATGCATAATGTAGGGAAGAGATATGTAATACGGGCTTTTGAGCTGAAGATTAAAGTGAAAATGATGCTTGAAGAAGCAACACAGTCATTGGATCAGTTGGAATTGATAACTTGCAGAGGCTGGGAATACCTTACCATTTTGAGGATGAAATTAAGCATACCTTGATGATCATCAACAGAAAATATAGCGAAAATCACGAGCCAAAGATTAAGGATTTGTATGCTACAGTTTTGAAATTCAGAGTTTTAAGATAACATGGCTTTAATTTCTCTCGAGGTGCAAAGGAACAACTTCATAGAATCTTTCATTTATTTTCTGCACTTATGCATGTTAAAACTTGGCTGATTGCGGAGATATTTGATTGTTACGAGAATAAGAAAGGTGATTTTTAGCCAATATGGAAGTCATAGGTAGTTTGCTAGCACCTACTGTGCAATGAGGATGTTATTTCCTATTCTTTTGGTGTGATGATAATTAAATATAAAGAATTATTATGATGCACCGACACGGATACGTGTGTCCGACACGATACGTGTCGGATACGTCGACACGCGAATTTTAAAAAAAATACAGACACGACAATTTATCTACACGTTGATTAAATTCTTAAAAATTCTTCATTTATATAGTATACATTTCGTTTTATAATTGTTATTAATTTTTTTCTTGTTGAAATCTTTTAAACATGAGTATCTATTTGTTACTTACTAATAACTTTGAACTAACAATATATAATATTTCTAATATAAAAAAAATGATTACGATAGAGTGTCGAAAAGTGTCGGTATCGACTCGTGTCGGACACGGACACGCTACCCTAATTGAAGTGTCTGTGCTACAAAGAAGAATTATCATACTTGAGCAAGATCTTGATCATCTCCATCCCATTTATCAATCGCCTGAAGCAGATATTTGGTAGCGGCTGGGTAGAACTTTCTTCTCAACATTACAGCTCCAAGTTCAAACAATTCTGTTGCACTAGCATCACCACTTCTCACTTGCTCCTGAGATTTATTAAAATAGTAGTATCATGAGAAACAGACGGAACAAAAAACAAAACGAGCAAATTCGGACATCAAATTTAAGAAACAGAAATCAGGTATCTTTAGAAACTAATAGGTCATAGGTTTTTACTCTGGTATTCGGTTAAAACGAGAAAAGATGTAAAAATTGTCCATAACACACAAACGAGGAAAAAATCTTAAGCAACTCAAAAAAAATTAAAGATGAAATTCCTACAATAGAACTCATGAAATTATTCATTATGCAAACGGTTATCGACTGAAAATTTACTTTAGAATCAACATGATAAGATCAGTACTAACACAATATTAAGTGTTCTGAGTTTACTGAGAAAGTTAAAGGTAAATAGAACTTTGAAATACTTGGGTCTCATGATAGAAAGGAGTAATGAACTTTCAAACAAATTCATTATCTTTTTTATCTTTTAGCAGCTAGTGTCTATATATGAGTTGAGTTAACTTTGTTAAATAGTTTCTTCTACTAGATTGTGATCCATTGTAGAGCTCGGACACTACGAGGTATACCCAATTGAGACTTTTTGAAATTTAAAAAGTTTGAGGGAATTCAATGTTGACTTTTTCACACTCTCTAAAAGTATTGGTGCATTCAATCTTGACTTTTATAGACTTTTAAAAAGTACTTAAAAATCACAATGTATTCAACTAAAACTTTTTAGAAGTCTGTATTAGTTTTGGGTATCAAATTGTTAATGACTTTTATAATTGTCTTTAAGATACTAATTTTTAAGCAGAAAGTACAAAAATAAAATTTCAAAATTTACCTCTCATTCACCCTAAGATTTTGGGAGAACTTTCACAGAAAAAATTAATATGCATTTTTGTTTCTTTCAATATTTCTCTTTTATTTTTCCTTCTACGAATATTAGTCATGATTAAGAAATTATTTTGTTTCTACCAGTTATCTCTCTCTCTCTCTCTCTCTCTCTCTCTCTCTCTCTCTCTCTCTCTCTTTTATTGTTTATCTCCATTTTCTATGGAAATATTACATTATAATTAAAGATCTTATAACTTTTTTTCTTTCTTCATCCACTTTTTTATGAAAAAGATGCATTTGCAATTAAATTACAAGATTTTATATAAAAAAATTAATTTATAATTAAATTTAAATATATTGATTTCTTATTTACTCTTTAAAGGTATGTCAAATTGATAATACTAAACATTAATTTATTTATTTATTTTTTATCAAAGAACAATGGTGTGTGCGTGTGTGCGTGTGTGTGTGTGTGTGTGGTATTTTGATTATTATTTATTCAATTAAGGTGACTTAAAATTTTACTCTTTTAAAAATATATTTTATACAATAGGAAGGGGAAGAGAAATTGTGGGAACCACCACCTCGTATGTGAGAACTTCACAAATTTTATAATAAAAGTCTATCGAAATCTACGAAAGACTTCCATTAATTCCGTATAAATCTATAAAAGTCCATGAAATCAACAAAAGTCATCACTTCACAAAAGGTATAAAAGTCATCAAAAGTCTCGAATACACCCTTTAAGAGGAGGAAAGGGTTTCGGGGAGAAGCTTCTTCAAAAAGCACAGTCGCGTTTTAAGGATTGTGCTTCTAGAGAGACTATCTAAAGACAAACTATAATGTAAACGTAACTGAAACAGAAATGCCGAAGGAATAACAGAACTTATATGATTGTCTCATCAAAGAATTACGAAGAGACTGGCCCTATTTATAAATTTATAAATAACTCTAAATGAAATATTTTACAGGAAGACTGAAAAAATATAACAATATAAAGGAGAATGTGGAAATATTTTCACGTCCTTAACATTTACAAGTAGTAAAACATAAGGTGAAATAGGCATGTGTTTATGATAGTTATAAAACATTTTTATACAATTGTTTTGAAATAGGCACGTGTTTTTGTTAAAATAAAGACATTTTATTTATGAGATAATTTTGTGATCTGCATTTACTACTTTTATAGTGGTGAACTTTTTTTTTTTTTTAATTTAGATCCTAACCTCATTGGTAGAACATAGGCAATATGTGTGAAATTGAGCTTGAGCGATCCCTGTAAAATTTTGTTTCTAATTAATAAACCCAAGCTTTTTGCTAATAATCAAAAGCTAATTGTTTTCCTACCAATTACCCATCCTATTGCTCGTTCCTTCTCTTGTTTGGAGTCTTAGGTTGGGGTTGAAGCAAACCATGTCATTCACAAAGATCAAGTGAAAATATGCAAGTACTTACTTGTAATTCTTTCGCAGAAAGATCAAGCTCTCTGCGCATAAGGACTTGACGGATTACAAAGAATGTTCCGACCCCAAGTAACGCAAGTAGTAAAAGCAGGTATGAAAGCTGGATTCCCAATTCAAATAACTCCCCAACATCATAGATGACATTTGTTCTTATATCTTCACTTGCTTGTACCATTTGTGCCGGTATCAACCACGAACAAAATGTGAAAGAAGATATACAATAAAAGGCCATTTAAGTCTTGTTATATCTTCATCAACTGAAAGCTTCCTTGAGAATTCTGGGACATAATTGGGATATCAGCTTCAAAATCTATTTAAGTATGCTTAAACCAATGCATATATACAAATGATACCTGTAAATATGACCCAAACCTAAATCTAAACATTGACAATGTTGAAATCAAAAGTATTGAACAGATGATAGAAAAGAGAATGGCGACAGAAGAAGGATTTTACTCAATTGAGATTCAAAAATTACATATTAAAATGGAAAGGGGGCAAACTATATATAGACACTATACTAACGAATTAAATAGATGAAAATACAAAAAAGACTAAAATGACCCTCAACAAACTTTAATATCTCAACACCTCCCCTCAAGATGGCAAGTGTATATTCAACACTCCCATCTTGCTAAGAAGTGAAGCAAGTCTTGTTCCAGTTAACGCTTTAGTAGATCTGCCAATTGCAGCTGAGAAACCGTGAACAGCATTTTAACTTCATTGGCCTGAACCTTATCTCGCACCAAATGACAATCTATCTCCATGTGCTTGGTTCTTTCGTGAAAGACAGGGTTGCTAGCAATGTGAATCGCGGACTGATTTTATCACAGAACAATAGAGCTGGTCTGGCATGATCAATTCCCAAGTCATTCAATATGTTTTTCAGCCAAGTGAACTCACAAACCGCCGCAGCCATTGATCTATATTCAGCCTCAGCTGAAGACCTTGATACGGTGTGTTGTTTCTTGGATTTCCATCACACCAGAGAGTTCCCTAAAAAGATACAATAGCCTGTGATCGACCTTCTTGTATCAGAACACGCTGCCAGTCAGCATCACAATATCCCTTCAATTGGAGATCAGATTTGCTAGGAAAAAATAATCCCTGTCCTGGTGTATTCTTCAAGTACCTTAGATATGATAGGCTGCCTCCAGATGAGGCTGTCTTGGGGACTGAAAGAATTGACTCAGAACTTGCACCGCATAAGATAAATCTGGTCTGGTTATAGTTAAGTATAAAATCCTCCCAATAAGCCTTCTGAAACTACTGGGATCAGCAATAAGCTCTCCCTCATCCTTTCTCGATTTCAGATTATATGATAAGAGGCTACTTGCTGGTTTAGCACCAAGGTATCCAGCATCCGTTAGAACATAGAGTGCGTACTTTCTTTGACAAATGGATATGCCTGTTGAGTTCTTTGCCACTTCAAGGCCCAAGAAGTACTTCAGAATGCCTAAGTCCTTAAGCTTGAATTGTTTATTTAATTCATCCTTAAACTGATTGATGTAAGTCAAACCATTTCCCCCAAGTATAATGTCATCTACATAGATCAAAAGGGTGGTGAACGAGCAGCCATCTGACTTGCTAAACAATGAATGATCTGATTTTGATTGGCTAAAACCCTGTGACAGAATATAAGATGTAAGTTTCACATTCCATTGTCTCGAAACTTGTTTCAATCCATAGATTGACTTGTTTAGCCGACAAACCAGTCGTTCACCTTGCTCCCCTTGCTGCTCGTAATCAGGATGCAAGAGCATGTAAACCTCCTCAGCCAATTCACCATGAAGAAAGCATTATTTATATCTAACTGGTGAAGATGCCATTCCTTAGCAGCTGCCACTGCCAATAGAGTTTTAACAGTTACCAACTTTGCAACAGGTGAAAACGTATCTTCATAATCCAACCCAGCTTGTTGGGTAAAACCCTTTGGCACTAAACGTGCCTTCTTTCTTTCCTCAGTGCCATCAAAATTCATTTTAACCTTGAAGACCCATTTACAAGCAACTGGAGTCTTGTGTTCAGGAAGAGTGGTAATATCCCAGGTCTTGTTGGAGACTAAGGCATTATATTCATCATCCATTGATGCAACCCAATCAGGATGATGAGACGCCTCAGCAAAAGTTTTGGGCTCAAAGACAGTAGACAGTGCCAGAACTTCTGTGATGAGGAGACAATAGATCATAGCCCAAATAATCTTCAATAGGGTATTGCTTGCTGGATTCAACATCTTTCTTCATAGAATTTGATTGAGGGGACAACTGAGACATGAGACTACAGTGGTAATCTTTCAAGTAAGAAGGAGCACGTTTGACTCTAGTGGATTTTCTGATAGGTGTGGCTGGAGATAAAGTGGGATTAGCAAATGTATCATCGATGGATTCCATAGGAGAAGGATTGACAAGAAAGTTGTGAGAATCAGAAATGGAAGAATTATCTGAGACTGATTTGGAATTAGACTCATCCATATGTTGATGATGTCTGATAGGAAATAGAGAGGGACTTGAGTGAATAGAAATGTCTGAGTTTGATAGGAAACTGAGAAAGGCAGGATGACGGAAAGGAAAGATGTTCTCGAAGAAAGAGACATCTCTTGATACAAAAACCATATTGGTTTTAAGATTGAAAAGCTTATAAGCTTTCACTCCAAATGGGTAGCCAAAGAAGATGCAAGGAACAACCCTGGGGTTAAACTTTGTTCTATTCCTTCTCAAGGTAGAAGCGTAGCAAAGACACCCAAAGACCTTTAAATGACTGTATAAGGGAGCTGTCTGAAATAGCCTTTCATGGGGAGTTTTATTACCAAGAAAACTGGTGGGTGTTCTGTTTATGATTTAAGTGGTTGTAAGGAGACAATCGCCCCAGAACTCATGAGGGAGATTAGCTTGGAACTTAAGAGCTCTAGCAATATTAAGCAAATGCTGATACTTTCTTTCAACCACTCCATTCTGCTGTGGTGTTTCGACACAGCTTAGTTGATGAATGATGCCCTTGGAAAGATAAAAATCAGGCATCTGAAACTCTAACCCATTGTCTGTTCTGATGATATTTATGGTGCACTGAAAATGAGTCTTAATGAGGTGATAAAAAGGCTGAATGAGGGTTCTAGTCTGAGACTTGTTCTTCATGAGATAGGTCCAAGTCATCCTACTATAATCATCAACAATAGTGAGAAAGTACTTTGAACCGTTTAAAGAAGGGACAAAGTAAGGTCCCCAAATGTCGCAATGGATACTTTCAAATGGCTTAGATGATTTACTGTCACTGTTAGGGAAAGAAAGCCTGCGTTGCTTGGCTAAAGGGCAGATAGTGCAATGCAAGTTATTATTCGTATCAATATCAAGAACTTATTCAAAAGAGAAAGTTTGGAGGTAGACAAATGCCCTAATCGAAAATGCCAGATATTAATATTCATTTTGATATCATTACCATCAATGGTATTACAAAGAGGAATGGAATTATTACAATCAAAAGGAAAACTCGAATGAAGAACAGCAGGAACAGATTTGAGTTGATGATGATGTGAAGGTTGAACATTATTGGTGAATTGTGGTTGTTGGAAGTGATATAATCCATACTCAAGTCTGCCTTCCCCAATCATCTTCCACGTCGAAAGATTCTAAATAAAGCAAACGTCATGAAAGAAAGTCAGATAACACTAATGTTGAAGAATCAGCTTACTTACTGATATCAAATTAAACTTCAAGGATGGCACCACAAGTACATTTTGCAAACATAAAGTAGGAGACATCTTCACTTCTCCAATATGAGTAACAGCAACAAAATCACCATTAGACAACCTCACAGAAGCACCAATAATATCCGTCACAATAGTTAAACACTTGATAGAATTTACCATGTGTTTTGAAGCACCAGTATCTATGATCCATGTATTGGATACTGATGCATTATTGAACTGAAATTGATTACCTGAGCAAGCAAACGAGGCAGGATCTGTGACAGGAGATGAACTTATATTCTGTGGCAATTGATTCTGAGTACTTTTGCTTTGTAACTGAGGCATCACCATAACCAGAATCTGCTCTGCTGACACTGAGTAGGAGTAAGATGTGAACGGGAATTCATTATCCCAGAGGCATCAACATTAGGTGTTTGATTATGATGTATTTACCCTACAGCATTGGCAATTGGAGGTTTTCCTCTACCAGCCGAGGAATTGAAACCAGATCTATGATTAGGAGGATAGCCAATAAGTTTGTAACATTTGCCTTTGATATGACCAGGCATCCCACAGTGACTGCAAACAGGTCTTTCTCTCCTTTGAGAAGGATTAATGAAGTTAAATCTCTGATTAAAAAGCCTCTGTAAGGCTTTGCTTGCGAAAGCAGCTGCATCATGTGTCCCTGGCCTGTTAGCAACTATGTCCTTTTGTCTTTCATCTTGCAAGACAAGAGCAAAAGCTTTATTCAACATTGGTAATGGATCCATCAGTAAAATCTGGCCTCTAACACCAGCAAATTGATCATCCAATCCCATGAGAAATTGCATAATTTGATCCTCACTTTTGTACTCAGTGTTTTCAACTCCAGGTCTATAATTCTCCAATTCCTCCCAAAGTCCTTTCAGCCTATTGAAATAAGAGTTGACAGAATTGTTCGCCTGAGAAATTGAGGCGATTTGTTTCTTCAATTCATAAATCCTAGGGCCATTTCCCTGACTATACCTATCATGCAATTCAATCCATATTTCTCTTGCGGAATCCTTATGCATAACACTTGGATAGAATTCCTTAGGGATTGAATTAATGATCCAAGAGGAAACCACATGGTTGCATCTCCTCCAAGCCGAAAACAGAGAATCGGTTTGAGAGGGTTTGATGATAGATCCATCGATGAAATCTTCTTTATTCTTCACACCGAGCGCCATAGTAGCTGCTCAACTCCATGTAGCGTAATTTTCTTCTGTAAGGATCACTAAAATCAGCTGCATTCCAGTATTATCTCCGTAATGAAGGTAGTAAAGGCTGCTTGGATCACTCATCAAGCGATTAACCATGGAAACTACATCTCCTCCAGCTGCATCCTCAGCTGAAGAGTCCCCAAACGAATTCATCTGCTCAAACTGACTTTGAGCTTCCGCCTGAACACTAGATTCATTTGCCATCGCCATTAGACTGAATACAGAGGAAGAAGACAACAGATCTATATGCGGAAATTGTCTTTACGCTCTGATACCATGTTGAAATCAAAAGTATTGAACATATGAGAGAAAAGAGAATGGCGAGAGAAGAAGGATTTTACTCAATTGAGATTCAAAAATTACTGATTAAAATGGAAAGGGGGCAAACTATATACAGACACTATACTAACGAATTAAACAGATGAAAGCAGGAAAAAGACTAAAATGACACTCAACAAACTTTAATATCTCAACAGACAATCCAAAGAAATCAAGTAATTACGTCCAACAGGCCAAATAGAACAAAATTCCATATGAAGAAGTTATGGTTTCAACTCCAACAAATATAACTTAAAACACACCTAAAACTAATATTCTATATTCCAAATAGTGATAAATCCGTCCGGTACTGGTCAAAAGTCAATGAAGATTATTGCTTTGGAGAGAAGAACTACTCTATTTTTCCGCTACTTTTATGAATCACCATTTTCCATTTTCAAAAAATAAAAAAAATCCTGATTTTATATATATAATGCTAATTATTTAAAGGTTTCTAAGAATGCAGGAGTAATGCTGATCATCATTAGACCTTCTGATAGAAGCAGCCAAAAATAGTGAGACCTAATTCAGGATTGTAAGCATGTTTGGTTGTGCAAAAACTTTTAAGTTACTTATTTTACCAAACATGATTTTTAAAAGTTACTTCTTTTTACATACAAAGTTTATTTTTCTAAAGGATAAGTCTTAACTTGCTTTCTAAAAAAGTAACTTTAAAGCACAGACATTAATGCTCTGAATGGGTGTAGATGTAACCATACGCTAAAAGAAGCTTAGATTTGTTCAAGGGTACATAACAAACCTAAACAAGAATATAAATCAGAATGAATTAGCCACTGAAAAGAAGAAATTTTATTACCTTCAAGTTTTTCCGAGGTCAAGGAAGATGTCATTTCCATTTCCTTTTCGAATGTCTGTGTCCATTGACAACAAACATTAGGCTAGTCAGAGCATAATGAATAGCACAAGCAAATTTTAGTTCGTTCTAACAAAAAGTATTGAATAAGGGTAGCATTGAATTTTTCTGTATCTATTTTTGGGGACCCTAGGTGTATGAACAGAAAACGATGTCTTATAATGTCCCTTGTACTTGAATTGAATCATAAAGGCATTTTAAGAAGGATAATGCTAGAAGTACATCACCATCTACATAATGGTGTACATAATGCTAATGTGTCAATCATCCAGTCATTGATGTGTCAATGTCAAATTTGAATTAAAGGTCGGATGATTGCCACATTAGTATTATGTACACCATTATGTATATGGTGATGTACTTCTAGCATTATCCTTTTAAGAAAGAATTCGGTTATACCAAGGAAATGGTTTCGCTGCGCAAATGTTAATATTTAATTAAAAATTTGGTCTACTACATCAAAATTTCATGCTTTTCACTGCATTGCCAATGGAAAGATTCCGTGGCATATGAAAACACAGTCCCTTCAATCTCTGTGAAACAAGCAAATAAGTGGACGATTTTCACACTTCACATCATCCATGAAATAACCAACAATTGTTTGGATGATTGCGAATAAAATAACGAAGTACATGAATTTGTACCAAGAAAAAATAAACCAAATTATCAGCAAGTAGACATAAGTCAGCGCTCAAAAGAAACAATTAGTATGTTACGCCAACAAAAATGCAACTTGACCATTCACATCATCCCCATTTGTAACAAATATGATAGTTAAGATTTTTTTTTTAATCAGTTGTGCACTCTTCCTTATCACCAAACTACAAATAACTCAAATTAAACTCTTTTCTAGTTCATATATACAGTTCATCACTCCAAATCTTAAGATCACCAAAAACCAAACATAGCAAGATATTTTTAAAAACAAATCACATACACAGATCATAAATGAAAATTCCATAACAAAAACTAAAAACCCAAATTTTTAAAAGATGAATTAAGAAGATTGCAGGGTATACCCATGCCTGTAGAGATAGTTTAAGGGGTCTGAATTTGAGCTTTGTGGGTTTTCTTGAAAAGTAACATAGAGCTGTCCCATTACTATGGAAGACTGGAAATTCACAAGAAATTGAATGAAACCTGTTTCTCGGTGTTAGATTTGGGATAAAAATAGTGGTGCTGTAAGAATGTTGCGAAGGAGGTAAAAAGGTACACTGGATTAGCATTCTCATTTTCTATCTGTAATTTGTTAACTGTGTGTGTTTGTGTGGTAAAGATTGAATTTTGGAAGCATCAGGTGAGAAAATCTTGAATCATTTGGAAAATTTTATTTTTGAACTGTTGAGAAGATAAAGTTCTCTGTTTTAGAGGTTCAGCCAATTCTTTCATGGTAAGCTTATAAACCGGGCTCAACCGGACCGGTTATTGAACCGGGAATAATTTTGTGATTTTAGTTTGAGAAAATAGCACTACTAGTCCCCAAACTATTCTCAACCTTTAAAAAAATCAAATCGATCGTTATTATTTTCATTATAGATGCAAAATCAATCTTCAGCCTTGTAACCTTTTCAAATCTTTACTAAATAGTCATGTGATCCTCATTTTCAAACTTTATTAAGCTAATTTTTTTCTAAAAAAATTGAGTCTTCTGAGAGAATTCGTCGTAATCATATTGAGCATATAACTTCTTGTTCTCATCAATTTCTCTCTACTCTTCAAATGTGCATAAATCTTCCAACAATCTTTTGAGATTTCAATTTACTATGACGACGCAAGTTAAGTAGGGTTTGGATCGTGTAACAAGGGTTTCATAACTCAAATTATATTGTGATTTCTTTTCTATTTCACGTTCACGAGCTTTTTGAATTAACACATCTTTAACTTTTAAACTTATAGTTATGTCTATGTCCTTTAAAAAAAATAGAAGTTTTATTTTACTTTTTGATCTTTTAAAAAAAATAGAAGTTTTATTTTACTTTTTGATCTTGCCATGATCCGTCGATTGAACTAGTGCTTAGATTAGGTCAACAATCCGGCCACATCTTATAACTATGATTGGAGGCGAAGCTTGAATTCAAATAAGTTTGGGTTCTAAACATTATTTCAAAAATATAATGCCAAATTGAAAAACAAAAAAGATAGTCGACATCCCAAGTTTGATGTCTAGTCTCTTCCTTGTCACCCATTTAGTCTAATCCAATCCCATTCGACTCCCTCATTGCAATCCATCCCCATCCCTTTCCACCTTATAGACCTCTCTCTTAGGGCATCTCCATTTAAGGGTCAAATTTGGTGTAAAACCATCTCCAATGAAAGGTCAAATATAC
Organism: Fraxinus americana; assembly: GCA_035079005.1. Classification (NCBI taxonomy): domain Eukaryota; kingdom Viridiplantae; phylum Streptophyta; class Magnoliopsida; order Lamiales; family Oleaceae; genus Fraxinus; species Fraxinus americana. Next base: position 1,237,918 of record CM068727.1, on the reverse strand, counting down.
TGCAAAATATAGTGTAATAATACACCTAGGGTAAATATATTCACACTATGATTTTTATTTGATTCACCACATTATAAACACACTCCAATCAATACACATATTTTGTTAATATTCCACAGCCTTTTACAAATATATCCTTTCTTAATTAATTAAATAAGGAAAAAAAAAACTACTATACACCAGAGTCATTATTCCTTTCCAATATTATCTTCTTCAAGAATCTCGGCACCCCAACTAGTGATGGCAAAAAATTCCTCCCCGACCCAACCCGGAGGGGGAGGGGGGGGGGTCACTGCCCCGTCTCCGATCTTGGGGTGGGGGTGAAGAATAAAAAAAAATATTTTGGACATTGTTTATTTCGAGTGCTTGTTTTAAATATTGATGTACTTAATTTGAGCATTATTTGCTTTAAATTTTAAAATTTTTAATTTGTATTTTAACTGAAAATAAATAATAAATAAATAAAAACAAGGCAGGAAGCGGGGCAGGCCCACGCGCAGCACCCACCCACCCCGCCCCGCCCCATCTAAGACGGAAGAGTGGCGGGGCGAGAGTGCATCGCCCCGAACCCGCCTCATTGCCATCTCCAACCCCAACTTAAATAATTCAACTAGTTTTTTTTTTATCCAGATATTCCAACTTATACCAGACTATGTCCTGGACCACCCATCCCCAGCCCCTCAGTGATGGATGGAGGTTAACCGCGGGATATGCCTAAATTGACCAGGTCCGTGCACTCTTTATACTCCTGGCCCCAAGGGAGCCTTCCTCCATGGATATTATATCACCAAGCTGCTCCGCCTAAATTGAGTATTACAACATTCAGCTGAATCGAGCTTCCCACCCAAATTGTGTAGTGTAGGGAATTAATGATGTAGGGAGGTTGGAAGAAGTATGTCTACTTTGCGAGGAGAAAGGGAAGATTCGAAGTGAATTTTAAATTTTTACTTGTGTAAAGATTTTTTTGTAAATTAGGGTCCATTTGATTGCAAAAATTGAAAATTGGTGGAAAGAAAACGAATTTTAAGGAAAATAATTGATTAGAACTTGTTTTTTCTAGAATTGTCAATTAATTATGTTTGATTGATATAATTTTTTACTTGAAAAATGTTGAACTTTTGGATCTTTTGGTATTCGTTTGACTTTGTTTTCTATGAAAATTATTCATTAAAGGGAAAAAAAAATTTACAATTGGGGATGGAATTTGTTTCCATTACAAAAAAAAAATAAGGAAAACAATTTTCCCACAAAAGTGGTGGGAGAAAACAAATTCAATGAAAACCTGGAAAAATGGGTCACGTGGGGGTTGAGAGGAAAATGTTTTGCCAAGAAAAATTTGGTATCAACCAAGAAAAAAGTTAGAACTTAAAAAATAGTTCCATGAAAAATAGTAAAGATCAAACAAGGCTAGAGTTTTATTTGTAAGGCAGCGGTGCGAGAGAAGGAAAAATGACTTCTTTTTTTTTTTTAATAATGGTGGTTATTTAAGTCATTTTCCTTGTCACCATTTTAGCAAATATGAAAATGTGGTGTAACAAATAAAAATTGTGGTATGAATGTAATTACCCCTTGTACCAAATACAAGAACTTTCAATAACCCCATTTTGCCCTTCTTTCCTTTTTATAAAATTTGTTTCTTCAATCGATGTCCTTTTTTAATATTTTAATATTGATAGATTTTAATTGATTTATAATTAGTTTAATGTGATTTTAATTTTAATTTAATATTTATTTTTAAATTCTAATCAATTAATAAGTAATAATTATTCAAAATAATTTAGCCCTCGTTTGGGCTCCATAATTTTAGAAATTTATTTTTCTCTCTTATTTTCAATCATATTTTCCAATGAAATAATATTATATACAAATTCAAAATTTTTCCTTATTTTTTAATCACATTCTTTGAAAAATCACTATTCTAAAATATGGTCATGTTTGAGCCACATTAATTTTTTCATTTCATTTTTCTACTCATTCTCAACCACACATTATTCAATAAAATAATATTTTTCATCGCATCAATAACTTTTCTTTCTTTTTCAACCACATATTCCTCATCACATCAACAATAAAAATACATTCTTTTTCCAAAAATGTGCACCAAACGGGGACATTTTTTTTTCCAAAATTTGTTTTTAATGGAGACCAAATAGGGGCTTTAATATAATTTTTATTGTTTTTAAATTATTAATAAATGCAATATTTTAGTTCATTAAATATAATTTCTAATTTAACAATTTTTATAATAATATAATTTGTAATTAAATAATTCAAAATAAAATTTTGTATAAGATTACTGTAAAATCATCTCCAATGATGGTGTAAAATTACACCAAATTTGATGTAGACTAATAGAAATCGTCTTAATCATTTTCCTTGTGCTCTCTTATTTACCCTCTTCCCTTAATTTCTTTCACGGGGTGCAAAATAATTTTCAAAAATTTGAAAGATATGCCCCAGTTTGATGTGGATCGAAATCCTGATTTTAATTTAAGTTAATTTTAACAACACATTTTATGAGATAAATAACTTTTTAACCATATATTCCATCAATTTTTATCAAAATTTACTAAAAATCTTAATTTTAACTACACCAAACAAAGGCATAACAATATTTGAAGATTGTCGAAATATATATGTTACACTTATAAATTACGTGGCATGCTCAGATGGAGGGGGTCCCAAGTATGAAGATTCGACATCGATTATTCAATTGGATTGGACTAATTGAATTATGCAACCTCGTATTGGGCTTGGACTCGGTCCATTAACCTACTTGACCCATTTGTCTCCTATATATACGCTAGTTCATTCACAACAAAGGTACGATGAAATCTCCAACTCAAACCAAATATCCTCTTCCTTTCTTGTTCTCATATTATATTTCATCCGACCGTCGACTTGACTGTTGAGTGCAAATGGTCGTTGGAACTTTTTTTTTCAACCAACGGTCTTTACCTCTTAATTGAGTGTTTCAGTGTGCAGATAACATCTATATGGAAGAGAGATATTCGAAATTCTGTTATCGTTTTTTTTTTAAGTCAACGTTATCTTTTAACAAGTCTTGATGTCAAAATTTCATGCTTCATTTTGCCTCGTCTTGAATGGTAAATTGTGGAAGGGACAGGTGAATTTCTCGAATCTTTTAATTTTATTTTTATATTTTTCAATTTGAATAAAAATAAAGTAAACGAGAAATGCAAAAAAAAAAAAGATAAATAAATAAATAAATAAAGTGAAACAAGAAAAACAAAGACACAATCAACCGGTAAGGTAGTTGAGACCTCCGCCCACCTTCGATGAATCCAAGAATCCCATTCTATTTTCCTCCCAAATCACACTTGAAAATCCACTCCATTTTCCCATCTCTCTACTTTCTCCCTCACATACACGCAGCAAAACAATGTCTCACCTTCTCCACACCACCTTCGTCCCCACCACGTCCCCCTCCCTCCACCGCCCACTAATCCGAACCACCCACAACTCTACCCGGGCCCTCCAAATCCACTCCAAGATCCGGGAAATTTTCATGCCGGCGTTGAGCTCCACCATGACGGAGGGAAAAATCGTCAGCTGGATCAAGTCGGAGGGGGAGAAACTCTCCAAGGGCGATTCGGTGGTTGTGGTGGAATCCGACAAGGCGGATATGGATGTCGAGTCCTTTTACGATGGGTACCTCGCCGCCATTATGGTGGAGGAGGGACATTCTGTTCCCATAGGTTCCCCCATTGCTCTTCTTGCTGAATCAGAAGACGAAATCGCCGCCGCCGTAGCCCAGAAATCATCCTCCTCCTCCGCCGCTACCACCACCACCGCCAACAACCCAGCCCCCGCCCCCGCCCCCGCCCCCGCCCCAGATAGTATTGCTAGTGATGTTACTCCCAGTGCCATTACAAGTGCAAATATTAGTAGCAGAAGCTCTGTTGCTAATGGTGCAACGGGGTCCTCGGAGCACCCTGCATCGGAAGGGGGAAAAAGGGTCGTGGCATCGCCATACGCGAGGAAATTGGCAAAGGAATGTGGGGTGGATTTGATTGGACTAGTGGGAAGTGGCCCTAATGGGAGGATAGTGGCAAAGGATGTGGAGGAGGCTGTAGCTGCAAAAGTAAGTGCAGGTAGTGCTAGTGAGGCCGCTAAGCCGAGAAGTGGTGGTGCTGCGGTGGAACTGGGATCTGTGGTTCCATTTACGACAATGCAGAGTGCGGTGAGTAGGAATATGGTGGAGAGTTTGGCTGTGCCGACGTTTAGAGTTGGGTATACAATTACCACAGATGCACTGGATGCTTTGTACAAGAAGGTAATCTGGTGAATGGTGATCTTATTAACTGATTTACGTATAAATTGATATTTGAAAAAAAATTACCTTTTTTTAAGCTCTACTAAATGCAGTAGTTGAATGATCTATACTTGCTGGAGTAGGAATCAGTAAAATAATTGGCGTGCTAGTGAACACTGTGAGGCAAAGCTTTAAAATTTCCGATTTTGATGAATATATGTTCTGTCAATTACTGATAGATTAGCATAAAGATTTCTTTAGCAATTTCGCCAAGTAAATTACAGATTGTGATAGTGAATGATTGCATAATTCAGATATTGTAGGTAGAAGTGGAAATAAGTCAGTGAAGATTTTTAGAAAAAAAATAAATCTCTTTTAAGAAATGGAATGGAGAAAATGCAGGCTCGTTCACGGAATCAACTGAAAATTACTTGAATAAATAGAAGGGTGGAAATTTATTTCAACATTGAAGATTTGATGCGATGGTGCTTGTTTTTGTTATCATGTTAAGTTGTTCTAATTGTTTAATGAGTAACTTATATCGAGCATTTTTAGGTCAAGTCGAAGGGAGTAACCATGACCGCAATTCTAGCAAAGGCAACAGCACTTGCACTGGTTAAACATCCTGTTGTGAATTCTAGTTGCCGAGATGGTAAGAGCTTCACATATAACAGCAGTATCAACATTGCGGTTGCTGTTGCCATCGATGGTGGTTTGATTACACCCGTGCTTCAAGATGCTGACAACGTGAGAATTAGCCTAGTATTGTCAATTTTATGATCAGCCTATTACGGTTTTTATGTTCTCACTTTCTCTAGTGACACGGTACATTAAATTGTTTCTCATTAAACTTGTTTGTAGATTGATATATATTCCTTATCAAGAAAGTGGAAGGAATTAGTTGATAAGGCGCGAGCAAAACAACTGCAACCTCACGAGTACAATACAGGTATATTTGTTATTTGATTATTCAAACCGAAATTTTTTTTCAACCAAGAGCTTGTGGCTGAAACATGCTTACGCATGCACGGACACACAAATAGAACTTGAGGATCGGAAAATGTAGTAATACTGAGCATTTCATTCAATACGAAACCAAATTATATCTTTCAATAAACAAAGTTTTATTTTTCATTTTTGATTGATTGGAGCATAGATGCATACATATTTGCTGTTCCTGGTTTGAACTTGTTAACTTATTTATCACTTGTGCATTTGCATAATTTTTGAATAATACACTTGTGCCAATTGTATGTATGAGTGGATATTAACTTATTAGGAACATGGTTAAATCTGTCGCTAGAAAACTTGAATGAGCTGGGCTTGATCCTTCACTGAACAAGCTTTTGAGCATGCGTTCCCAGTAGGTCTTATATTTTGAGTATTTTACCAAGTTCTTGTTTATTGTCATTTTACAACTCTGAGCAGGCTATAATTTCTTGATAATCAGTCTTTCTGAGACATAAAATTAGAACACATTCATTGTTATGCACGAGAATGCAAAATTTTTCACTGTAATTTGGTTTACTTTCTCAAATTTAGGCCACATTGGATTTCAATTCTTTTACCTGATTTAATCTTGAACCATCAAACCTGATAAATCACTTTTGTAATAAAATGTTTGGTTAGCACTGGAAAATCTATTATTTACTTATCTAACTAATTTATTTCTTTAAATTCTTTTTTTAACTTGAACTTGCTAGAAGAAAACATGCCATTTACACTATTTTATTGTGATCTCAACTAGTTGGAAAACAACCATGACTTTGAAAGAATGAAATAAACAAGAACTATGCAAGTGCAATGACGATCTTCTGTGGGATGGATTGTTCTGCAGCTTTTTTCTGCTTTCTTGTTGATTTTCTAGTCACACATTTTCACTTTTCGATCATGTGCTGAAGTCATGCTAAATATTGCTTTAATCCCCTATAAAACTTGCTGATGTTTGCTCGGTTAACAGGTACGTTTACCCTATCTAACCTTGGAATGTTTGGTGTTGACCGCTTTGATGCCATCTTACCTCCGGGAACTGTAAGTGTTCAAACTTAAGTTCCAAAGCATTCTTTCCACTAGATTAGTCGACTAGATATTGTAAATTCTCTCTTTAAATGCATTAGAGCATGTTAGTCTAAGCTTATTTGGTGGCATTTTTACAGGGTGCAATAATGGCTGTGGGTGCATCTCAACCCGCTTTGGTTGGTACAAAGGATGGTCGGATTGGCCTGAAAAATCAAATGCAGGTAGATTCTTGGTCATTTTAGTGCTTATAGATTGTGGATCTTGCAGTTCGTATGAATAATAAGAGGGTAGTAAATTGTGGGTTTGACGAAATGTGTAGATAAAAAGTATGTTTGATCATCTTAAGTAATAATTTAAGCTTTCACAAACATGCTCTTAACTACGACACGTATTCTTTTCTTTAACAAAATTTTGCTCTTACTTCTTTTTACTGACCTTCGAATGCAATTCTTCCAGGTAAATGTTACTGCAGATCATCGTGTGATATATGGCGCTGATCTGGCAGCTTTCTTGCAAACGTTGGCTAAGATAATCGAGGACCCTAAAGATCTCACTCTTTAGTTTCATATCGACGCGAGAGGTCCATGTTTTTGTTAGCTTATTAGCTTTTCTACTAGAGCTCGATGGGATAACCTTGTCGAAGAATTCAGAAGTCAATCTCCTTGGGAAAAAGCTGGAAACTGTTTCTCGAGTTAATACTGTTAAATAGTTGTATTCTCATTCATAGTTGTCTTGATCAAGTGCTTTTTGTTGTTTCATCGGTTCATTATAAAGTTTTGGCTAAATTTGTTCAATCGATTTTATTTCGCTTGGCATGTAGAAGAAACTTGCGACACTGAAATTGAGTTTCTCTTTTGAACTGTTGAGCTAATTTTCTATCAACTCGACGTACTTATATTTTTCATTTTCAAACCATCGTGTGATGCTTCTTCTTGCTCGTATCAAATGAATCAATATGACAGTAAAAATGATTTGTTTGGTAAGTTAGCCCACATCTGATTCTCATTATTTTCAAAATACATTTTTTTCTCTCTTTTTTTCAACCACACATTTTTCAATAAAATAATATTATACCCAAACACAAAAAATTTTCTTATTTTTTAACCACATTTTCTCCTTTAATCTATCATTTCAAAATGCATTCTTACTATAAAATGGAAAACAAACAGGCTCCTAGACTGTACTTGACAGTATTAAGAGTATATTTGGTTAAGCTTAAAAAATGTAAGCTACTTTTTTTTAAGTAATTTTCCTCCTTTTGCCCCAAAACATGTAATTTACTTTTTCATACTTTGAGAGTTAGATAAGTCATTTGTTTCAGACTATTGCAAAAAACAGAATTATTATTTTTGAGAATTTCTCATATACCTATAAGTAAGCACTTTAAGCTTAGTAGAACATGATTTATAGCGTTTCAATGGTCATGGTGGTGTGTTTTATCTCATGCAAATCGAGTTTTTTTTTTTTTCCATCAAATATTTGACTTGTAAATTCTTCATAAATAGGTAATGACAAGTAGCTGATAAATGTTAAATTTACACTTATTTTAAGTGATCAAAAGTGACTTTTGTTAGTATTATTGTGAATTGATACTTATGTCATTTTTTATTATGTTAGGAGAAAACTTGAGATAGAATCAAGAAGGACGAACTTTGGATAAAATATGCAAATGCTCTACACTTCAAAAATTTGAAGGACTGAAGTGCATAATTTGAAGAATTGGGGCATTGGAGGCAAGAAACAAATTTAGTTAAACCTTGCCAAGAATTCGAACTGGTTTTAAAAAGCAGGGAAGAAAACGAGATTGAATATACACAGACGGAAGACAGCCAAACACGGACGGCAGAAGGCAAATATATATTTTCCAAATTTTGTTCAATTACTGAATCGAAAATTTGTGCAAGGATTTAATCTCGTTCCGTCAAATTTATCGAAAGATTTACACTATACAAGGAAGAAAAACGAAGGGAAATTGTTGGGATTCGTGTGACGAAGATCAAAAATAGATCGGAGTAATTTTATCTTGCTGATTGTAATTAAACCCGATGACATCTTTTAAACCTTGTTTGTTTAATTCCGACGTCATGAGTGGTCAAGTGTTTTTATGTTAGGATGACGATGCAGTTTAGGATTTTTAATATTTGTTTAATACAAAGATTCCATGCCACTTTAATACGTGTTAATTAATTAATGTGTGTTTAATGCCTTCGCAACAATTGATTGGTTTAGGAATACTACGGAAACTGAAAGATAATGTGTGATTCTAACCCATGCAATAATTAACATAAGCATTATATGAAATTGGGATATAATTATAGACTATGCGATCTGTATTGAATTCTTATAGGTTAATGTGTTCATATGTATGCGAATTTACATAAATATATAGTAAATTCGAGCATATAAATATGATTAGTATTGCGCGAGAGAGATCACTAGCTACATTAAGTTAATTCGATCATTGACAAATATGAAAGGTGGCAAAATGAATTGAAATTAGATGCGTGTTTAATAATTTAAGTGAAATAAAAAATCTTAACTACCTAATCTCATAATCTTATCAATCGTGTTAATTTGATTTCGTTACTAAGTTTAATGGAGCTTTCGTTACAAAACATAGTTTGATTTGATAATTGGTTACCGTTTTACTTAAATTGAAACTAGGTTAGTTTTAAAAAAATTGATAGTAGATAGTAATCTCTAAGAATGATACTTGAACTTAAAAAAATTTTGCTTTATTATTTGTCACAATCATTACCCTTGCGAAATTTGACAAACGGTGGCCTTTTGTATGAATCTAATAGGATGTCAACAATATCATTTAAAAAGTTTTAGCCATTAGAGAATAAACACATCAACTCGCTTCCTAACGTCTGATCGAATTTTTTTATGAAATGTTTAATATAGTACAATTTTTATAAATGAATGACGAATAGATTTGAACCCAAATCGATCTCTACGTGTTGTGACATATGTAACCATCTAATCGCAGCTAGCATGCTATAAAATGTGGTCACAAAGTTTTCTAAACAACATTATTTTGTGATAATTATGATAATTTGTCACTCAACTCAATAATACAACTTTGATTGGGACCCACCCAAATTAATGTATCCAATCTTTCACTCATAAACAAGATATTTAGTGTAACAAGTTGAACCAAAAATGTTCAAACGTAATCAACAACCAAACCCTCCATACTTCCAACCACCCCAATTAATTCTTCTCACCCCAATTTTTACACAAGCCAGACACACAAATTCATGGCCATTGAAGAAGAAGACTTCAGCTTCCCCGCCACCACCGCCGATGCTCAACCACGCTTCATCGACTCGCCACCCCTTTGGCGCCCCGTTTCCGTCCCCCCACCACATGAAAAACCAGAAAGATTAGTTGACAAAGAAGAAAGCAGAGAAACTTACAACAACAATCAAAGAAAGTACTTTTCTCGCGGTATGAAGATGAAGTGGAGAGAAGAAGACAAGGACGTTGGTGACGAGCTTGAGGAAAAAATGGACATGTTGTGGGAGGATTTGAATGAAGAATTCTCAAGAAAACTTGTGGCAGATTCTGGTATGTCTTCATCTCATAGAGATGTACAAATTTCGTGTGTTAAAACCTTAAAGTTGTCGAAGCCCAACGGAAATTTGCTTTCTGGCAAAAAACTAAGCATTGTATTGCTTATGAAGATCTTGACGAGAAAGGTTTTTTTTGTACATAATACTCGCAGTTCTATCAAGAACCGGGCATACTGACATAAACATAATATGTCCATCATGCTTTTCATGCACATTTGAGTTTTTTAATTTCATATTTTCACGAATTAAATTTATTGAGGACGGTTGAAGGGATTGTATGTATATCTTTTAGCTTTTCGACTTTTTTGTTTGGTTGATAAGTAGAAGAAATGTTTCTCGAGAGAATGATGAATTCATTTTGTCTACGAACAAAGAAGCTGTAAGTAATGCAATTATAAATCTCATGGAGGAAAAATTCTGATTTGATCATTCAACTAATCTCGCTCAGGCGGCCAAGAAATCGGGAACTCGGGAAGAGCCAAAAACTTATTTCATGAGCGTACAACTCATTCATAAGTGTTATATGATCTCAATAGAACCATCTAGTCAATAATTTGATAAATGGTTCCTTGGTTTTGCATCATTGTGTCCATCTTAGATAGAGATGTTAATTTGATTCATTGAGAATCTTTTGAAGGATCAAAGAAAGTGGCAACTTAATTGAGTTTGTATATTGTAATAGGTACAAGCGTATGGTAGAATAATTTGTTTAATTTGATGATTCCATTTGCCTTTGATTGCTTGAATGCCTAATTATTTGTCTTCACATAAATAAACTTTTTCATGCTGTAAAGCGCATGCAGACAATTTATGACAAATAGAATTACCAAAAATTGAGGGAACAAATGGGAAAAGATGCCAAATACTATATGAATCTAAAAATAGCAAAATAGCTGCAGAGGTTCGCAACCTTTCACGCAAGGAGCTTTTAAGTCCCCAACTTACCAAAACATAGCAATCATGTCCCGGACGTTTAATTTTCTTAGCCGCAAGGTCCTAGACGAAACTCATCCAATTAACAATTATCTCATGTTCTATCAGAATCAAGTAGAATACTTCCAAGTCGAGAACTATGGAATTTTTTTTTTTTTTCTGATACCAAAAATTAATTTTTTATTCGATCAAATCTCCACAAACCACAGGCAAAATAAAAATCAGAATAAAATCAACCCAACTATAAGTAACTGTAACAAGAAGTAGAGAAGGATGCCAGTTCATGGCCCGCTTTCCTTTTGAATTTTACTGAAGTTTGTAAATAATCAATAAAATTGAACTTTTCTTTGAAGATACTAAATTTCTTTCCACGGCAATAGCCTACATATCACATAAATCCATCAATGTCTAGTACAGAAAGTGAATGACCAACCAAAATATATCAATTTGAGAACAAAATGGCACCCAAAATAAAAAATACAAAGTGGAATTGAATTATCATTATTGAATATCTGGTATAAAAATATTGGGTGCTTCATTTTTCTATTTTCAATATGATATTGGAGATTAAAATGAACATAGGCTCTATGAATTTACTATCCCTTTTCCCCTTCAAGTAGAATGAGGAGCCACCAAAACTGAACTTGTTTTTCTTGTTTTCATGTCAATCAAAGCAGTATGCATCTATCATTCTTGAAGGTTATTTGGCAATTTACATTCATTGTGTGATGTCAGAATCACCACTATGCAACTTCACAAACCACTTGGAAAGAAACGGTTTACCCGTGGTGATTCATTTTGTACAAAAAAATTGAATCGATTTCTCAGATATGGCTCAACGTCGTCTTGAAACTATGCCGTTTCATGTATGGTGATATTCCTTTTCTCCTCGGATCTGTGATGGAACAACTTCGCAATCTTTCGCCTCTCGCAGTCCTGTATTACATGTGAACTGGCTTTAGACTGACAATACCGAGGAAGAAAAATAAGCTAAAATTTCATTATACTATCCCATCTTGTCTAGGACCCCATTCCAAACATGCACTAAAGTGCACAAAGAAACCCAAAAGGTTTGGTCAACTTTGCCTTTCAGGTTTTGCTCGTTCAGAGTTAAGATGCTCACCTTGAACATATTGAGATAAAAGGGTTTCTCGGGGTTCATCCTTCTCAACTTGTGATATGTATAGGCAAAACTTAGCTGGTCACGAGGAGTGAACCGTTCGACCTCGTTAAACCAAAGGCAAGAGAACAAGTTTGACATAGGTGTGTGGGCCCTAACGATAAAAGACCCTTCAGGTACATCTGCTAAAAAAACAAGACATTATACAGACAGATTATGTTTAGAGAAAAGAATTCAAACAAAATGAAAATGAAAATGAAAAATCATACTGCTGGGTAGAAGCTTGTTCGGATCCGATGCATTAAATATTTTCATCCCATCGTTTTGATAGAAGGCAAATTGTTCGTCTATAACAGTATGGTTGTACTTGTTAAGCTTCTTATTTTGGGCAACCTCTTCCCACAAACAGTGGCGGTCATAGTGATTGGATATAGCATATTCATAACCTTTCCTCCACAGGAAATATTCCAAGATAAGCATCGGATCGAGTTGGAGACGAAGTTTGCTATCCAACCAAATTGAGTACCTGAATTAATTTCCCGAAGCAAAAGGTTAAAGTAAAACACAAAGAGAACATTTAGATAAGCAATTTTTTAGAAAAAGAAAAGAAAAGCTTAACTTCCAATATTAATTATTTGAGTAGAAAGCAAAATATAATTTTATTGTTGTGTGGCTCACTCCATACTGTTAAAAAGGAATATCGAGTAGAGAATTTCATGATTAATCTTCTTCTATCTTCAGAATCATCTTGCTAGTGTACTGCAGAACTCAATACTCCCTCCATGATTGAAATATTTTGTTTGACCACCAAAATCAAATGGATTATTAATCGGTGTACACTTTCTTATATATTCATTCATCTAATATTCCAACAAGGGACAAGGGTTGTGAGTTTGGCACATGTTGAAGTGGGTAGAAAAATTCCCAGAATCAAAATAATGTGAGTATTGTATTGAATTTTATCAGGTTTTCCATTAAGCCCCGTTTGATGCACATTTTGAAGGTAAGAATACATTTTTACTGTTGCTGCGATGGAGAATATGTGGTTGAAAAAGAAGGAAAAATTATTGATGTGATGGAAAATATTATTTTATTGAAGAATGTGTGGTTGAAAATGAGTAGAAGAATGAGAATGAAAAAAATAATGTAGACCAAATAGGGCATAAATAACAGATCCAGCACATCTAAATGAATTTTTGAAATAATCTTCTTTCATGGACTAGAAATTCAGATCTATTATCATCGACCAAAAATAGAAAGTAGTACAAACAAGATGAGCCCAAACATGGAACCATTACATAAATGAAAAGCCTATAATTTTACCTGGCTGAAGGAAAAAGACGGTGTGGCAAAAATTTTGGTATCTTCCCAACTCTCCGCATGTCAGTGTAAGGAAGACTCTTCACAACCACAATCTTCCACAACCCAATAAAGCCCATTCTGTCTGGCATTTGACCTTCTGAAGAAAGCATACGTAAAGTAACTTCATCCACAAACATTACAAAACACACATTTTTCCTTGACAACCGAGAGACCTGAATTATTAGAAAAAAAGGGAAAAAGGTTAGATAAGAAGAATTGACCAACTCATTGAATGCTACAAGTTCAACTTCACAAACTGGTATATTAGAAACACTAATACAGATAGGATGTAGTGCTGTATTGTGATTTAGAAGAGGAAGAGGAAAGTAAGTCACATGATTTAGTTGATGAGATGATAACGAGGATGCCAGGCATATAAACAAGCAAAGCAGGTCAGCATATATTAAAAAAAAAAAAAGACGACAATCAGATTTCCCTAAACAAGCTTTATTTATTCTAATAAATGGAAAACCAACGAAACGCAACGTGTTAAACAAATCCCTTAGAAGCCAAGTGATCTGCCATTGAAGCATGTTTTCCCATATATGTTTTCAATTTAAAAAGTTAAAAAAAAAGGATAAAAAAGAAAGAAAAGAAGAAGCCCCTGTTCGGCCCCCATTTTCTATAACTCATTTTTCACACTCTCATTTTCTACCAAGCATTTCATGGGACCCACAACTTTTATCAACTTTTCAACCACACATTTCATAAACTTTTATCAAAATTTACTAAAAATCTATTTTTTAGCTAAACCAAACAGGGGCTTATTGAACACTTCATAATTGTTCAGTTTGATTATATCAAACCCCTAAAGAGAAATCCCACTCTTTGTTAGTGTTTATCATTGTGTATATTTTGTTTTATTTTGCCCTTCTTGACATTTCCAGCATCACAGATGAAGACAAGGAAGTATTACCATCTTGTGATGCAACAATGTTTAAACATTTTGCTTCAACCTTGCTAAAGTTATTCTATCAATACAAATCCAAATATTTTTCATGTTTCCCTTTTTGTAAACCAAAGTTTCACAAGTTTGCACTCCTACAGGGAATCCAATAATCAACTTAATAAATAACAACAAAGTGGAAAGGGGTAAAGTACCGTTTTGCCCATTGGTGATCTCAAGCGATCCGAATTCCCAAATATACAAGACATCACAGCAATGTGACAACTACTAATGTATTTTGCATCATCTTCAGCCAAGTCGAATCCTGTACTTGGAGACCCTTTTGGACCTCTCACAAAGCCACAGTTTATTTTCTGATCATGGGCAATAAACGACTCTTCCCTTTCTTTGAGTCTCTGATGTCCAGCGAATTTGGGTAACCATCTTTCATCTTCAATGGGCTTCTCTTCTGTTTCTGTATATCTTAGAGAGAATCTTGCAAATTTTCTACTTTCTAAAGGTTCTACAAGCAGTGAAGAGGAATTCAACATTTTCATCTCACAGGAACCTGGAATTTTGGAGTTTATATTCAGATCAATAATAAATTTAGTAAAAGAGGGTGAAAACTCATCTAGTTATTTCAAACATTTGATATGCTAAGCATCATAATCTTCAATTTTAGTTTGCTTACATTTCAATAAATTCATTTTAACCATTCCAACTAACCTTTCTATTAATTTATATTTCTCATGATGGACATGAGCTGAATGAATCTATGCAATGCCAAGCCACTAGTCATTTTAGTAATATAGTTGAAATAATGTAAAACATTCATTAATTACTCCAAGTAGTCAAGTACTCAGTACTGAAAATATCTATAAATATTTCATTTTTCATCCTTGAAAAGCTAACCTAACTCTATACTATATTTTTAGTAATTTTTATTTGTATTTCGTTAATCTTCATACATTGCAGCCCTTTAGGAATAAGGAGATTATCAAGGACCCTGTAGATATACATGTTGTCCCAAAAGGTAATTTTTTTAAATATACAGGTTCAATTATTATTTATTAACAAGGGAGAAGGAACTGAAAATGATGTAATGTATGGGATTACATTGATGGGATGAAAAGCAGACATGCTACAGGAAATCTGTGCAAGAGAAATATTCCTTTCAAGGTTAAAATGTAAATTCTACACGACAATAATTAGACTTTCTATGCTTTATAATACTAAGAGTTAAGCTGTTAAAAGGCAAAGTTTCATAAGATGAACATAGCAGAATGCAGAATATTAAGATAGATGTAGACCTAAAGAGATTCATGTTCATAAAAGTGAATAGATTTAAATAGAACAAGTTAAAAGACGGAGAGACGGACAGAAACATAGCTTGTAATGGTCACTATGGATCTATCATTGGATCTCCAAGTAAATATAGCAATCAATAGAACAGAGCAGCTGAAAAGGATATATGTAGCTGTAATTAGGTATAACGCTCTCTTTGTTGTTATGCATGCTGGTTTTTAATATCACAGAACATATTTCAAAGTTACAGTATAAATGAGAAACTTCATAAAACCGAATAAGTGACATGCAATGTCAAATATAGTGCCTGTTTGATAGAATTTATTTGGGAATAATGAGTTATGGAATAGTATTTTTTAGAGAATGTGTGGTTAAAAATTAAGGAAACTTTATTGGTTTGTGTGTATAATATTTTATTGTGTGAATATGTGGTGGAGAAATGATACTGTAGCAAACAATTTAATTTTTTAAAGGATGACAAACAGGGCCATAGTATCATCAGAGTTCATTATATAATTCACACAATACTGACTAATGAAGTAACAAAAATAGGCAACTTGTTATTCCAAGTAACTCCTACAATTACCGGAAAATGATTACCAGAGGTTCTTCGACGTTTTGGCTTCCCTTTGGAACCTGAGCGCCTTTCAGGAGTTGTTCTTCGAACAGATTGACCATCAAGAAAACTGACATGTCTGGAATTGACATTGATTTTGGAATGCTGGGAGATTGAAAGTGAATCCTCATTGGACAAATCAGAGGAAACTTTATCATCCTCCTCAATATTTTTCTGGTTTTTGTTTCTTGCATCGTGCGTATGAGAAGATTCTTCACCATCAATGCTGTGGGATTCAAGGGCACCAGAATGCTCCTCGTCATCATGTCCAACATCATCATCGTCTTCAATTTGGTCATCCTGTAGATCAATACCATCATCATATTCATCATCAGCAGATCCATGCTTTCTCCGATCAGCGTCAGCTGACTGCTGATTTTTATTGCTATGTACATGTTTTGACTGTTTGCTACTCTTTAAAGAAGCCTCATATTCAGCTTCGTACATTTTCAGTTCATCACGCCCGGCCTCATTGTATAAACCATTTCTTCTGTTATCCAAAGCTTTATGAGAACCAGAAGTAGAAGACATCTTATCCCTAATCCTGATTGCAGCGTGAATCTTATTTGTGGAACCATCACGGCCTCGCTCCAATTCCTCTTCACTGTAATCTACATCTCTTCTTCTGTCATCCTTGTCCCAATACCTTGAATCCCGGCCATGCAAAACAGATCCATGTCCAAACTTGAGTTCTTTGGATTTCTGTGTCCGGGTTACATTCATGAGAAAATCAGTATCATTTTCTATGTCATCGTCTTGAGATCTATACCAGTGTGTTTCTGCTCCTATCACGAAGAGATCAAGTAAATGCCATATTATAAATTACCAGCTAATGTGGACCAGTAAAATTCTAATACTATGATTGAATGCAGAGATTAGGACATCAGCAATGAGTTTGAAATATTTCCATTTCAATTTGAATTCATTTTTCTTGAACTCCAATCTTGAGGCCTAGTTCCATATTAACCAACACAAGGAGAACAAACTATGAAAACCCAACAGTAGTTCGAACCCAAACTCGATCAACTGTATTGGAATACTAAGCACTAATAGACAAATACGCCAAAAAGCAGCTTTACTTGAGTTTATAACCACATATTTTACTGAAGTTCCAAACTACTAGTCATTTCCATTATATGAAGTCTTATGCAACTCCAAATGCATCACAATTTTCAAACTTTGACCTATGTCAATATCAAAACAATTATTGGAGTTAAATACTACTACATGAACGTTCTCTTTTGCAGCTGAAATTTCTTTAGAACAAGGAGTAAAGCAGAAAAAACATTTCGAAGCCCCAACTACGCCATATATTGAATATATAAATGTACGGGCGCATTAGATCCACCCCTTCTCAAAATTTGAATTTTCATTCAACTTTCTGCTACTAAAAGTGCAAATACTTACAATATCCCTTCAAAAACAACACACTAGTAATCACAGTAGACATAACAGTTTGATCAGCGCTAATTATCAATCCAATAACCACACAGTCCAATCACTTACAATTTCTTTATTTGCTTTCCTTTCCAGAAACTTGCATTAGGTAACAAATCCATAGTATGTTAAACTTAAACCACAGTGAAACTCAATCTATATAATTAATCAAAATCGCTCGCAGACTATCCAATAGATCACGATGTGTACCTTTACTTTGCAATGCAAAATAGGAAAAAGCCGAAACGGATAGTATGAAGGCGAGTATCACGATGCAGCATCCGATCGAGATCTTGTAACTGTGTGGCTCTTTGAATCGACGGCGGTGGTGGTACGACACTGAGGAAGTAGTTCCGCCACCGCGCATGCCGATCGAGAGGTGATCTCCGCCGTTTCGCATGCCTCCATTGCTATTGAAGAAACCTCCGGATTGCCTGTACTGAGCCATTCGTGCATTATGAGGTATAGTAACAGAGTCCGTATGTATAGTTGTGAGATGTAGGTTGAGGAGGGTAGAATGGGGATCAAAAAGTTGAACACAGTTCGCCGGAGAGAATTGGAGGAGACGTGGTATCGGTGGAAGGGGGAGACGGAGGTTGGTTTTGTTTTCTGGATTTTAGATGATATGAAACTACTAAAACACCCCTGACCAGTGACATCAAATCTACTGCCTTAAGAGCGAGCCGGTCCCCGATATTTCATTACAGTTTGACAATCGATTCTTACGATTGTTTGATAATAGATTTTTTTCTTTTTCTTTTTAAATAATAAAATTCGTGAAAATTGATTTTTTGGTAAAATGTGATTTAAAAGTTGGGCTTTCACATTTAAGTTTTAAAAAACTTACACCGGATAAGGAGTTAACGATAAAAATAGTTTTTGTAGTCTTCATGTGAATCTCACATTTCACCTTTATGAAGATTTTGCTTTTCAATATACGATAGTTGTTACTCCCTCCGTCCCAAGTATATAGACTGAGTTTCCTTTTTCTTTTTTCCCAAGTATATATACATGTTTCTTAATATAGAATATTTTGTTGTATTCTTTTACCAATATACCCTTATTGAATTTCCCGAATATAGAACATCATCTAACATCTCTTGAACATAGTCAAGTTTCTCAAGAGAGCACTTTTGTGAAAGTCTACCTTTAATTCTATCTTCAGCGGGAATCACGAACTCAAATGAGTATTCCATTTCTACATCGATGAACAAATATGAAAAATTTATAGTAATGTTAAGGCCCTGTTTGGTACACATTATTTTTTTCATTCTCATTCTTCTACTCATTTTCAACCACACATTTTTCAATAAAATAATATTTTCCATCACATCAATAACTTTTCCTTCATTTTTAACCACACATTCTCTATCAATCTACTATTCAATAATACATTCTTTCAAAAGAATGTGTCCCAAACACACTCTAAGTGATACTCAGTACAATTCATTTTTAAAAACAGATAAATGACAAGGTGACATTTTTCAGAATTTCATAAATGACAGGGTGCCATTTTCAGAAATAGATAAACTTCAGAATGCCATACTGGAAGATTCAACCAATAACATATCAATTATCACAAGCTCAACCAAGTAAATGCAATTGTCATCATGTAAAACATGCAAAATACTACCATAAATTTGTTCCAATCATGGGTAAGATGACAAAGTAACCCTCTTTTTATAAGAAATTTTTTTAGGCATTACAAATTTAAAAGTTGAAGAATAGATCATTCTGCTCAAGACAAAAACAAAGTAGAAATATCCAATCTCTTCTTATTTGCATACATCCGACACTAGCTAGTGCATAACCATTAAAACCTTCGTCTACAAGCACTATGACAACCAACACCAACTCAATATCTTCCTTCCCACAAACTGCCATCCTTATATACTGCAAGAGCTGTGACCATTAGTTATCATTTATTAGCACATAACTTCAGGAAACATTTTACAGACCATCGCTTTACACTTCCTAGTACTTTAAGTATCCGCAAACTAAATTTGAGAGGCAACTTCCAAATGCCAAAAATGCCTCCAATGTATCTATTTTTCTAAAATGTGCCTTCTATTTTCTTCATTTATTAAATGTCTTGTCTTCTGATTTATTGATGCATAACACTCTAACAAGGGTGGCAGAAATAAGTTATCTCCACTAAGTGCTGCCCTCTATTCTCCCTATCTAGAAAACTCGATTCTTCCCTTCACCCAAATCAATTAAATAGATTTTCACTTTCTTCAATATATTCATCTATTTATCAAAGCATTTCATATTAGAACTCTTGTTTGCATGGAAAAGACTAATAGCACTATAGAAATTCAAATCCACACAATCACCATAGTATCTGCACCACAAAAATAAAGAAAGTAAAGCTAAATAGAATCTGAAACTACCTTCCCAGAAACTGCCTGCCAAGGTCCATCAACTCAGCCACGCTATTGTTACCATCGCGTACATACTCCAAAATCTGTTCAATAGCCCCGAAAAGATTGTACATTAAACCAACACAGTTTCTAATACAAAACTGAAACTCATGCAGCTCAACAAATGCAAACAAGGTACAATTCTATCCTCACTAAGTATGGTTAGCTAAGCGTAAGATAAGTATTAGTCACTTTTGGGGTATTTTTTGGAGAGATTTTTTTAAAATATATTTCTCCTAAATCATTTCCAACCACACATGCTATGAACTCATAATTTTTCTTTACTTTTTAATCACACTTAAAAAATCATTTTTCACTTGGAAAATCTTTCCCAAACAAATGCTTAATTAACTTTTTTATTTTGAAATATAATTGGATATGCAACCATTTTCTTACTTTCGAAGAAAAATGAGACTAGTTGAGAGCAATTGTTACCGTACTATTATTCCAACCATGACCAGTG